>OZ023269.1:119165302-119755302 GCA_964006375.1 Tillus elongatus
TGGATTTCTTTGAGAAATTCTTTTGATTCGTTCTATTTTTTCCCGATGTCATATAATATCAGGCGGTAAAAAATATTTAACTTTATAGAGACCAAAATCGTGGACCAAGGCGTTATGGGTCGAAAAAATAATTCCTGTTAACTGACATAAAGGACTGGAGTGGTCTGCTCGCAATCGATCCACCTTTGCTTAGATAGTTACCCACCTTTAATAAAGAGATAGCAGTCTAATTACAACTTATCATTTTGACAGATTTCCAGCAATGGGTGTTGTGTTATGTTTTAGTGTTTCGTCGATCGTATTATGTTTTCCAGTTCAAACTTTTGCTTATATTGTTCCCATTCTAACGCCATCTTTCACTAGAACATTTAGAAGGGAGCTGTTGAGGAAGATATGGATAATTATTATAGGTGGTGTAATTCTTATGGTTCCAGTGATAGTTAGACAGGCCACTCCGTGTATTCCGGATATAGTCTAATTGTTCGTTATCCGTGATACATTTCGCGACCACAGCAGAACTGTGAATTATTCCCATATATTATTTTTGCCTAGTCTCTTCTCAGACAATTAGGCCATTTTACACTTATTTGTATTCCATGTCACATTATTATCCAAATTTCTGTGTGATATTTGCCGTATTTGAAGTATTGCATTTATTGCATTAAAATAAATTAGCTAATGGGATAAATCCATGGTGGTAAATTTGAAACAACAATAAAGCTTATTGTGTTAGTGAGAAAACTAAACCTTATTTTACACAAGTTCACCATAAACACAAGATATTCTTTGAAAGTAGACGATAAACACAAAATACGCTTCATTAAAATTGTGTTTGTTATTTTTTAAACACAATTTACCACTATTTCGGTTTATTTTATACATATGGGTATCTAGCATAAAACTGTACACCTTGTAAAAACTGGTATTTAGAGGTGTGCGAGAGTTCAAAATTACGAACCGAACCCGAACCGAACCTTCAGTTCGAAAATATGTTCGCACTAGCGACCTTGAAGTAGTTCGAAGTTCGAAATATGTAGTTTTCCAAAATAGTTCGAACTTCGTTGCTCAAAAATACTTCGAAATTTAACTTTACATGCATTGAATGCTGCCAAAGGTAGCGAAGTTGCAGCCCCGTTAACTCGGTAGCGGCGCTTTAAACTCGTTATCGGTCTCATTGAGTTGATAGCGTAATTTTAGGATATTTCACTCATGCATATTTTTTACAGCTGGTGTGACATATTGAGACATGACGGAGCCATTTAGCAGTCACATAATTATTTTTCTTATATATGCTAGCCTCCCAACACCTTTTTCAGTAACAACATTATGATGGCGGTGTTTGAAGGCAATCGGTAATGTAAATTTTCAGAATTTATGAGGACAATTGCAGATTGCTTTTAGAAAACACTGGTTTTATCATGCTTTATTTTACAATGAACCAGAACAGTTAAATATTCACAATCAGGGCAGTTCCAATTTTAAGTGGTTATTTTATACCTATCATGCTCACTTTGAACCGAGCTTTGAACCCTCTCAATCTGTTTGCTAAAACTGCCTAGCCAATGCCAAACAACAACAATATATTTATCATTGAGATTATCTATAGATCTCTAAATCTAAAAAAGTTTAAAATATTTTTTGTTTTTGTATTTTTCATTTAACGTTGACCCATATCCACAATGACCAGCACCAGAAGGCATTTTGACCCAATCAATCTGCAAATTTGTCGAACTCTTCCTTTTTGTAAAAAGAATGGGAATCTTTTACACATCAAATATTGTATGTTACAATATTCCTAAATTTTGTATTTAAAGAAATGATGATATATGAACACTGAAGAATTTTGAGTAGTTCGATGTTCCATTTTGAATTTCTAAGAAGTTCGAGTGTGAACCTTAGACATACTATTTCAGAGGTTCGAAGTTCGAGGCAGCATATTTGCTTGGTTCGTTCATAATTCGGTTCGAACAAAACATGGGTTCGCACGCCTCTACTGGTATTAATGAATTTCTTTTCTAAACATTATAATGTTACATGATAACAAATTAGTGTAGTACTTTTTATTTTCAGACCAAGAGAGTTTATAGAATGTATAGGCCACATTCGGTTACTGTCTTGGCTTCTTCTTGGATCGCTGACCCATACAGCGTTACAAGGAGGAACGAGTCAGCCAATACCTCAAGATGCATCCTGTCAAATTGCTGACCATATTCAAACAATTATGACAGGTTTTGGCGAACAACCTAAAGCCTCCATTCTTCACATGTCATCTTTATTTCATACATTTATTCTTTGTCAGGTAAATAGAATATTTTTAAATTAAACACATCATATTTAGTATATAACATACACATCTGCAAAAGTAATGAAAACAGTGATACGAGCCGGTATATGAATTTAAAAAAGTCCCGGTGGTGGAAGTATATTATTGTAGCGAATTTTCATAAAAATTACCTCTATAAACAATACTTATGACTTGATGAATATTTTCCTCAAGCCCAAGTTAAAACGTGAATTAGTGAGGAAGTGTAAACACTCCCAAGTTTAAACACAGTGCTTTCATTTCAAAACTAGCCACCCTTAATAATTTCTTTATCAAGGAAATCTGGTTAAAAAAAAAACAGGTCAATTTGGATTTCAAGGGGCAAGTTGAAAAACAGTATTTTTGGAATGTTACTTTTCACCCCCTAAGCACCAGTCACCCCAACATTATTTTTAAAGGACACCCCCTAGCTTGAGATACATCATTTTAAAGGTATTTAAAATCCTAATCCAACGGCGTTTACGAAATTTAAATCCACCGCCAACTTTTGAATTTAGAAGAATAAAACATCATCAACTTCGGAATATTTAAAAAATATATATTTAATAGTTTAAGACAAAAACTTACTTTATTAAGTGCTCAAAGTGCCCTCTGTTGTTAGCTAAACAATAAAATAGTCGATCGACGAATTCTCGTCTAATGTTTTGAAATGTTTCTGTAGTAATTTGTCGGCAAGCTTGGGTGATCCTATCTTTTAGAACCTGAATATTCTCTGGTGGAGGATTATGGTACACAACTGATTTCAAATAACCCCAAAGGAAGAAGTCCAGTGGTGTTAAGTCCAGAGATCTGGCGGGCCATTCCAGGGCGCCTCGTCTGCCAATCCATTTATGGGAAATCTTTGATTAAGCCACTCGCGAACACGTAAGGCATAGTATGGTGGTGCACCGCCCTGTTGATAGTGCAAATTTTGTTCATCCAGCAGTAGGTTGCCTTCTTCATTAAGTTGGTTTTCTAAGGAATATGTTATGAGTGGGTCAATCAAATTTTCCAAAAAATTTAAATACAAATCACCAGTTAAATTTTCTTCAATAAACAAAGGGCCTATTATTTGATTTCCAAGAATTCCCGCCCAGACATTAATTTTTTGTGAAAACTGTGTATGACCCTCTACGAACACACGTGGAATTATCCCAATATCTACAGTTGTGTTTATTAACAAAACCATTCAGAAAGAACGTTGATTCATCACTAAAGCAAATATTCTTCACCAAATTCCTATCCCCTTGAATTCTGGCAGTCATTAATTCACAGAATTGAATCCGTCTATCATAATTATCCTCGCTGAGTTCATGGAGATTGGTAAATTTATAAGGAAAGAACTTGTAAAGTTTTAAATTTTTATGTATGGAACCGACGGAAATATTCGTTAATGCAGCGACTTTTGGAATTGAAGTCGTAGGTTCAGCGGCAAAACATCCTAAAACCTCAACTTGTACAGCTTCGTTAAGAACTCATGGTTGCTTATTTGCTTTGTTACATACTGAACCGTGTTTCTTCAAATTTTCGTGCAAGACTTAGCAGATATTGGTATCCCACATTTTTTTCAGGATGCCTTTCGTTGAAAACTCGGGCGGTATTACGAGCACACCTATTCTGAGCACCATACAAGTAAATTATTTCAACTCTTTCTTGTGTAGTGTAAACCATGATTGTTAGTTTTATTTAAATTTAATATTTTAAATTGAAATGAGTGAAGTTTTCAAAATTTAAAAATTTAATCACAACAGACTCGGTTTTAACTCGTTGCAGTCGTCAAGAAATCAAACACTAAATACGAATAAGTAACAAAGTTATCAAGAAAGTAAAACTGGCTCATTTTATCTGAAATATATCGTTAAATTAGACATGGACGTTATCGTTCCCATATCATCTCGTACCAGGAAAATTGATAGCCGCAAACGGCACTGGGGAGCTACATTTGCAACAGCATTACGCTCAGAAAAATTACTGATAAAAACAATTCAAATGTTAGAAAAAATTTGACAGTCGACTATTTTATTGTTTAGCTAACAACAGAGGGCACTTTGAGCACTTAATAAAGTAGGTTTTTGTCTTAAACTATTACATTTTTTTTTATATTTCGAATTTGATGAGGTTTTTTCTTCTAAATTCAAAAGTTGGCGGTGGATTAAAATTTCGTGAACGCCGTTGGATTAGGATTTTAAATGACTTTAAAATGATGTATCTCAAGCTAGGGGGTGTCCTTTAAAATTATAAAGTTGGGGTGACTGGGGCTTAGGGGGTGAAATGTAAAATTCCGAAAATACTGTTTTTGAACGTGCCTTTCGAAATCCCAATTGACCTATTTTTTTTAAACCATATTTCCTTGATAAAGAAATTATTACGGGTGGCTAGTTTTGAAATGAAAGCACTGTATAAGGTATATGATACATTTTAGCTAAACACTCTAAGCACGACCTCTGACCATTGTATAGGGATAGAAGATCAGAGAACCATATTCTAGTTTAAAACATAAATGATCAAAATACAATCCTTAGGCACATCATTAAAATATTGGCAATTGCTGTATATAAATCCCAACATTTTTAAAGTTAAGTTTATAATAGACTCTATGTGTGACTCAAAATTAAGTTTTGTATCAAAAGTTATGGTTAAGGTCCTTATAGTTGAGCAAGTGTTTCATTAGTAGCTTTAAGTTATTCTTATATTCAAATTCAAGTAGCCCAAGTTTTCTTGTATAAGCCATCACTTTACATTTACTTATGTAAATAATTAATCTGTTTGCTTTATATTTACACCAATGCTCAAGACCATCCAAGTCCTCCGAAAGGTGCAACATCCCTCGATAGATGCAGTTCGGAAAAAATCTTGAGAGCATCTGCACATATAAGATAGGAAAAACATAGGATAGGAGGGTGCTATTTTAATTTATGGAGATAATTGACAGACTGGGGGCGGGGGGGGTGTGGTCAAGTTTGACCCTTGTGGAACTCCCGACTCGGCAACAAATTGAAAACAGTTATGACCATTGAAGCTTATAAAATGGCGTCTATCAGTTAAGTAGGAATGGGAAAACCTTGTAAATTTTCGTGTAAATTCAAAGCTACCTTATTACACAAAACAATGTGGTCAGCTTTGTATAGGCTCAAGAAAAATGTATATAAACTACATCAACCTGGCAACCTTGATCCAGGGCATTGCAGACATTATGAGTAACAACTGACAAGTTAGTTATGGCAGGCGTTTTTGTATAAATCCATGTTATGATGGTGAAATAAGCTGCTCAATGTTTGCAATTTTAGGTCCTAAAATGTTTGAAAATCTTATTAAACTAAAGTTGAAAGAAAACTATTTTGGAGTGTAAAATGGTTGGGAAGTTCAAAGGATGTTGAGGAAATATTGGAGGTGCTAATAACGGAAGATTGGTTGAATAAATTGTAAATTTGAAATACTGAAATTTTATAGCAAGAAATGTCAGTGTCAATAGGAATTTGATATGTTTCAGTTTAATACTTTAACCAAATCGCATCAATTACAGCCACAAGTTTGTAACTTTTATGTAAGATGCACTGTATAATTTTAATGCATATAAATAAATTAAATAAATAAATTATATATATATATATATATATATATATATATATATATATATATATATATATATATATATATATATATATATATATATATATATATATATATATATATATATATATAGGGTTAGCAACTTATAGGGTTTTCTTAGGAACATTATTAGGTCAAATACACTATGTTCCATAAAGAAAAACCAACTTTAATCAGCTGTGCTTTTCTAGGTCCTGTATATTTCAAAGCACTTCAAAATAATGCTCCTAACAAAACCCTATAACTATCGTAATAAACTTTTTCAAATATTATCTTTCGTTCATGATATATTTAGGGATTTCCATACATTTTCTAACCCTGTATATTCACAGAAGCAAATTTCAAAAACCTTGGCAAAACAAGAATTGTTGATATAATTCGAGACTTTTAAAAATCGGATAGATTCTGACCAGCTTCCAAATGGTTGAAAAACTGTCAAATTTTAAAGCTAGTTAAAACATTAAAAATGAATATGCCACTGTACCCACATAGTCTACCAAAAACGGATTAGTATCCTATCTGGTGCTGAAGTGATTCTGCTTTTGAGTTGTTTTTTTAGTGCCTTGATTATATCAGACTCAAATATGGCAGGTATGCTGATGGTTAAAGCTTTGGAAATGCCTACCAAAATATCCACTATTGACTGAGGATCAGTTAAGATGCTATCTTTGCTAGAAAACATCGAGTCTGGTATTCAGCTGCACTTTCTTCTATTTTAGACATCAGACCAAAACTGCTTTGAATCTCCATTGATTGCATCTTGACATTATCGATATACTCACTATATGAGACTACTTTTTGCTGCTTAATTAAGAATCTACGGCGTTTAAACTCATCCAAATAAGAGTATGAATATGTACGCTTGTATATTAAATAAGTTATTGATTTCTGTCTACTTTACATAATTTCTTTAACTGACGTTCTAGCTTGTTCATAACTAGTATTAAAAATTAGAATTTATTTTAAAACCATACACCATATTAATGTATAAATTATTTTCAGTTATGGACTGTGTACCTTGAACAAATTTTAAGTCACCATCCACCAGTTTCGGAAACATATGATAACATTATGAGTTTTTTATATGATTTTTGGGCGAAAGTAACTCCAAACATATTACATCTAATACAGCAGTCAAAAACGGTAAAGTATTGATACAATCAGTGACCACCAACTAAACAATTTCTTTTATTAATTTTATTTTTTATTTTTTAGTTAAGTGAAATAGTAAGTTTGCATTTTTTAAGTATGCTGGAGGCTCTAGTAGAATGTCAGTCAACATTTATTGGAAAACTGTTACCTTTGTGGACACCTGTATTACGCTCCAACCAAGTACAGGTAAGATAAGTAAGGCTAGATGCATTCCCGCAACAATTAGAACCGTAGACCGGTTTCGCTTTCATTAGGGCTCTTCAGTATGGCATACTACTTGGTTCCGCAACTAGGTGGCGGCACGTTCACCACTCACTTAGTGAGGTAAAATAAGTAGTCTGATCTCAGTTATTACTTGGCCCTCAGTTAAGATATCGCTGTTTCTACCAAGAGCCCGTGGCGGCGCGTGGATATAGATAAGATGTGTTCTGCGAATAGGGGCGAAAAGGCGTAACGGGATGAACATGCGAGGGGTGCGGGGTTTGGAAATTTTTCGAAATCTCTGTGTAAAAACACAAATTTTGACTACAACAAATGTCGCTGACAACATAAACTGGAATATAATACACGAACATATCGCGTATGTACCTAGATATTAAAAAGTAAAACAGATTTCCAATTATTATTTTAGCTATTTGATTGTTTCATTTCTTTAAATGAGCTAACAGAGAGCAATGACCTCCATTGTCCCACATTGTGCCCTTGCGCATAATAATAATAATTAAACAATAATACTTTAATGATAACTCTTACCATAGTCTCCAAAAACTTTGGGATCCAATTGTTACAAATCGTTCCTTCGTTCGTTGATTTGCGTGTAAGAACAATTAATTGAATAGTCCACGAATTCACGATTTAGTCCAATAAAGTTACAAGTCACAGTAGTCAATCATTAATAGTCACTGAAAATTTACTTTTTGTAAACAAAGTCTACACGCCGTTGTTTTATATTAGGAAACTGTTCATGCCCACGAAGGGCCAGCTCAAAAGCACAAAAAAATTGTATGCAGTCTATAATTCTCGATAAAATATACAGATCTGTAGCAACTTGTTCGTTATTCTCTTGTATATAGGTCCAGTAAGCAGAATCTAATTGTTTTCTGATGTTTACATTTCCCAAGAATGCTAGACTCACCTCATTCGAGAGATGTTTTTCTGTTATTTCGTGTCGTTTAATGCTTTGTGTTAAATGACCTAAATATTTTACACCGTTCACGACCCATGATTTATCGCCATCAAACAGCAGGCATGGAAAACAGGACAGTGCATTTTTCACATTACACCCACATAACATTATCAGAGGTGTGATAGAGAAGGGCTCTTGTCCCAGATCGGAGAAACAGGCTTGGAGAACATATATTATATGGATGATATAGATAAAAAGGTTACAATAATCACCACAACAAAATTGCGTTTATTTGACACCTACGCTCCTATAAAGACGGGGACGCAAGAAACTTATACCGACAACTAAAATCACTCAATATTTGTAGCAAACAAAAGCATAGTAGCTTGCCTTCCCATCTTAATAATCGAAACGAATTAATTAAACTAGGTGGACCGAAAAGACACAAATAAATGTTTTGGCATTTTTTACTGCTTATCCGCATGCGTCAATCAGAGACTGCAGTAGAAATTTGCATCTTTCAATAGGAAGTTATCATAGAATTCTAAAAATTAACAAAATTTTCGTTCACTTTGATACACCATTTAGAACCTGGTGATTTTTCCCGGCGTGTAGAATTCTGCGAATGGTATCTTGTGAAAACTCAAGAAGATGAACATTTCTCAAGAAAAATTATATGGTGTGATGAGTCAAAATTTTCAAAGAGGGACATGTTCAATCGTCACAACAGTGACTATTGGTCGGACGAAAATCCTCACATTACTATAGAACGAAATTTCCAAGACTCTTGGAGTTTCAATGTATTTTGTGCAGTAAAATACAATAGAATTTTTGCCCTTAACATTTATGATGAGAACTTAACAGGTTGGTACCAATAATATTAATCAATACTGAATTTCATTTGCGTATTAGTACATTATGTTATTAAAGTGTTTATTAGACTCACTGAAACTAAATTTGAAAATATGACCCTTTTATGCATATCAGTAATAATGGTAAAATTTAAAAAAAGGTAAGAACGAATTCTAAACGTGCAGTATTCACAGGTCCTGGATATTGCGCATTCTGCAGCAAGTAATAATACCAGTGCTAAACTCCTTGCATGAACACGAAGCTGCAGAAGTTTGGTATCAACAAGATGGAGCTCCACCACACAACTCACAGATAGTAGGCGACCTACTCCAGGAAACATTTGAAGGCAGATAGATAGCTAACGGTGGTCCTCATCGTTGGCTGGCCTGCTCACCAGACTTGACTCCACTAGATGTTAGTATCTGGGCGTGCATTAAGAACAAAGTTAACCAGGAATCACCTACTACAAAACAAGATATGATAGATAGAGTATTAGAGGCCTTCAACACAATCGAGTAAGATTACCTTTCTCGAGCCACGGGATCATTAAAAGAGCCATCAAATGCCTCGAAGTGAACGGTGCAAATTTAGAACATTTATTGTAAAGTGATAACACACAAATCTCTTTGTTCCCTAATAATGCTTTACTCTTATGAGATTTTGGACGAAACACTCCATTCTTACAAATGTTTTAGTAGTATTCTGATCATGTAACGAGTTGATCTGTGCTTATGTGAAAATCTCTTTGCAACCACACGACATCTTCTGTTAATAATTCGATTATACTCCTCGTAAATAAGTTATATTCAAAAGTCGTCGCATATTTTACTTATGTCGGAAGACGACGTGTAAAATTTTCATCTAGGCAACCCGATAAACTGACTAATATATGTTTAAATATCTTCAAATCGGTGGGATTTAAGTATAGGAAATTGATACCAATCGAAAGAACAATAAAAAGTACATGAACTAACGTTATAAAATATAGGGTGTTCTATTTAAAATAAGAGAGTTATTAGGTTTTAAAGTTTTCGCGGTTGATCGGTCTATTTCCGACACCCTGTCTAACTTGTACTAGCTTCAGTAAATTCCAAATATTTTGTGGCATCTTAGAATTTGCACTTTGAAATTTCAACTCCTCAGGTTGAAAAATAAGGGAGATACAGGTGTGTAAATGTGACAATGTTTTTTAAGACATTTTTGAAAAAAGTCAAATATCTCAAAAATGGTTGAGCAAAATGACAACATGAAGTGAAACCTACCATAAAATTTGACTAGCAATCTAGATCCATAATAAAAAACACCATCTTCCATTTTAAATAAGAAACTTGACGTCTACTTTCAGTATAGCCAGAAGTCCCATACAAACGTCAATATTTTCAGTGAAATGGAAATTTTGAGAAACCCACGTGCATGAATTTTCAGAATTAAATTGTGAGCTGTACTCCAGAAACGACTAATAGAAGGGCTACGTGGGACACCTGTGTTTATTTTTGTTTGGCTTCATATGTACTAGCTATCAGTTGTAAGTCGTTCAGCATTTCAAAAAATAAAAGTCTGGACGCAGCAAGTGCGTTATGGTAATGAATTTTCATAGAAATGATCTGACACCAAATATCTTGTTTATAACTTTTTTTTATATAAACATAGAAATGTAAATTTTGGTATATAGTTTTCTGTTAATATCGTGAGCTTACTTACCAAATTTGGTTGCCAAAACTTTTCTATTTTTTGAGCAAAAAATTTTTTTCGAAAGAAAACCCAACATTTTCCCGGAAAACCTGGTTCGATTTTTCTGGATAACAAACTTATCCAAGCCACTTATAAAAGGAAGGTACATGCTAAATTTTATCAAAATCGGTCGATTATTTTTTGAATTATTGTTGTGATACATACACACACACAAATATATATATATATATATATATATATATATATATATATATATATATATATATATATATATATATATATATATATATATATATATATATATATATATATGTATGTATAAACATATACAAATTGAAACTGACCCCGGATATTCTAAGGGTCCTAGATCGCGCTCATTTGAAGAAATTTTTTCTAAGAAAATTCACTAAAAAATATAATTGAAACACATAAAGCTGAAGTATTACTGTTAACAAGATTTTATTCAAGATCAAGACCACCCACACCAACAATATTAAAGCCAGTTGCATCTACACTTCAAACGTTTCTAAAAAATTCAGCAATATTTAATCAAATAATAAAAAACTTTATATTTCAGATTTGTATCAACTTGGACAAAATATATGTATGTACAAATTAATTGATATATTTTTGTTTTAGTTAACTGGTCACCTACAAGTTAGATTACAAAAATGTCGGAATTGTCCACCAGTAGAATTTTCAGAAATTTCCACAGATAAAACAAAAATCAATCTCCATAATCCAGTGTTACTTAAATGGTTGCAAAGGTTACAATTTAAAATGGGTCAAATTGAATTGCAGTCTTCAACAGCAACACAGTTTTATTCTTTATAAACTTTTATTTGTTGAAAATAAATTATAATATTCAATAAACTGATTTAATAAAAACGAAGTTTATATACATTAAATTTGTTGTAATAAACATTTTAAAAGTAATTTTTTATTAACCTTATTATAATAACACTTTAACAAGCTGTTTTACTTTTGAGCAAGTCCAACATTTTCTTTGACTTTTTGCCTCCCAGAGGATACAACTGTAACAGAAAATTTTCTTTTACCTACATTATCACAAATAATTATACAAAAAGCGTGTAAATCTAATTATTAGTTTAAAGCAATTGAAGACCTTTCTGCAACAAGGAAGCAAGTCCAGTTTAGAGCCAAAATGAATTAAGGTTAAAGGAAATTAAAGGCTTTTACTATCAGACAAACTGATTTATTCTAAAAACCCTACACGTTTCAACACATTATCGTGCCATCTTCAGGGGTTTAGACAAATTTTCAGTCTCAATTACAGAAAGATGCTGTATGAAATGTTGTCAAAGTTTGGCTTTTCATCTATTGTCCTCATTATACCAAACAGAAGCTGCGTAAAACAGGAAGGCAGGAACATCACAAGACTTGAAGAAATCAGAGGATGAATGCCAAAAACTTTTTTTTATCAAACGAACAAAATGGAGTCACATGGATCTCTAGATATTTAACTCAAGAATGCATTCTTGAAATATATATCTAAATCCTGTGACAAGGCCAGACTTGAAAAGGTCAAAGCTCACAAAAAGCTTCTACAGAATCACAGTTAAGAAAACTGTCAAGCATTTAACGACGCAAGAAACCGCTATGTCCGCATTCTTTCTGAGGCAAAAAAACTTGTTTAATAACCACATCAAAAACAAAGTCCTCTTAAGCTCCAGCGGCAGCAAACCCTTCTGGACTCTTGCTAAATCTATTGGGAATAATTTCTGCAAGAGCACGTTCCCACCTCTTGTCTCAGGGGATGAAATTGTTTCTACCGCCCTGGGAAAGGCTGAACTGTTTGCCTCGTTGTTCGCTGGCAATTCTACTCTCAACTCACCTCCAAATGTTCAACCAACAGTCCCCAATGTCGCGCATAAAATGACGGATATCACTTTCAAAACTAAAAAGGTACGAAAGGTGGTCTCTCCTCTTAATATCAGGAAAGCCTCTGGCCTTGACGAGATCCCAGCAATTGTTCTCAAAAAATGCGCATCAGAACTTAAACCTGTCCTGACTCGTCTGTTTCAGACATCTTACAATTGAGGCATATTCCCTAGTAACAGGAAAACTGTCCCCAAGAAAGGATCCAAAGCGCTTCATAGCAACTACAGGCTTACTTCTCTCCTTTTAGTCGTCTCTAAAGTGATGGAAAAGTATATAAACACCAAATTACTAAAATTTCTTGAAAAACACAGTCTAATCCACGACAGGCAGTATGGATTCCGTCAGCGCAGATCAACTGCCAACCTTTGTCACCCATTCTTGGAACAAGTCTATGGAACTACACGGTGAATCCCCGATTGTAGCTCTAGACATATCCAAAGCGTTCGACCAGGTCTGGCACGCAGCGCTGCTTAATAAACTACCGGCCTATGGCCTACCACCAAAACTCTGTATGTGGACAGCAAATTTCCTCTCCAACCGGAGCATTTCTGTTGTCGTGGACGGCCATTCCTCTAAACTGTATCCAATTAATGCAGGAGTTCCTCAAGGTTCAGCTTTAGCCCCTACTTTGTTTCTTCTCCATATCAATGACCTCCTCTCTAGCACATCCAACCCAGTTCACAGTTACGCGGACGACAGCACCCTCCACTCAAATATACAATATTCTAAGCCTGTCTCTTTAGCCCAATTAGATGAGGATCGCAGACTCATGGAGGGTTATGTCTCCGTGGATCTCCAAAAAA
This sequence comes from Tillus elongatus, assembly GCA_964006375.1. Classification (NCBI taxonomy): domain Eukaryota; kingdom Metazoa; phylum Arthropoda; class Insecta; order Coleoptera; family Cleridae; genus Tillus; species Tillus elongatus. The sequence goes on from OZ023269.1 coordinate 119,178,741, forward strand.
TATTAGACTGGGGAAGTAGAAATCTTGTACAATTCAACCCCACCAAATCACAGTCATGCTTTCTTTCTCGTAAGAGATACACCAGCCCTAGACCCATCACAATAAACAACCAAGTTATTCAAAGTAATGAGTCCTTTTCACTTGTTGGCATTTCTGTGGATCGAAATCTCAATTGGTACCAACATGTCACATCAATTGCAGTAGCGGCTGCTAAGAAATTAGATTTCCTCTTCCGGGCTCGCAAATACTTTTCACCAGCAAATCTCTATACCTTATATACTTTACAAATAAGGCCAAACCTCGAATACTGCTCCCACATCTGGGGTGCCGCTGCCGCTTCTACACTCGCTATCCTGGACTCCATTCAGAAGAGAGCTATACATCCCATCGATGACCCTACCCTCACCCAAAGGCTGCCATGCCTTGCCCACCGACGTGCCGTTGGTGACCTCTGTCTCTTGTATAGATATCTGCATGGGCACTGCTCAGAGGAGCTTTCTTCCATAGTTCCTCCAACAGATCTACCAGGGGAACAGAGCGAATGCACCCTTTTACTGTCCCGGTCACCAGACATAAAACATCTTGTTATGCCCGCTCTTTTTTCCCGAGGACTTCCAAGTTGTGAAATTCTTTGCCGGCACATATTTTTCCTTCTCCCCCGAACCTCCAAACCTTCAAGTCCAGAATTAACAAGTTGCCTCTTTCCTCCTTGTCGACACCCACGGTACGATAGTATTTAGGCTGTAAGCCCTCGTGGTGTGTTGTTGAAATAAAATAAATAAATAAATAAATAATAACAGAGTCGAGTGACACTGAAGATCAATGAGTTTTAAAATAATGATGATTTTAGAGTTTTTTGACATGATATACTTGTTTTTAGAATTAATGTTACAATAAAAAAAAATGTTAGTAAAGAAAGAAAGCCTTTTTCTGTTCAAGTTTATGATATTTTTCCAAACATTTTCAGAAAATGACACCATTTAGGGACAATAAGGAGGTAAGTCCGATATCAAAATCAAAAAATTGTATACATTTCTTGACATTTCTATTATATCAGACCAAGAATTTTAAGTACAAAAGGCCATTGCGCACTATCAAAAAAGAAATAAAATTATAAAGCAATTAACGATCAAATAGGAAGCTTTTTTCGATTTTCTCGAAAACCCTAAAATGTGATTTGGCTCCTTCTTGCAGCAAGCTCTTCAATTATGTCTTCTCTATAAAGAAAAAAACTGTCCTGAACACAAACGCTTTGTCTTAAACGGTATTTATGCCATTCGCATTTGCCGAATTCACCAGGCGCCAACAGTTGAATAGTTATGTCAACATATCTGTTCACCAGTCATGCTGAATTTCCGCTGGAACTCAACTGTTGGTGATTTGTAAAAGCGGAATGACAGACAAACGTCACGAAATAGTGCTTGAAGTGAACAGTGTGTTCATCAGTATCCAACCGCTAAAATGTATTGGTATCAGCAGATGAGTGCTTAAACTCAGCTGCTGGCACCTGGTGAGCTTGGCCATTGATTATTACACCTAACTTATTTATTAAATTAAATGTTGAATGAACGGCTTCTTCTCCAGACACCTAAATTTATTTCAGATTTCTCTTACTCCCGACGCGTTTCGACACTCCAAGAGGTCATCTTCAGGGGATAAATTTGAACAATTCTAAAAAATTGAACTCGAAACTATACAGGAAGGTTCACGAACGTTCACATAATGGCCGCCCTTCATCGTGGTTGTTAAAAAATCGCCGATCTTTTCCATTGATTTTTGTTCTTGAAGACAATTTTCTGGCATTATGCAGATGCAGTGTTGTATGGCCCCTAGCACAATGGATGAAGTTGTGACCTGTTGAACCTTCCTGTATACTTTCGAGTTCCATTTTTTAGAAGAATGGTTCAAATTTATCCCCTAAAGATGACCTCTTGGAGTGTCGAAACGCGTCAGGAGTAAGAGAAATATGAAATAAATTTTGGTGTCTGAAGGAAAAGCCGTTCATTTAATGTTTAACTTAATTATGGCAATCCCAGACAGTGTGACGTTCAGAAATGATAACTTATTTATACAGGATGGACAATTGGTAACATCTCGGTCTGTCTAAACACTTTTTTTTTAATCTGTTTTAACAACGAGATTTATATCAAACAAGGCTACAACTTAAAAATAATTTTAATTATGCAGGTGCTCCATGAAAGCATTACATATTAAAGTTGCTTTTTCAATGGGGCACTGTATTTTATTGCATTTTTGAGATCTACAAAGATGCAAAGAAAAAAAATATGTGCTGGCAATATTTGTAGATTTAAAAAGAGCATTTGACACAGTTATTCATAGCATTCTACTAAATGGACTGTATAATATGGGAATACGTGATATTTCACATAAACTTAATCTAGTTATCTATTTGGCAGAACGCAAACAACTGTTGTGAATAGCAAAAGCACCTACAAAATTGTAAAAGCTGCTGTCCCACAGGGATCTGTGCTTGGACCAATTTTGCATTTGTTGTATGTAAAGAATCTCTCATTAGCTAAATCGTAATATTTTACTCGGTGTAGCATTACTTTTGGACGATCTGTATGTAAACAATTTTCTGGAGATGATAATTTTTAAAAAGGTTTAAGCTAACGGGTTTTTTTGGTATATAAAGTCCTGGGAACTCTATACTCATATCATTAAAAAATCAGCCTAATCATAATGGAACCTTTTAGGTAGGTTTTTCAATGACGTGAGTTTACTGTTATATATATACTGATATATATATATATATATATATATATATATATATATATATATATATATATATATATATATATATATATATATATATATATATATATATATATATATATATATATATATATATATATATATATATATATATATATATATATATATATATATATATATAGCAAAAACAAAGCCGTTAGCTTAGGGGTTTTTAAAAATTATAATGTTCACAAAATTTTCTATATACATGTGGTCCAAAAGCATTGTATGCTTGGCATCAAAAAATTATTTTTAGCTTATGATAGATTATGTACATACAACAGATACAAAATTGGTCCAAGCACAGTTCCCTTTGGGACACCAGCTTTTACAATTCTGGAGGTGCTTCTTTGCTTTTTCCAAAATTTTGGAAAAATGTATATCTTCTTTATTAGTTTAGAAAATTGCTACGGAATATATATTTTGTAATAGGCTTGAAAAGCCCTAAATAGTTGTAACCTTAAATGTGATTTTTTGCTTAACTTACTGATTTAAAAATGGCACCTGTTGAAAGGCTTTTCTGTGTTATAGGTATAAGAAATTATAAGCCTAAGGTGATTTGGAAATGAATTCAGTTTAGTTCTAGTAATGTTGTTAAATAATGTGAGATGTATGTGATGCAGTCTAATACAGATTTTCTTGTTTATTACAATTTATAGCAAGAACGACCCTACAAAATTTGAGATTTTTCTACCAAAGCATTTTAAAGTTGTTTCAGAAAAATGGTTAGGAGCATCTAAAAGAATTTTTTCTTAAAATGGCATTTCACAAAGTCGAGTTGGCTTAAATCACCAATTTTTTCCATGAGAATCTTTAGCAGGACATTGTTCAGAAGCCTCCTGTTCGATGCAGAAAATAAATTAAGATATATTAAGTTAAAGAAAACTACAAAATCTCTTTGTAAAATCGCAGAGATATTTTCAAGCCAATTTTTTTAGCTAAAATCTCACTAGATGAGCCACAATAGGGTAAATAATATTTGATTGTCAGAGTTCACTCCATACCGAAAATCGTTGAATTTTTAATAGATCTATACTTACTTCACCAATAAAACACATAACATCAAGTTTTATCTGCTCTCTTATCTTCATTTCATCCGACACTGTATCTGCACTCTGTGAAATATCTTCGTTCGTCCCAAGTGTTCTACTTTTCAAACGCCGCAAAGATTCTTCAGTCTTGAAAACAGAATTTAAAACCTGCTGGACCAGTTCTAAATACCTTGAAAAGTAAATAACTATTAATTAGTACACTTGGAGAAACCCAAATCACCACAACACATTTTAAAAACCTGATGATCGTTTCACTAACCAAGTGAGCGTCATCAGAGAATGAATAATTCCAATAAAATAGAAATAAAAAGTAAATAAAAATTAAATTGTTTTAGTGACCGGGGATAAAACTTTTTTTTAATAGAAAAAACAGTATCTCGGTTTAAATTACCACAGCAAGTCTCAATGCAGCAAAATGCATTACAAAAGGAAAGTTTAACAACAAAATAAAGTAGGAGTTGAAATATTTTCATAGAATTAAAGCATTCTTAGGCTAGTTAAGTAATGAAGTCATTTTTTCCCTAATGTTGCGTTTATGCAACACTATATTGTCAATTTTTTAAAACCATTCTGACATTTTTTTAGTATTTTATTTTGTGATCTTGTTTTAAAAGGTTTATGACTTCACAAAAACCGACAAGAAATTCTCGTCATGGGTTTTAATGAAAATCTGTTTAGAATCTAACAAATAAATTATGTTTCTACCTATGACTAATGCAAACCTACCATGTTATAAATTCTAAAAATTATTATAATACATAATTGTAGTTTCGGTGGTAGGCCATAGGCCGGAAGTTTTTTAAACAGCACTGCGTGCCAGACCTGGTCGAATGCTTTGGATATGTCTAGAGCGACAATCTGGAATTCACCGTGTAGTTCCATAGACTTGTTCCAAGAATGGGTGACAAAGGAAAGGACGTTGGTAGTTGATCTGCGCTGACTGAATCAATACTGCATGTCGTGGATTAGGCTGTGGTTTTCAAGAAATTTTAGAAATTCGGTGTTTATATACCTTTCCATCACTTTAGAGACGACTGAAAGGAGATAAATAGGTTTGTAGTTGCCAGGAAGCACTTTGGATCCTTTCTTGGGGGCGGGTTGTACTCAAGCAGTTTTTGAGTCACTAGGGAATATGCCTCTATTGTAAGATGTCTGAAACAGACGAGTCAGGACAGGAGCAAGTTCTGGTGAATATTTTTTGAGAACAATTGCTGGGATCTCGTCAAGGCCAGATGCTTTCCTGGTAGTAAGAGAAGAGAGCATCTTTCGTACCTTTTTAGTTTTGAAAATGATATTGGATAGGTATACAATATTTTACAAGTGGTAATAATGTCTATAAACAACTTAAATAGAAAAGCTGTTGAAATTTGGCTCCAGCAGGATGACGCGCCCCCTCACAACACTAGGTTAGTCCTGCTCTATGAAACCTTTGAGAATAGATGGATGGCCAACAAGCTATTGTTGGCCAGCCCGCTCCCCAGACACATACATCTGGCGCTATATCAAAAGTAAAGTTTAACAGTACCTGCCCACTACAAAAGAAAATATGATAAACAGAGTACCGGAAACTTTCAATTCAATTAAGCAGCAATCTGTTTTCCGTTATACAAGTAGCAGCATTATAATAAGGGTTGAAAATGCGTGGAAGTGAACGGCGGTAATTTTGAACATTTATTGTAAAATGTTTTGCTTCACTGCGCAGTATCCATTGAAAGTTCCGCTTGTTTCACTTTCTTCATCTCTACAAGTGAATTATTTTTGTTCATTTTTTGTTTAAACATTCCGTACTGAGAACAGTTATTTAATAGACTTCTGACATTTTGAAGATACACTGTGTTGATCAAGACTTTTGCAAAAACTCAACTTACTTGGCCCACAACTCGTTTACTACATTCCCAGTAAATTATAATTAATTCAAAGTCATCAGAACTCCCTCTAAGGCCCTTTTAGAACTTCCCTTCAACTCGAATTATTTTTCTGGCAACGGCGGTTAGACATTGGAATTTCACTCTATAAGTCGAACTTTTTAAGCCGAACTCTCTTTAATTTGAACAAAAAGAAGCATCCACCGATCTTAAAATACGTAAAAAATACTCTCTCCAAGTCGAACGATGTGCTCAAACGTCACCGCCTTCTTGTACCAGTAAACAACATATTACCGAACTTTGTGTCGGAAGCGATAGACTACTCGAACTTACCTGGGTATTGTGTGAATCGTTAATTTCTACAATAAAATATCTACCTATATGTACTTTCATTACATATATGATTCAAATATTTATTATATTTATCGCTCTTTAAACTTGAACTTTCTCTAATTCAAACAGTTCGAGTTGGGCAGGTGAAAATTTGATATCGAGAGAGTTGACTGTATAGTTATTGTAATAAAGACGTTATTTATTCTATTTTTGTCACTTTAGATAGTGTAAAATGGAATCTAAAATTGCAGTCACTTCTGTTTTGATTAACTGTTTTCTGGTATGTCATAGAAACTATACAAATTATCATTGTTTGACAGTAAATTAATAAACAATTATTGTGACAGACAATAAGTTCGCTAATTGAGTCATGACATTAGATGACACTTAATGTTTTTCCCACCCCAAGGCCAATCTAGCTGCCAGTAAGTGTCCGATAATATTCGTCTTTGTAATAATCTTTAAATATCTCAAAATCTGAGATATTTAGGCAGAGGGAATGTTTATAACAATCGCAAGATAATTAAAAGGTGCATCGAGTAGGCTTATAAAATACAGGTTCCTATTTAAAATAACGGAGTTATAGGACTTTCAATTTAACACATTTGGTTAGGTTATTTTAACCGTCGCCTTCACGAATAAAATTTTAACGCATAATACACGACGAGGGTACCCGGGTACCTGCAATAATTATTGTCCTACCATTCTAGAAATCATTATTTTTCTAATTCTTATAAATAGTTATAGTTATAATGTCACATCTAGTGTTCCAAGAAAAGTTTTATGACCCGTTTCGGCTTACATACTTCCGCTCAGAGTTTTGTTGACAACAACGGATTCTGCATTTCGGAGAATTATTTTCATGATCCGATATTTGTGTGGATACTAGAGCATTTATTTAGTCTGTTGTCTACCGCTGACTAAACAACACTATTTTCGATTGGAATTTGTACTGTGATTAGTGAATTTTCAGAATGGCAGACAAATTTAGGGAAGTTTCCAGTTCTGAATTCAAATGGTACGTAGATTATAAAAGTGATAAATGATAATAAACTAAATTTTTGTTGTAATTTTTGACATTTTTACTATGTACCTGATTATTTACAGAATGAGTTATGAACAGCAAGTAAGTTATCTTCAGGAATTAAATGCTATGGAATCTGCTTCAGAGAGTGATAACGACAATGAACAAATTGAAGACTCCGAATCAGAAGACAAATATTTACCGCCTTTGTTGTCATCAACAAATAACCAAGCAGAAGAATCAGACATAGAAGATGTTTTGCTTGACACTGAGAATGAAATTGCCAAGGAAGACAAATCTGAAGATCAGCAGCTAGAGGTTGAGTTTGATAATTGTGATTACATAGTTTTGCGTTCTAAAAACGGAACTACCTGGCAATCCAGTACCCCAATGCCTGCTCGTCAAACGCTATTACAAAATATTTTATGAAAAAAATCTGGACCTTTGAAGACAACAAATTCCCTCTCAGTTCGGGAAACTTTCGCACGCATTTTTACTCCAGAAATGTGCAACATTATAATTCGAGAAACAAACCGCAAAGCCAAAACCATCCACGCGGAGTGGAATAAACAGCATTCCAACAAACCACCAAAAATTTGGAAACCTCTCACACAAGAAGAATTTGATGGTTATCTCGGGATACTGATTACTGCTGGTGTGCGACACTATAAGAAGGAAAATCTGAGACTTGTGGAAAAGTGATGCTTACCCATTGTACCGTAAATGTCAGTCAACAGATTTTATTCCATCCAAAGATTTGTACGTTTTGACAATATGAATACCAGAACCGATAAGATTGAAAAATGATAAAGCAGCTGCTATCTCAGAACTTTAGCTTCTATTGATGCAAAATTTGAATATCAATTATACACCGTCTGAATGCCTAACGGTAGACGAACAACCATTTCCGTATAGAGGCAGGACCAGGTTCACGCAGTATACCCTGTCATGCAGACGAAGGTTAAACAACATGTATAACTTTAACTGAATTTCACAAACTGCATTCTTTAGGTACACTTTGATATTGTCCACCTAGGATCTGAGCGCTCTAGATTACAAACTAAGAAAGATAGAACCGATTGAGTTTAGGTTCGAGTTTTCTAAAAATTTGAAAGTCGAAATATCTCGAATGACTGTGTTTAAAAAGGCTGTATACATATAAAAATGACTTTAAAATTTGAGTTAAAACACTAAAATAAAATAAAAAAATTGTACACTCCATTTGAAATAAGCTAGTTGATGCAAACTAACTGAAAGTCGTAACTTAATGCAAACATTTTTAGTCAATAGAACTATGTCAGCTATACAAATTTTCAGAAATGAAGTACTTTTAGTTTTGTCTGTAGTCTAATAATAGAACACCCTCAGGCTTTACGCTATATTGACATTGATTTTTATTACTTTTTGATTAATAAAGTTGATAAAAACCGGAAATCAAAAAAACTCTGCAATGACAACAGTTTGAGTAATTATTTGATATTTTTTATCCGTGTTTCTTATTACAAATATGATCACACCACAAAATAGCATACTTACTCTTTAGTAATTTTGGAGATTACTGTATCGATAATTGGTTCGAAATTGATGCCAACCAATGGTTTGAATCTTGAATGAAACATCACAATTGACTTTACAGCCTCTATCACGTAGCTACTGGCTTCTTTTGGGACACTTTTATTTGTTCTACGATACAGTCTTGGTATTACATTGACATTCAGAAGGTTGTTTAGGCTTTCTCTAATCTTTAAATGTTCCAAATACTGTCTTAGCTTTGTACTTTTATTTTTAAGTACTTTATTATTATTATCGAAGATTTTAAGAACATATGGTTTAAACATATAAGGTATTGAAGAATAAACAGTATTGTCGATCACAGCTACATCATTTGATTGAATACCAATGCAATGTCGTAATGACTCCAAATCTATCAAAGAATTGATTATAAACAACTCCCAGTTACCACTTCTATCATTGTAACGTTTTTCTTCCTAAAATGGCAATACACGAAATGTATGTTTTTTGTTCTAAAAGTACTCTACATAATAGGTAGGTAAATAATGGAACCAGTCAAAAAAAAATACGTAATTTTTACAATGATTTCTGCAAGTTATAAATGAATGTACAAAACCACAAACATATTCAAATTAGTAAATGGAAATAATAGTAATGTAATTGTTTCAACTAATATTTCCCTCTTATATGGACAAGTCGTTTTTATACAAGCCTTGCAAAAGTTAGTTATTTGTATAGGGCTAGTTTTTTTATTTGAGTGTACAGGCAATATCGTCTGCAAACCCTTGAAATAATAAAAGCGAACTGTCAACTAGGGCAGATTAACATAGTTAATTTTTAAAGGGACCTTAAGAGTCAACTTGGCATTCTTACAGTGATGTAAACATAAAATAGTTATTTTATAATACTTTAAGGGATTTTGTGGATTGTCTGAAAAAAAAATTATTTTTTTATTTTCCAACAACACACCATGAGGGCTTACAACCTAAATACTATCGTACCATAGATGTCGACAAGGAGGAAAGAAGCAACTTGTTAATTCTGGAGTTGAAGGTTTGGAGGTTCGGAGAAGGAAAAACATGTGCCGACAAGGAATTCCACAACTTGGAAGTCCTCAGGACAAAAGAGCGGGCATAACAAGATGTTCTATGTCTGGTGACCTGGACAGTAAAAGGGTGCATTCGCTCTGTTCCCCTGGTAGATCTGTTGGGGGCAGCAGGTGGAGGAACTATGGAAGAAAGCTCCTCCAAAGAGTGCCCATGCAGATATCTATAAAAGAGAGATAGGGAATGTAGAAGCGGCAGCGGCAGCGGCACCCCAGATTTGGGAGCAGTATTCGAGGTTTGGCCTTATTTGTAAAGTATATAAGGTATAGAGATTAGCTATATTGTATATTTCAGTGGAGGGTGCTGTCGTCCGTGTAACTGTGAACTGGGTTGAATGTGCCAGAGAGGGGGATGTGGAGAAGAAACAAAATAGGGGCTAAAGCTGAACCTTGAGGAACTCCTGCATTAATTGGATACAGTTTAGTGGAATGGCCATCCACGACAACAGAAATGATTCGGTTGGAGAGGAAATTTGCTGTTCATGTACAGAGTTTTGGTGGTAGGCCATAGGCCAGTAGTTTATTAAGCAGCACTGCATGCCAGACATGGTCGAATGCTTTGGATATGTCTAGAGCGACAATCTGAGATTCACTGTGTATTCCATAGACTTGTTCCAAGAATGGGTGACAAAGGAAAGGAGGTCGGCAGTTGATCTGCGCTGACGGAATCCATACTGCCTGCCGTGGATTAGTCTGTGTTTTTCAAGAAATTTTAGTAATTCGGTGTTTATATACTTTTCCATCATTTTAGAGACGACTGAAAGGAGAGAGATAGGCCTGTAGTTGCCAGGAAGCACTTTGGATCCTTTCTTGGGGACGGGTTGTACTCTAGCAGTTTTCCAGTTACTAGGGAATATGCCTCTATTGTAAGATGTCTGAGACAGACGAGTCAGGACAGGAGCAAGTTCTGGTGCGCATTTTTTGAGAACAATTGCTGGGATCTCGTCAAGGCCAGAGGCTTTCCTGGTATTAGGAGAAGAGAGCATATTTCGTACCTTTTTAGTTTTGAAAATGATATCCGTCATTTTATGTGCGACATTGGGTACTGTTGGTGGTTGAACATTTGGAGGTGGGTTAAGAGTAGAATTGCCGGCGAACAACGAGGCAAACAGTTCAGCCTTGCCCAGGGCAGTAGAAAAAATGTCATCCCCTGAGACAAGAGGTGGGAACGTGCTCTTGCAGAAATTATTTCCAATAGATTTATCAAGAGTCCAGAAGGGTTTGCTACTGCTGGAGCTTAAGACGACTTTGTTTTTGATGTGGTTATTAAACGAGTTTTTTGCCTCAGAAAGAATGCGGACATAGTGGTTTCTTGCGTTGTTAAATGCTTGACGGTTTTCTTGGCTGGGATTGTGTAGAAGCTTTTTGTGAGCTTTGACCTTTTCAAGTCTGGCCTTGTCACAGGATTTAGAGAACCAGGGCTTTTGAGTCGCTGCAAAGGTTTTTTGTGTACAAGGAATAAATAATTCCATGCCAGCTTGGATAATTTCGGTGACGTTTTGTAAGATATCAGAGGGGTCAGGATGAGAGAAGCAGACAGACGCCCATGGAAATGAGGAAAAGTAATTCCGCATTTCGCCCCAGTTTGCGGAGTTGTAGTGCCAAACGATACGTGGGTGTGATGACTGTGTGACCTCGGGTTGCATTGCGCAGGAAGCAGTGACCATGCCGTGGTCTGAGCGACCCAAGGGTCGGTGACTGATATCTTATAGCAGTCAGGATTTGTAGTAAGAAGGATCCAAGGGATTTGAGCTGTGTGTTGGGATGTGAGGAAAGTAAGTAGGTTGCTGAACCATATTGGCTAAAGAATTGCTGACTGCAAAGGCTTCCGCTGCTCTTCCTTGTGGATTGGTTTTTGAAGATCCTAGCCATTCCTTATTATGGACATTGAAGTCACCAAGAATAATGACCTCGGAGGAAGGATATTCAGAAATCAGATGGTCGGTTTTTTCAGAAAGGTAGTCAAAGAGCTGGACAAAGTTGTTGTCAGACGGTGACCGGTAAATGCAACAGATGAATTTAGTTGCAGCCCTGAGAGAGTTTTATCCATAGTATGTCTTTTCTTCCAGCTTCTAAATTGGGGAGCCTGTTGCAGGGTAGATAGCTACAGACGTACGCGCACACGCCTCCATGCAATCTAAAGGAAGTAAGGAGCGCATACCCCGGGAAATTAAGGTGATTAGTGGCTGTTTTGGCACTGATTTGAGTTTCGGTGGGGAAGAGGAGTTGGGGCCTGTTAGCCTGGAGAAAATGGTGGACGGAGTTCAGGTTAGAATTTAGGCTCTACGGATGACCCTATTTTGCTTGGGTGGAGGTAACACAGATTGTCGATGTTAACGTTTATGCTTGTAAATTTTGAAAGTAATGAGTACTGTCTAAAAAATAGATTTGAGAGACAAGAAGTAGGGTGTGGCAACACATCCCACTGTAGACCTTATAATGCATTGATATTGTTCCAGAAATTATGTGTCGTATTATGGTTTTTGTCATAATTATAATTATAGGACACTAATAGTGGAAAAGTGCAGAGTATTAATTGTGTTTGTTGATGTTCTTTGTTATTATTATTATTATTACTATTATTTTGTCCATAATCTTGCCGCTCACTGTATATATATATATATATATATATATATATATATATATATATATATATATATATATATATATATATAGTGTCACGAAGTGACTAATCCTGGATATATTATCCGGCCTAATTTACCATCATAACCACTGCATTATGTTACACCATAAAGGTTGGAATATTTTCCAACATTTTCTGTGGAGTAATGTATGAAAGATTTGCGAAGGTTGGAATATTTTTGAGCATTTTCCGTGGAGAAAAATACGAAATCCGGCATGTCGAACGGAATAATTAGTAGAGGGGACAATTAGGTGGGGGCGATTTCGGAAAAGAAGTGTGACCGGACGGAACGCCGACGGAGAGTGGGCAGTTGGGTAGTGACCGCGAACAAGCTAGTGCGTCCGTCGCAAAGAAGTGAAATTATAAAGCCCGTGAGGTTCACGAGAAGACCAGTAAGCCGAGCGAGACCGCCGCTTCCCACCGCCGCCACCGCAACGATTGCTTAGTGAACTTCGTCACCGGAGAATACCCCAGGTAGGTGAAAACCTGATTCTATTACCTGTGGTCGAAATGTAGAACGCCCCACAATAACACTGGGAACCTTAGAGGGGACCGTTTCTTCCCTGTCTCCGCTGGCGGGCTGCTCTGGGGGTTGGGAGCTGCATTGGCTGGAGTAGATTCGGAGAGAGCAGCGACTGAGCTGGTCCAGATTGAAAGAGCTAGGCGGCGCCTGGCGTCCCGGGGCGTCAGCGGCCCCGTTCAGGAGGGGCGTAAATTCGGGAACGGGGGTGGTCTTTTTCCGCACCGAACAAGGCTCCCCGAGCGTGCGAGTGAGAACGTGTGAATGATGGGCCGTAGATAATACCTGCTGGTGCCATGCAAAGCTTTATGTGGTGTTCGACGCACCCTGTAAGTTGCATGCCCGCCTGGGAACACCCGCTATTAATCACTATCCTGTCGCCACCCTGCACCGCTTAAACGTTGCCGCTTTACCGTCGCCGTGCAATCCGCGCGTAACAATAATTTAAAGCCAAGTAACTACCTCTGCCTCTGGCCGCCCATAATTGCTAGGCTTCCTGGTAACAGGACCCCGTTATTTCCTTGTGTATATAATTAGTGAATAGAATTTTATTTTAATTTACGCGATATTTCATTTATTCTCCCAGAATATCCACCCAAATACAATTTGACTCCAGTTCTTTAATAAAGACCATAACCAGAAGTCCCGGGGGACTTTGTCTTGGCTTAGGAGGACCCTGTCTCCACTAGAAACTACCCTGGGCTAGTGTATTCGTTGACAGTGACTTGGGAGAAGGGGGGCATCCAGCGGGAGCGCGTTTACTCCCTGACAAACTCTATAAACGCTGGCGTCCGAGCATGATCCCGTACGAAAGCCGTGTCCCGGAAGTCATCCCGAAATTCCCCAGGGTAGGGAAAACTAGTATTAACCCCATCCCAAGTGGCCGTCGCAATATATATATATATATATATATATATATATATATATATATATATATATATATATATATATATATATATTACTCATGAGTGAATGTGTGCCATTGCAAAAAAACAGTGTCTGCTCAGTATATTTACAAGCTCTGATGTTACTTCCTAAATATCTTATTTAATTTTATATTTTATTAGAAAATATCAGACAATATTTACTACTAAAGCGCTTTTACAACAAAAAAAACTAATAACCACCTGTAATTCTAACAGATCTACAAGCATTGACTTGCTGCCATCAACCTATTCAGTCAGAGTCTCGTGTCAGACAGTACACATCTAGGAATTACCTTACCTGGCTGTACAACACATGTAGTGCTCTTGCTAATCTAAATTTACTTAAATAGACAATCTTAATTTTTCAAATTAATATCACTTTTACCAGCTAAATATGTTTTGGTTTAATTATTTAATAGCAGACTTTACTTAGTTTGCCCTGTTAGATAAATTATCGCCCAATCAAATAAGTGATGTTTTAGTTAAACATTATAACCTTATAGACTCAATTAGTTAAGAAAATAATAATAATAAATATTACCATCAACACTGAGTCAAACCACTTCAAATATCTTGACAACAGTAACAGTGACAGCTTCAAAAACTGATCTGATAGTTGCTCCAGAAATACATCAGGTCCAAAACAAATACCAATCGAATGAAAGAGAGCTGAAGAAGTCTGCAACTTAAACGATTTATCACTATGAGCATAAAGTTCACTGTCAGGTTTTAGAAGCATATATTTTTCAAAATTCCCTGCAATCTGCTGAAATCTAATTTCAAAATAGACTGGTAGGTTGTAACGCCTTATATGATTCTGAAATAAGTTATTTCTTATCAGGTCTGGGTCTCCACATTCTGTGGAAATTTTAAGGCACAAATTCCAGGTGCTACGGAACCTTTTTTGGAACAAATCTGGATTACCAGGTGCTGTAATATAGGGTAGTCCTTCTTTACACTGTTTATCCACTTCGCTCCAAAAACTTCTCAATATGAAATTAAATGATTTCAGCTCAGGATTACTGAAAATTAAAAATACATACAACTGTAGAATCATACAAAAATATGTATATGCTATTTCTTATGTTGTACTTATATACAAATAAATGAGATCAAGCTACAATTCACTGACTTTAGTACCAAATCACAGATGGCTGTATCATAACTCAAATGTAACACAAACATCCAACAGACAGTAATAGAAACCTCCGCTTACCAGAAATCAAACCAAAGCACTTAATTTCAGTAGCCGAATACAGGTTCCACTACCACACAGAGGTTTGATTAACTGAAGAGTACTTGGGGTTAAGGAGTCGCGGGACAAAGGACTCCGGGGGGCAAGCTGAGGAAGTGGAAATAACAACATAAACTTTCGATGAAGCTTTGCCCAAGACCGTCATGCGCGGTGAAAAGCCGCATCCTGCACGAGGTGACCCTGCTAATAACTAAACATGACGAATCTAGACAAGGAGGTAGAACTAAACTCCCCCAATCTACGGTGTCTCGTGACCCGTGCCTAGGGATGGATGGCACCAGGGCGGGTGTCGTGAACGGAACCTCTGGAGTACCGGGCAAACCTCCAGAGTAACCCGCCTTGCACCACACAGGGGGTTCTGATGGTGGGGACAATATTTCCCCCATTCTCGTGGGAACAACATGAAGATAATAAATACATATAAAACCAAAACCAATGAGGCTCGAGGAGTAGCTCCGGCTACAGACTTGAGTGCCTTGAGTCTATTCCGGAAACGGAGACGAGTCTGGGGGCGGCAGCGGACTCTGGACGTCTCACGACCGCCGTAGATACTGGGAATCAGGGGGAAGCTTCGGCCAGAGACCTGTCCCCGACACCCAAGCTGGAGGCTGGGTCCCACCGGAGGGCGGCGAGCTCCGCGGACTCCGGGGGGCCCTCCACCAGTGAGGACCCTACTGTTAAAGTAGAAGGACTGCCCCAGCAGACCAAGCGTCTTTCCGGGGCGCAAAGAAAGAAGTTCCGGAGGGCGCAGAAAATGGCGACCGGGACGTGGACGGTCGAGAAACCTGTAAAGGCGCAAGAGGGGAGTGCGAGTCAGAAGAGGACGCGCTCGAACTCTAGCACGCCCACTACAGACAGACGTCCCAAAAGGGCCAGGGCACCTGTAAAGGCGCAAGAGGAGAGTGCGAGTCAGAAGACGCCGCGCGTTGGCTCCAGCACGCCTACTACAGACAGACGTCCAAAAAGGACCAAGGCCGGAACACCGGCATAGACTGGCTCGTATAGGGAGGCTGCGGAGGGCCTCGGGATGGCGATGATTGACAGACGCCATCCTGAGGTCACGCTAGACCAGGGGAAGGCGGACCTGATCCAGGCTGCGGTGGACCCTCTTCAGGAAGGGGAGAGCTGTGCCGTCCCGCAGTCGCGGGACTGGCTGCGGAAAATGATCGGGGGCCTCGGTCAGATTTGAGAGGGGGCGGACTTGACAGCCGTCGAGCCCAAGGAACTCCCAAAAAAGACGCAAGGGCCTCGTACGGATCCCTGAAACCGTCCCGCAGGAGACGGTGATCAGTAGACTGAAGATCCAGAACCCTGAACTGGCGACACAACACTAGTCGGTTCTAAGCAGGAAGGCAGAGGAGAAAGGACAGACTCTTGCCTTCTCGATCGACCAGCCGTCTTACAGAGCCCTTGAAGGAACCTCCTTCAAGGCATTCTGGGGCCTGGGAAGGGTTAGCTTCCGCCCACTGGGGAAGCAACTACAGGTTAATGTTAATGGGACCTAGGTTTCTTCAGGTCAACCTCCAACACAGTAGGGCAGCCACGGCCGGACTACTGATGTCTCTGAGGAACACGGATGTGGCCCTCATCCAGGAACCGTACTCCTATAAAGGAGAGATCAAGGGACTGGGCGGAGCTGCTGGAAATCTCATCTACAGCAAATCCAGCGAGAACCTGAGGGCCTGCATTTTTGTCAGGGAAGGGATAGAGTTTCTGCCTTTAATGAATTTCTGTTCCAGGGACCTGGCAACGATCAAAATCCGATGCGGAGAAGCGGATGGGCTGAGGGACATTACTGTCGCGTCAGTCTATCTGCCAGGGGGCAGCACGGACCCTCCTCAACCCAACGAATTGGAGCAGCTGATGGTGGGTAGCAGAGCAGGTGGATGGCAGACCATCATCGGCATGGATGCGAATGTGCACCATGAGTTGTGGGGTAGCTCGGGCACAAACTCTAGGGGTGAGGCACTTTTACAATTCTTTATGAAATTTAATTCAGACATATTGAATATAGGTAATAAACCTACCTTCGTCACAACACGGCGTGAGGAAGTTTTAGATCTAACAGATTCCACCCAGTTTCTGGGTGACTTTGTTAAGAGCTGGGCTGTGTCTGGGGAAATGAGTAGCTCAGACCACAGATACACCCGGTTTGAAATCGCCAAAGTCGAAAGACAAACGGTATGGTACCGGGACCCCCGCGAGGCGGACTGGGAAGCCTACAGGTCAGATCTAGCAGTGGAAGTGCGGGGGGGGGGGTGTTTCTAAGAGAACCATAGACAATTCAATAGACCTCAAGATTGCAGCAATCCAATTGCGAGATGCAATCACCTCGGCCTATAGCGCCAACTACCCCCTGAAAATGAGGGTGTCCACCAGGAACGTCCTGTGGTGGAACGAGGACCTCAGGCAAAGGAGGACGCAGGTTCGTAAGCTGTTTAACGCGGCCAGAAGGTCGGGAGCATGGGATGAATATAGACAGGCCCTAACGACCTATAACAAAAGACGGAGGGACGACTTACAAGTTCGGGGGAGGAAACTATGGAAATTTTACTCCTAACACACTTCCCCGGCTGTAACATAATAAACCAATCACCTCCGGACTAGAAACACTCAGGAATAGAGGCGCCTTATAGGCGGGCATCTAGAATAGACTGGACTGTCGCTAAAGAGATGGTTACCTGGAGCAAAATCAGATGGGCCATTAACAGCTTTAAGCCATACAAATCTCCGGGATTTGATGGAATAATGCCCATCATGCTCCAAAAGGGGATAGATATACTGGCGCCGGTGCTTACCCTCATTATGAGGGCCAGCCTGGCTCTGGGGTACATTCCGAGGGCATGGAGACTGGCCAGGGTTGTATTCATTGGTAAACCTGGGCGTCCAACAGACCAGGCAAAGTCCCTGAGGCCAATAAGTCTCATGTCCTTCTTGCTAAGAACAGTGGAAAAACTGCTCTACCGGCACATTAGGGGCGGTGTACTGGAAGCATATCCCCTACACTGCGGAAAATATGCATATAGAGCTGGATTCTCAACAGAAACAGCACTGCACCAACTGGTGCTGAAACTGGAGAATACACTAAGGAACAGTGAGGTGGCGCTGGGGGCCTTCTTAGACATAGAGGGGGGCCTTTAGCAACACCTTGTTCGGATCGGTTCTGGCAGCTGTCCGGGAGCATGGAATAGAGGAGACCTGCTGCAGGTGGATCGGTTCCATGCTCAGGGACAGGGCGGTGTTCACCTCACTCGCAGGAGGGACTCTGCTGGCGGGGGTCGCGGCGGGGTGTCCGCAGGGGAGCATTCTGTCTCCCTTGCTCTGGTGCCTAGTCGTGGACAGCCTGCTGGGGAGGCTCTCGCGAGGGGGGTGTGAGGTACAGGGCTATGTGGATGACATTGTCATCATAGTCCGATGAAAGGTCACACAGGCAGTGTGGGAGCGCATGCAGACTGCACTGAAAGTGGTGGAAGGGTGGACGGTCAATCAAGGGATCAAAGTGAGCCCCGAGAAAGCAACCGCCGTTTACGAGGAGGAGGAAGTGTGACAGCCACAGAACTCTCACTCTATACGGTAGGAGCATTCCAATGGCCAGGGAAGTAAAATATCTTGGGGTCGTATTGGACTCTAAGCTAACCTGGAATGGTCACATTGGAAAAATACTGTGTAAGGCAGTCATGACCTCAGCCGTCACTAGGCGGCTATATGGAAAAACGTGGGGACTAAGACCTAGTATGGCCCACTGGCTGTACACAAGGGTGGTCAGACCATCGTTAACATACGTGGCACTGGTCTGGTGGCCTAAGGTGACACAATCCAGTGCCAAACAAAAACTAGGCAAGATCCAAAGGATGGCTTGCCTAGGCATCACAGGGGCCATGTCTTCAACCCCAACAGCCGCCATGGAGGTGTTGCTGTATCTGCCCCCCCCCCCCCCCCCCCCCCCCTCAGTTAGTTATTATGAGGGAGGCCAGGCTAGGACTATACAGACTAGCCTGCAGTGGTAGACTGAAGATCAACCCAGGCTTCAGGGGCCACTGCAAAATTCAGGAGATCGTGAAGGAGCCCAGGCTTGAAATAAGGTCAGACTTCGCGAGCCCGCGAATGTGCAGGGATAACAACTTTACAGTGGAAATCCCCGACCGCGAGGCATGGCGGGAGGAGACGCAGGGCATAACCACGGGACGCGCTCGTCTGGTTCATGGACGGATCCGGCGGGGAGCGTGGGACGGAGGCAGGTGTTTACTCAGAAGGACCGAGGGTGGGTCCTAGTATTTCCCTCGGAGCCCATGCAATGGTGTTTCAGGCCGAAATGTACGCCATCCTGCACTGTGTGCGGGAGAACAAGAGGAGGGGCTACACCAACAAGTGGATCCTAATAGCCACAGACAGCCACGCAGCCCTTAAGGCACTAAGTAACCCACGGGTAAATTCCTGGCTGGTGAGTGAGTGCCGAGACGAGACGAGCGACCTGGTTGGGCAGAATCGGGTGACCCTCATCTGGGTGCCGGGTCACTCCGGGGTCAAAGGCAATGAAGAAGCTGACAATCTCACGAAGAGAGGGTCAGCAGAACCATTTATGGGACCAGAACCGGCTCTGGGCGTGACAAAGAGCACTGCCAGGGGAGCCATCAAGTCCTGAGTCAGAAACCAACACAAGATGTACTGGGCGGACTGTCCAGGGCTCAGACATGGGAAGTTCAAAGAGAGCTGTGGAGCTGCTAAATCTTAGCAGAGGACAGCTCAGAAACACAACAGGTCTCTTGACGGGACACATGGCCGTCAAGAAACACCTGCATAAAATGGGGCAGTTCGAAGGGGACCTCTCATGCAGACTCTGCGGCGAGGGGGAGGAATCAGCCCAGCACATCTTATGCGAGTGTAAAGCTCTGGACCGCAAAAGACAACTGATCTACGGTCAGTCTAGACCGGAGACAGAGCAATATAAAACTTCACCCTACCAATCGCTGTGCAGACTAGTTCAAGGCACAGTGATTTTGGAATGGATGGAGTAAGACTAAGGGTATGCACAATCAACCAAAGGTTGCAGTGTTATCAGGGCAGCAAGGCCGCAGACGAGCCCTAAGGGAATATATATATATATATATATATATATATATATATATATATATATATATATATATATATATATATTCTGTAAGCATAGTGCGATATTGATAGCTTAGACATATTATGTATACTTTATAAATACAGACTTAATCAGGCATACTCTTATGTACTATGTTAATTTGTGAGATAAAGCATAAACTGTCATTTATTTTTTAAAAAAACCTACCTTCTCAAAACTGATAGAAGTTTACTCATATTTATTGTCATGAAGTTTGACACTTCCGCATAAACACCATCAATATTCTGATCATATCTTGCCAGATTACTTTCACAAATAATTTTCTGTAATTCTGGTCTAACGATATTAACTTGAAAGATTGACTCTGCTTCAGTTGACATTCTCAAATTATCGTACATATGTAAACATTTAGTAATAACCATAACATCGTTATTTCTAAAAGATATTAAAAATGCTGCATTGACCTTGTTAACTAATCTGGCTTCAATATCTTTTATATTGGATGTTAAATCTGGTGTTAATAGACCCCATTCTAGTAGATAGTTTTTTTGGAAAGAAAATGCATTAACTGCTCTTTCTAATAACATCAAGTCATCTGATGGATTATTGTTCATCAATCTGTTGACATATATGCAACATGAAATGATTTCTCGCTTCATGCTGAGATTATCTTTCTCAACACTGTTTGCTTTAATTGCAGTCAACATCTTTTCAAAATCTTCCTTAGCTTCTTTTACTAAATCATGCAACGTCTAAAAAAAAAATAACAAAACCATGAACTATTATAAATCATAAGAACAGTGATTCTTACCTTTATTTCTTCCCTTAATTGTGAAACCGGTGAAGACAAGTCATCAATTTTAGAATTTAAATTTGTCAAGTATTCTGCTAAATTAACTATAGTTTCTGTTTCAGTTTTGAGAATTTCTGACATCTGCATATGTAGATCGATTGCATATTCCTTTAATTCGTTCCTAAGCGACTCCAAATCTGTTTTCTGTGTGATCTCTGTAAGACACTGATCCACATTAAAGTTCTCCTAAAATAAATAATTGTTAGCAGTGACAAAAAAAAAACGAAAAAATAAGAAATACATTGAAAAAGGTCGCTCTCCATCTAACAAATGCTTTTATGTCCATTGTACTATTGTACTTTAAAACATAAAATAATTATCCGAGTAAGAACACGTAAACAAAATGATTAGGTTATGTTTATAAATGTCAAAATTCAAAATAATATGAGCCCATAGACATTAAAAGAAGTAAGGCTGGATGCATTTTCACAACAATTAGAACCGTAGACCGGTTTCCCTCTAATTAGAGCTCGTCAGTTGAAAAAATGTTTTTTGACATAACAATGCGGCTGCTGGCAACGTTGGCGCCTGGTGGAGTCGCCCGCCCGCTGACCGACTTAACAGGCGCTTAGCGCTTAGACACACGATTATTACGTCATCAGTATTGTGTTTTGTCGTTTTACGAAATAAATACCTGCCTGGGGTGCTTTTTAATCATAATCCTGCCTGTAAGGCTGGATGCATTCTCGCAACAATTAGAACCGTAGACCGGTTTCGCTCTCATTAGAGCTCTTCAGTACGGCATACTAATTGTAGCAAAAATGCCAGGGCTGACAATTTTCTAAATTGTTAGTTAGTTGTATACAGTCTCTATTTTTTTAACACTTTGTGTTATTTGGAGCTGGCGTGACAACATACTACTTGGTTCCACAACTAGGTAGCGGCACGTCCACCACTCACTTAGTGTTGAAAGGCTGGCTATACTATAGCCGTATTATTTTAGATGCATTTTTGCTACAATTAGTATGCCGTACTAAAGAGCTCTAATGAGAGCAAAACCGGTCTACGGTTCTAATTGTTGCGAGAATGCATCTAGCCTTACATACTTTGTCCCTATATTGGGGTAGAAATGGGCCAGGGCTGACAATTTTCTAAATTGTTAGTTAGTTGTTTATAGTCTCTATTTTTTTAACACTTTGTGTTATTTGGAGCTAGCGTGACAACATACTACTTGGTTCCGCAACTAGGTGGCGGCACGTCCACCACTTACTTAGTGTCATAATCCTGCCTGCACTGAGCTGCCTGACCTGACCTGGCACGAGTTTGCCAAATTAAAAGCTAAAAGAAGGAAAAATATGCTCACATTACCTTGATGTATGGTAGGATTGGTTTTTCCTTCTTTTAACCTTTAATTAGGCAAACTGATGTCAGGGAGGTCATTTCAGGCAGGACTACGATTAAACAGCACCTCAGGCAGGTCTTTCATTTCGTAAAACGGCAAAACACAAGCAACCGGTAATAACGTAGAAATATGCTAACTATAATTGTCTAAGACCAGGCGCCAACAGTGAATAGTGGTGTCAACGTTTCCGCATCCGACTGTGGTACTGAAACTCAACTGTTTCCGATTTGTCAAGGCGGAATGACAGACAAACCTCACAAAATAGTGCTTGAATATAACATTGTGTTCATCAGTCTCCAACTGCTAAAATATATCGGAGCTAAGCTATGAGCACTCAAACTCAGCGGATGATTGCACCAGGCGCGAGCAGCTGCATTGTTATGTCAAAAAATGTTGAGAAATGTCAACAGTTTGTAAGACTAGATGCATTCTCGCAACAATTAGAGCCGTAGACCGGTTTCGCTCTCATTAGAGCTCTTCAGTACGGCATACTAATTGTAGCAAAAATGCACCAAAAATAACACGGCTATCGTATAGCCAGTCTTAAAACACCAAGTAAGTGGTGAACGTGTCGCCACCTAGTTCGGAACCAAGTACTATGTTGTCACGCCCGCTCCAAATAACACAGAGTGTTAAAAATAGAGACAGTATACAACTAACTAACAATTTAAAAAATTGTTAGCCCTGGCCCATTTCTACCCCAATATAGGGACAAAGTAGGTAAGACTAGATGCATTCTCGCAACAATTATAACCGTAGAATGCATCTAGTCTTACATACTTTGTCCCTATATTGGGGTAGAAATGGGCCAGGGCTAACAATTTTTTAAATTGTTAGTTAGTTGTATACTGTCTCTATTTTTAACACTCTGTGTTATTTGGAGCGGGCGTGACAACATAGTACTTGGTTCCGAACTAGGTGGCGACACGTTCACCACTCACTTAGTGGCAACAGTTTGTCAACATTTTTTGACATAACAATGCAGCTGCTGGCAACGCTGGCGATCTCGGCCAGATGTTGGCGCCTGGTCACCGCCACCGGCCAACACAGTTACCAGCTAACAAAATGGGTAAGTTAACCAGACGCCAGCGTTGCCAGCAGCTCCATTGTTATGTCACAAAATGTTGACATTTGTCAACATTTATTGACATAACATTAGAGCTGCTAGAAGCGCTGGTGAACTCGCCCATTATGTTATATGTTTAGTGGAACTTTTTTTAGAACTTAGCAACATATAGAAAGCCAATTCCCTAAAAGCAGTTATAAACTACAATAGTTTGAAGTAATGGAAACCTTTATATAAGACTTTTAAGTTTAAAAAGTTCAGAAAGCCTAATACGAAACATAAAACCATTGGTTGCATTGCAGGTTACACAATGCAACCAATGGGTTAGTGCAATCTGAAAATAATAATAGCTTGAAGAAGATTTATGTGCTAAAAGATTTTTTTCGGAAAAATCTTGGATAGGCTTTCTGAAAATATTTTTATCTCCAAAAAAAAAGCTCTCGCAACCAAGTTTGGTACGCAGGTTTCTATTATAAAACGTATACACTATATAGCTACGTTTAGATCTCTTACTAGAAAGAAAAATGTTATAAATATTTAAAGAAAAAATGTTGGGTGCCATTAGAGGTCAGAAGAGGGTACAAGACCAAAATATTGTGTACGGTAAACCAAATTTATTAAATATTACAAAGATTAACTTTTCTTGACGCAAAAGCAGTACGAGAAAAATTACTTTGAAAATTTGTGATTTTCTTCTGAAAACGTCTGTGACGATTTGAAATTTCGCCGAACCGCTGCCTTTTTGTAGGGAGGGTATGTATCATTAACGTGCCCAAAATTGAATGGTACACGGGAGCGATGGATTTACGCCCCCACCGAAGGGTTGAACGTACAGACATTCGACTTGTACAAACCCAATGCCAAAATCTCGAATGATGTTAATTTTAAAGTATGAACTGAAAAAGTGAAAGGGCCACCTATATATATCAGCTTGTCTAAAGTTATGGAAAAACAGTTCTCAAAACGGAGCTTATAAAATACCTCGAAAAATCAAACATCATAAGTTATCGCCAATACGGCTTTCGGCAAAACAGATCTACTGGCGATATTCGACATATGTCACTCGTCTCTGGAACTCTGCTGTTGAAACATTTGAAGGGTCATCCAATTTAATTGGAGATTTCTAAGGCATTCTATTGGGTCTGGTATGCTGCACTCCTCAATAAATCTCTATCATACGGATTGCATTTGAAACTATGCCAATGCGTGTATCCAGTTTTTTGAATGAGCGCTCCTCGAATGTTGTTGTCGATAGTGTTTCATTAGATAAATTAAAAAATAATGCGGGTGTTCTACAAGGTTCCGTTTTGTCTCCCATACTTTGCTTTTGTATGTAAATGACCTTCTGTCAACAACCAACAATGGATCCACACAGCTTCGCTGATACTTCTATGAATGACAGCACGTTCTCATCGACTCACACAATATCTACGTCTAGCGTCCCATCAATGAGAATCGAAGTAAAACGAACCGCCCAGATAATGGCCTGTCTAAAATTCTCAGCTGGGGCTCCGCAAATTATTGTTTAATGCACCAAAAATACAGAATTGCCTTTTCTCTAGGAAAACTGACCTACACAGGCCCAATAAGCTGGCTGACAAAATACTGTCCAAAAAAATACACAATTTCCAAATTGGGTGTAACTGTTGCCGATTATCTTTGCTGGCAGTTACATGTTTACAATATTACAAAAGCAGTAGGAAGAATAAGCTTGGGTTTCTGTGGTGGGTTAAAAGTTTGTTCCCAGCGCAGCAGCTTTTGACGCTTTAGAAAACACAGATAAGTTCACAGTTGGATTATTGTAATCATGCCTGTGGTGCTGCCACAAATACAATCTTGTCCCTCCTAGCTTATATTCAGAAACGACCTGTTATCGCATTATAGGAGATTCATCAACGACAATTAATCTCACTTATCTCGACCACAGGAGAAAGGTTGGAAATTCCTGCCTCTTCTATACTCATAATACTATCGAGATTGCTCCTTTGAAATTTCTTTGTTAGTATCTTAGCTTGCGACCTTTAATCGACAAATCCGTTTTAGTCAAAAAGCACACGCTTTTGGTACCAAAGTACGTTCGTTACGAATCCTCGTTATTTCCTAGAACACCTAAACTTTGCAGTGCCCTCCTGGCAGACATATTCCCGGAGCCGCGTAATCTCCAACTATTCAAAAAGCTATGAGTAAAGACCCATCTTGTGGCACAAGGCACAACAATCAAGTTATTAGGATCTTGCCTTTCATAAATTACATCATAAAAATTGCGCGCACACCTGTATGTACACACACACACGCGTATACACACAGCCTTTCATAAATTACATCATAAAAAAACCGGCGCACATCTGCACGTACACACGCCCGCATATATATATATACACACACATTTTAATAAAAAAACCAATCATTTCAAGAATTTTGGAAGATTACACATTCATTAAGAATGTTAGCTAGCGCTAGTACCCTGTATTTTAAGTTACCTACCCTAAAATCTTTTTAAGGTCTGTATTTTGTATTTATAATCAAATAACCAAATTACCTCTCTGGAAAGTAGGTATGCTTATGCTTTAGTACTGTGGTATCTATGTGGTAAAACCAAAGGCGTCCACAGAATAGAAAAGACACATTTGTGACTTACGAACAGTTCTATAAAAATTTCCGAAAACTATAGGTATATATGTTTTTGGGCAAATTTTATTCAATATTGGTTACCATAAACGTATATTGGTTACCATAATCACAGCATAAATCTTATGCTGTGCCATAATACTCACAAAAATGTTAATTTTCCTTTATTTTGTAAGTTTTTACTAGAACCATATAACAGAAAATAAGAAGAATGGAGGAACTGAAATATGAAAGTTAGTATATAGTATAGGTTATGTATATGCACAGGTATTAAACGGTGTCTCTTTTATCGTTAAAAACTGGGTCTGTTTATTATACTAATAATATACTTGGAAATACCATCTATTGTTTGCCCATAAGACCTGGGACCAACCACCCCAAAATCCGGTTTCCAACATTGTTGTCGGTTTGTCCGTTTTAGGTACGTGAACTCGACTCCACTCTATTCAGCACAGAAAGGTTAGACAAATAGATGCTTTATAGATTCATTAAAATTATTTTTAAAAAAGTTGATTGTTTTGTAAACTGCGCTATTATCGCAAAAAATATTCAAATCCTACCATTTGTTATAGCGAACTTGTAAAATAACACATTTTTTAGAAAATATTTGCGATTGAAGTTGTAGGTTGAATTCATCACCAAAACGCTGCAAACGTGGATGTCTCAACACATTGGTAATTATTAAGGATTCGAAACACTAGAGTTAACATACAATTTATATTGTAGTCAGTAAGAGTTTTTATTAGGTACCTATATTTACTATGTGAAAACTGGAACCTGTGATGAGCACTAATAAGTACACTTGGAGAACCCAAATCACCACAACACATATTTCAGAGACCTTACGATCGTTTCGTTGACAATGTCAACATCTTCAGAGGAAGAAAATTGTAACATAAAAAAACTAGATCCCGTGTATTTATATCGCGTCAAAGTAAATGAACTAGTCCGAAGTAAAGTTGTGGTCCAAGAGCGATTGTTTGTTTATTGCGCAATGAAACTACGGGGTCGGAGACCTGCTTTAATCTTCTGGTCGACAAATTTATGACCCTTATCTAATATAGATTTTAAAAGACCCGAGTTATTTAAAGAATCAGCACGTTTCCTTTCGATCTAGAAATTTACTATGTGGATATTGGATCATGCCGACAAAGACATCTAGTGAGATAAACACCATCAACTTAACACATCTTTTTTAAATAAAACACTAAAAACCCAGGTGTCTGTCTCACCATGTTAACAAAGGATAAAAAATGCAACTAAAATACTACATAAAAACTATATTTATATTGATTTTAATTCTACGTGAAAGTATTTATATTGACTACATAGATACAACAAACCGAACAGGTCTTTAAGTCGAGAACAAACATAGAGAATAGTATAAGTATAAACCGGCCAAGTTATCGACAAGAATTTTTATTCTACCAGACAAATCAGCAGTGTTTAAGCGGTCAAATGCAAAGAGAAAATAAAGGGCTTGATATTACAGGTGCCGCACGATTTAATGAAGTTTTGTTCTTAATAGACCTTAATATAAAAATACTTTCTAATGAATCAAACATAGTTTGATGTCTAACATTTTTGACAAGTTTCTAATTTTCTTTGTCAATGTGGTGATTATTATCCCATATATGTTGTGCCACACATGATTTGTCCACCGTACCATATCGTAACTGTGCGAGATGTTCACGAAATCTGGTGGCTATGTTTCTCCTAATTTGGCCCACGTATATTTTTTTTTGTTAAATTTCTTCCTCTGAAGATATTGACATTGTCAACGAAACGATCGTAAGGTCTCTGAAATATGTGTTGTGGTGATTTGGGTGTTCTCCAAGTGTACTTATTACCTATATTTAATAAACTAACTGCATATTTTTTAAGTAGGTACTTAATTTAAAATGCATAATTGTGAGAATACCTTTTTTATGTTGATGGCAAATAAAGTAAAACTAATTCACAAAGACAATTTCTTTTTCTTTTAAAGGATTTTGTATCAAAGTCGGATCATTTCTAATTTTTTTATTTTTAAAAAGGCGTGAAAATAAAAAAACCATAAAAATTTATACCATATTTAAGACAAACGCTTCGTAGTTTTTGATACATACCTACAATGTATAATTAAATCAAATATACTACTACCACTCCAATTTTAACTGAAAGATAATTTAGAAGTAGATTAATAGTGAAAAATTAAAAGGTATTCCAAGGGGATGTCTACCCCATTTCAAAATAACCAAGATCTCGCCAGACCATAAGAAATTTAAGCAGGCAAATCCTAGAATTTACCAAGTGTATTATATTTCTTCATATTTGATACCAGATACAGATGTCTTTTATGTGTCACATTGATTAATGTATTCTACGGAATTACGAAGTAATAGGCATAGTAAAAACTCTTCCTATGTTATCTATATTTATCTATATAGCTCATCATTATTGATAATTATACAATGAAAAGTGAAATTAAATCGAATTACGGTTGACTAGGGGAAGATTGCAACCTGTGATGTGCACTGATAAGTACACTTGGAGAACCCAAATCACATCATTTTAGAGACCTTATTCTGAAGAATATTTCATCCTCTGATGAAGCTAACTTTGTTAGCGAAACGATCGTTAGGTCTTTAAACAAATGTTGTGGTGATTTGGGTTCTCCAAGTGTACTTATTGAATGCCGGCTAGTTTACAAACACAATACATACCAATTTAGTAATTTTTAGTTACCAAATGTGGCTGGGTAAATTTTAGTCTACTGAGATAATGTAGTTTATTTTGAAACTTTGAAACACAGTATAAGTAGACTTAGGGTTGAAATTTGAACTTTTGTATTTAAAGTTTTGGTGCTGACTACACTCTTCGGCCATCTTGAATTTTAAGCTGTTTTTAATTTAATCTACCTTTCTTCCTATCCTATAGTGTGCTATGATGTGTCTGTGCCCTGTTAACTCGTTATGGTATTTATTAAAAGTTTGTTTCTTTAAACAAATTAAAAATATGCAATGTGTACTACATGAGGTTTTTAGTTAAAAAATAAAAAAGTAAGTATAAGAACCGACTAAAAGCAGTGCGTGGGGGGTGGGGGGGATTGTGTTAGTTGTAAAATGTGCTTATCCAAGGAATAATTGAAATGTTTCCAAAAATTTGTAATTAACATGCATAAACGAACTATAGTGAGTCGTAATCAAATGACAAATTATTGATTTATATGCTTTTCTACTAAGTCGCGGCTATTTCTATAGAGTATTACAGTGTTGTTACCTTTGTTGTTACTTATGCTTTATTAGCGAATTTTCATTTAAAAAACTCGCCAAAAACAACGACGTTCGTTATTTAAACAAACTTTTTAAATCTACAATTAGATATACTGGAACACATATTTAACTAGTTGGCCCCTCAGCTGCAGTATCACCTATATGTATGTAGAAAAAAATTGCTACAATATATATATATATATATATATATATATATATATATATATATATATATATATATATATATATATATATATAGTAGCAATTTTTTCTACAAGAATTAAAACACTATGCTTTATTAATGAAATAATAGATAATAATCGAAAAATACCTGGGAACCATGAAATCAGTCGAATAAGCAAGACGATAAACTTCTAAAGGTTCTGTCACAAAACAATGCTGTGGTTTTGTGTTGTTTGTATGAAGTATGTGGTATGTATAATCATAGTTGATGAACATGTATCAGTATTCAGTATCATTCCTTAAATGATCATATCTATACTACCAATTACTAGTGATGGGTCATTATTTAACTGTCGGTTATTTTTAAATGGTTGTCGAGCCGCAACGGTAACCACCAGTTGTGGATTTATAAAAATAACCGCTTTCAAAATAACGCTTTTTACACTAAACTAGAATCCGGAGTCGTATCTGTTTCAGTTTCACTGCAACTAGGTTCGATGAATAAACATCGGTTTTCAATGGCAACCCTTTAACTATTTAACGGGATGAATGGACATGCGACTGGGAATGAAATAAATATGTATGGGTATGCTATGCAGTATGTGTGTGTTTTGTTTCTTTATCGTCTGCCTATTTCTGCGACTATGGCCAATCACCGACGCCAGGGAGCAGTTTCACCTCACTATCCTGGAAATTTTGCCGAACCCCTGTCTTTCTGTAAGGAGGGTAGGGATCTGTAACGTGCCCAACATTGTATGGACACGGGACCGACGGATTTACGCCCCCCCCCCGAAGGGCGGAACATGCAGACATTCAACTTGCTCAAATACAATGCCAGAACCTCGGTTGATGTTAATATTACAGTTTGTACTGAAAAAGTGAAAGGAGTACCCTGGGATCGAACCCAGTACCCTTCGGTTCAGGGGCACATGTTCGTACCCCTGAACCACCGAGGTTCTATCTATGCAGTATAGAGCAGACTTTACTTTATAACATATTACTTAACAGGAAACACGTTATTTATACTCTAGTGCTCACTCTCGCTCACAGCTTTGGGAATGTAGGACACTATCGATCGACTATCCAGTTCAAAATATCAGCGAAATAACTGAAGCTGTTATTTTCAACAGTTATTATGAAATAACGTAAACGGCTTTAACTGTTAATAGAAAATAACGGTTTTTCCCATTACTACCAATTACAATATAGCATATTTGATTATATTGAGACATTGTAATAATCAACTAACTCAATTATTACATCTTGATTATTCCCATTTCTAAGCCAAATATACCAAGACTAAATCCACAAACCTGCATATCAAGTTAAAAACGAAGAAAAGGTTATATCAGCAGGATGCTCAAAGATACATAAGTAACAACTGCAAGTATTTACAGGTAGTGATGTATCAAAATTTTAATGAATTGAAAATATAGATATGGCCTGACCCCCAAAAAAAATCTAGATACTTTTATCTTAAAAAAAAATTACTGATATGTTTTATCAGTTTATACACCTTTCATTCTGTTAAAGTTGTGTAGCTTGCTGAGAGGTTAAATTTATAAGAAGTTAGATTTTTGTAATCTTTTGACTGAAGACTGAAAATTAGAAGGTAATTTCAAATTCGGTGTATTAAAATGGGACTTAAAGAATTTACACAATCATCAAAAAATGATGTTATGTCTCTACTTATTGCCTGTATTACCTTATATGGTTATGAGGGAATTCCACTGAAAAAACTCAATGAAGAATTTAGGATATATACTGGGAAAAATATTCCTTATGACAAGTTTGGTTTCAAAACTTTAAAAGCATTTTTATATAGTATGCCCAGATTTACAATTCGAATTGGTGATAATAATGAGGTTATAGTGCATGCTGACAGTGAAAAATCCACACATATGAGGGAGTTAGTTGCAAATCAAAAGATGCAAGTACCAAAAAGACGAAGTTATCCAGATACATATCAGCCAGAAGCAAAAGAACATAATTTACCATTTAGAGCTGTCAAGAGACCCCGTGTTGTTGAAGCTGTTCCATACATGAAAAAATCTGTGGAACCTGTGGTAGTTGAAACAGTTAGTGAAAAATTAACTGGATTCAAGAAATTGGTAAGTTTTATTTCACTGATTATGTGTATTTTATAGAATTACAATTTGTGACATTGTTATCATCAACCCTGACTCTGTCTCAGCAGTTGAATCTATTTCAGTGTAGCTTCCGTACTTCATTAATTGGAGTAGCTTTTACAAAGTTTTCCTGTTGGTCTACCTCATCTGTTTCCCCCAACTATGTGCCCTTCAAATATTGTTATCAGAAAGTTATTACGTTTCAGGTTGTGTTCGACAAATTTTGCCTTATTTCTATCAAATGTTTTTAGTAAGAATTTTTCTTCTCTTGTCTCTTTTAAAACACTGTTTTATTGGTCTTTCTATAATATAAGTGTAATCCGTTGGGCATTTCTCTTCACGTTAGTTTCAAAAGCTTTTTATTCTTTTCATGTCCTACTTATCCAAATGCCAGCTTTCCACCCAAATATTACAAAACTGCATATGTATGACTCAATGAACTTCTTCTTTGGGTCCAAGTTTATTAGTAAGATGAGTATTTTTTCTATTGCATGGTTTCTCTGCAATCAATACACTGCTGCTACTTACGTTGACCTATTTCGATTCTAGTTGATTTATTTATGTTAGTATTTGTTTATCAGTATTTTTGTAAAAAAAATTAGTAGTAAATAAATTATAATGATGATTAATATTATTATCAGTAATAATACCCCCAATGTATGTGAATTGCTATACTTGTTTAAGTTGTTGGCTGTTTAGTTAACTGAGCATCCTTTGCCATCATTAGCGAATTTTTATTTTAAAAAATTCACTACTAGAGAGGTATCGATGGTGAGACTTTGCAAACTTTTTTTCAAATAAGCAAGCGCGAATTTGGCTCCCTAGAACCCATATCCGGGGTCAGTTTTAATTTTTATATGTTTATATATATATATATATATATATATATATATATATATATATATATATATATATATATATATATATATATGTATGTATGTATTTATGTATGTATGTATGTATACAACCGATAACTCAAAAAGTATTTAACCGATTTTGATGAAACTCGGCAAGTGCCTTTCTTTTATTAATAGCTTGGATGATTTCGTTAGCCAGGAGACTCGGACAAGGTTTTCCGGGAAAATTGAGTGTTTTTTTTTTTTCGAAAAAAAATTTTATCTCCCAAAATTACAAAGCTATTTTGATGAAATTTGGTGGACATGTTGCCTTGGGAAAGACCAAACTGTGTACCATAATTTAGCTTTCTAGGTTTACAGAAAATTGAGCTATTCAAATTTGAAGCATTTATTTTTTAATTAGACAGTTTTTAATAACGCTGATAAAAAACTGGTTTATATATGAGACCTAGTATGTCTCAGTCGTTACCCTGGCAACCGAACATTTGATATCATTGTGCAGGTCAGTTACACGCTGTAACAGTGTTATTAGTTGACGTGTATTATTAGATCGTTTATCTGTTTTCAATTTCATTTTAAATATTATTTGTGTTTGATAATTTTAATATACAAATGCAAATTATTTTTTCCGACTTTATTAGTGTTAGTGGGTGGACTAAATATTGTTTGCGATTGTTTGTCAACAGCTAAAAAGGATCGAAGTTTTGCAAAAAGGGCTGATATGCAACAGGTTAGTTATTTTCTTTCTCTGATGCTTTAAACCAACATTTTATTTTAATTTCGGAAAAATTTTTGTACCTTTTCCAACAATAAGTTATTTTGATAAAATGTGGAAAGCCATCGGTCCCGTATCCTGGCGATGTTGGGCGCGTTAAAGATCCCTACGCTCCTTACAGAAAGGCTGGGGTACCGCAAAATTTCTAGGATGGTGAGATGAAACTGTTCTGACGTCGGTGATTGGCCATAGTCGCGGAAATAGGGCGACGTTAAAAAAAACCACACACACTCTCATTTCAATAGTTTTTTAAAGCATGCCAAACAAATTGGCTGGTGTCAGCTATAATATGCATATTATGCAGTTTATCTTTTCAATTGGTAACAGTATACAGAGCATTTTTTCTGTTGTTTAATTTTTTTCCACTCTGAATTCTGGATATTTTATTGGACAGAGGCTTCAAATATCAAATGAGACTGTTGCAGATTTTTCGAGTCACCTTTGAATTTTCTGTGTTGCTCAAATTTGCTTTATAAGACCTGCTTTGAAGAAGAATAGCCATTTTAAGATGGGTATAACACTTCAACAACTTGTAGAATGCAAACCAAGCATCGGAGATCGATGATAAACAGGTTATGTTTATACCATTCGAAAAAATTACCGAGAAGGGCTATACTTAGACATGTGCCGTTGTGGTGTAATTGCTGATAGCGAGGTGATGCTGTCAGTGACGTATGATTAGTAATTAAGAGTACCATCCTGTATTTCAAAAACCAATGAATTTTCACCTTTAAGTTGACATAAAACATATTATTTTATTATTTTGTAACCTGGTGGAGTTTTCCAGAGTAAACCTGGACCACCTGTTACGTTATTAAGCAAAATGTTTATTTGTTTAGGCATGTTATTACATTGATGTATTTTTTTTCCAGGAAACAATGCTGCCTCTTTTCTACAACAATCAAGCTTTAGGAGACGATTTTTTCTTGGATATCGCTGACACCAAAATGGGTTGTTATGTACCTAAAAATGGTAAGTGCCTCCTCTTTCGAGTTCACTTGATTTTTTGCATGTATTGTTACGATTTAAAAAGATGTTTACATTCATCATTTGATATTTATGCCATAAATGTTTCCTTTTCTATTATAAATGCTATTATCTTATGTAACTCATTTATTTTGGTGGTAATGTCAGACTCATAATTGTCTATACAGAATTTAGAAAAATCCTAAAACACGTCGTTTTTGCAAGGGAAACACTTTTTTAAGCCTAAAAAAATTGTAGCATTCAGCCCCCTAGCGGGGTTGTCTTTCACCCGCTTACTTAGAATATGTGTGTGTGTTTTGTTTCTTTAACGTCGGCCTATTTCCGCGACTATGGCCAATCACCGACGCCAGGGAGCAGTTTCACCTCACCATCCTGGAAATTTTGCCGAAGCCCTGCCTTTCTGTAAGGAGAGTAAGGATCTTTAACGTGCCCAACATCGCATGGACACGGGACCGACGGCTTTACGCCCCCTCCGAAGGGCGGAACGTGCAGACATTCAACTTGCTCAAATACAATGCCAGAACCTCGGTTGATGTTAATTGTACAGTTTGTACTGAAAAAGTGAAAGGAGTACTCTGGGATTGAACCCAGTACCCTTCGGTTTAGAGGCACACGTTCTTACCCCTGAACCACCGAGGCTTTGATTAATTAGAATAAGGAAGGTATATAAGTCTAGATATATTCTCACCATAATTAGAACCACAGACCGGTTTCACTCTAATTAGAGCTCGTCAGTACGATAAACTAATTACAGTGAGAAAACACATATAAAGTAATATAGCTATGGTAGCCTTATTACTGATACGGCTACCATAGCCGTATTACTTTGTAATTAGTATACTGTACTGACGAGCTCTAATCATAGCGAAACCGGTCTGCGGTTCTAATTATGATGAGAATACATCTGGCTTTACATACATTGTCCCTATATTAGAGTAGAAATGGGCCAGGGCTGACAATTTACAAAATTGTTAGTTGGTTGTATACCGTCTCTATTTTATAACATTTTGTGTTAATATGGAGCTGTCGTGACAACATACTACCTGGTTCTGCACCGAGATGGCGACCCTGTCGTATATTTCACAATGTTCTAGGAGGCTGGCTACCACAACCCTATTACTTTTTAGGTGTATTCTCGCTGTAATTAGTATACCGTACTGACGAGCTCTAATTAGAGCAAAACCGCTCTGCGATTCTAATTATGGTGAGAATACATCTAGTCTTATGTACATTGTCCCTACTTTAGGGAAGAAATGGACCAGGGCTGACAATTTACAAAATTGTTGGTTGTACACAGTTCTATTTTATAACATTTTGTGTTATTTGGTGCTGTCATGACAACATACTACCTGGTTCTGCACTGAGATGGCGACCCTGTCGTACATCTCACAATGTTCCAAGGAAGGTATGTCGAGTGGCTTGTTTTTGGGAAAGCTCTTGTCATTCTCTTTTCAAAGCTGCAATTGTAAAATCTGCAGATTGGCTTTTTAGATATTTGCTTTCAAAATTAAAAAAAAACTAAAATAGTATTTATTTTGTGTTTAATCATCGATTAGTTTTTGAAAAATTATAAAATCTTTGGTGCTCACTAGATACTTGAAAAAAAAAACTTTTTATAATCTTGTGTTTTCATTGATAAAATGGAAGAGGTGCTAGAAAAAAATTATGATAATCCATAGGCAGGTTTTTTATATCACAAAAACTAATCAATAGAGTTTAAAATTGCAACTTTGAATAGAGAATCAAAAGAGCTTTCCAAAAAGGTGCCACTTAAGCTACCACCTTATTCAAATTAAAAGGGTAAAGCCAACCCCGCTAGGGGAATGCTGCGAATTCTTTAAAGAGTTAAAAAAAGCCTCCTCCTCCACACAAAATCAACGTGTTAATAGCAAAGAAAATTTTCTATTGTAAAAGGAACATGGTCAGAGGACATCAGTTATCCTATTCTCCACTCTCACAAAGTGAAAAAAATCCACAGTATGTGTAAGCATAATAAATATCTAGGTCCTTTAAAAACTGTAAAAGAATGGTTGCTTAACATAGTCATATAGTCTAGATGAGTTTTTAATGAATTTTCATTAAGAAAGGTTCTCTGTACTGGTATAAATGGTGAGACTTTCCAAAAATGTCTTCAACTGACTGTGAACCAGGGCCCCTAGAATCTCAAACCAAGGTCAGTTTGAAATTGTATATCTTTATACATAGTACTAGACATGTGTGAACCAGGTGAAAGAATAATTGTTGCTGGAGATATGAATGCCTGGATAGGAGTAACGGGAAATGAAACTGATAACGTAGTAGCACCATACAGACATGCAAGAGTTAATGAAAAAGGAGACTGTGATTAATATATGTCTGGAAAGAGGCTTGTTCATATCGAATACTTGGTTTAAACATAAAAATTTCCACAAGTATACACGGCAAAGGGGTGATGTAAAAAGTATAATAGATTACATTGTGTACGATGAGAGACTGCGGATATTGGTAAAAGATACTAGTTATGCGAGGTGCTGAATGTGTGTCTGACCATTTTCTTGTGGTGTCTCAGATAAAACTGGGACAAGGGTGGGTAAAGCGAGTGAGCAAACAAAAAACAACAAGTGAGAATCAAAGTTGATGAACTTTTAACACCTGCAAAATGGGTGTATGCCTATCTATTGGAAAAAAGAATGACTGAGTTGTATGTATTACGGAATAAATACATCAAAGACAGCAATGTGGAAAGTGCATGGACGACCCTGAAATATATGATAATTGGATGTGCAAAAGAAGCATGTGGTGAAGCTAGAATTTGCTGTTTTAGGAGGGATACCTACATGGTGCAATGAAAAAGTAAAGAAAGCTGTGGATGACAAAAAGGAAGCATATACCAATATGGTAAATGCCAAAGATGTGGGAGAGAAAGAGAAGCGCCTAGTTGAGTACAGTTAATTCAGAAGTGAATGCAAATGAATTGTTAGTGGCAGTAATCGAGAACTGGAAATGAAAGAGGCTGAGAAAATGCAGAACGACTGAAGGAATCAAGAAATGGTTTTTGAAGTGAAGAAAAAAGACAAGGCAAGCAGGAAGAAGGATACGATCGAGGTGAAAACACAGAATTGGGACATGGTATGAGACGAGGAAGGTGTGAGTCAATGCTGGAAAGAATATTTTGAGAAGACAGCCAAACCTAAGAGACCTCCCTTAGGTCTAGGGTTGACCACACTAAGACCTTAAAGACGATCTCCAACGAGATTTGGAGACTAGGCAGATTGAAGCATTAGAGTTTATTTTCTTTCATATGTCCTTAACCTCTTCAAAATGGCTCCAAAACAGAAGTCAGAACGTCGAGTTTTCTGAGCACCGCTCAGAGGAGCTTTCTTCCATAGTTCCTCCACCTGCTGCCCCCAACAGATCTACCAGGGGATCAGAGCGAATGCACCCTTTTACTGTCCAGGTCACCAGACATAGAACATCTTGTTATGCCCGCTCTTTTGTCCCGACGACTTCCAAGTTTTGGAATTACTTGCCGGCACATGTTTTTACTTCTCCTCCGAACCCCCAAAGCTTCAAGTCCAGAATTAACAAGTTGCCTCTTTCCTCCTTGTCGACACCCACGGTACGCTAGTATTTAGGCTGTGAGCCCTCGTGGTGGTTGTTTAAATAATAAAAAATCGCGAAAACGTGTGAATTATTGCCGGATTCCGACCGCACATTGCCCAACCCCCTCCACTCAAAAAGCCCACCTAAAAGACCCCGGTCCGCATAATTAAAACCTAGGGGAAGGGAAAATCATGGGCAACAATGTACCTACATATTCTCCCGTGCAAGATGGTAAACTTAAAGTGTTATGGGAGCTAAAGTAAAGGATTACCGCACGCAATTTTAAAATGACAAACAAATGCAAAATACTGCTTGAAGTCAACAATGCGTTCATAAGATTTCCAACCTCTGAATTATAACAATAGTCTACAAATGAGTCAGCCCATAGCTTGGTTAAGGTTGAGCTTTGGAGAGATTATTTTTACAGATGATTGAAACTGAGCAGACTGCAGCTGTTTGACTTGATTATGATTGGAGTGTTTCAGCAGAATTGAAATCTCTATGATTTTCTTGTTACTCGGATCTTTCTTATTATCCATTTTGAAGAAAGAAAAAAATAATGTGAACTTCTGGCGATGAAACAACCTGATTTTTATCAAAGCATTAACCCTGATTATGTAAAAGACATTTATTATAATGAACACTATACTTACTAAATATCGAAGAAAAATTAATAAATATAAACACTAATATGCTTCCATAACCCAGGATGAGTTTCACAACACAGGATCAACAGTGTGAAAAACAGAAAATAAGAAAATCATATAAACACAGCTGATAAAAGGCGGGAATTAATGTATTTGAGCGGGCAACCCACAGTACAACCGTGAGCACATGTTGCATAACAGTTGAGTTCATAGAATTAGCTTAACACACAAATAATTTTACTTGAAATTCAAAAATTCGGGACGCAGAAAGTGCGTTATGGTAGCAGAAAATCACATAAATACAGCTGATAAAAGGCGGTAATTAATGTATTTGAGCGGGCAACCCACAGTTCAACCGTGAGCACATGTTGCATAACAGTTTAATTCATAGAATTAGCTTAACACACAAATAATTTTACTTGAAATTAAAAAATTCTGGACGCAGAAAGTGCCTTATGGTAGCAGAAAATCACATAAACACAGCTGATAAAAGGCGGGAATTATTGTATTTGAGCGGGCAACCCACAGTTCAACCGTGAGCACATTGTTGCATAACAGTTGAGTTCATAGAATTAGCTTAACACACAAATAATTTTACTTGAAATTCAAAAATTCGGGACGCAGCAAATGCGTTATGGTAGCGAATTTTCATTAAATGCTTTAAATATAAATAACTCAATTATATATAAACCTCGAAAATGAATTTTGGTATATAGTAAGGTCTTTACCGAGGCAACATATCTACCAAGTTTCAGTAAAATAACTTTGTTATTTGTTGAGATACGATTTTTTTTCAGCAAAAAACTTTTTTTAGAAAAAGTGGTCCGATCGGGCCGGCTAACAAACTCATTCAAGCTATAAATAAAATAAAGGTACTTGCAGAGTTTCATCAAAATCGGTTAATGATTTTTTAAGTCATCGGTTGGACACGCGAGTGCGCGCGCGCGCCAACAGACACAAATTCAAACGAACCTTAGGTTCGGGTTCTAGGGGCCCAAATTCGCGCTCATTTGGAAAATTGTTTGGACAGTTTCACCACCGATACCTCTCCAATCGCGAATATTTTTTAATAAAATTCGCTAATAAAAATTGTAGCTTTCAGCGGCGAGTCTAATATATTGAACAGGGACATTATAATTTTTTTAGTGAATTTTTGTAGAAAAAATTAACTAATTTTGAAAACATTTTTGTAAATGAGCGCGAACTAGGACCCCTAGATCTCATATCCAGGGTCAGTTTCAATTTATTATATGTTTATATATATATATATATATATATATATATATATATATATATATATATATATATATATATATATATAAACATATAAAAATTGTAACTGACACCGATAACTCAAAAAATAATGGACCGAGTTTGATAAAATTTGGCATGTACCTTCCTTTTGTAAATGGCTTGGATAAGTTCGTTAGTCAGGAAAATCGGTCGAGGTTTTCCTTCGAAAAAAAATTTTATCTCAAAAAATAAAAAAGCTATGATAACCAAATTTGGTAGCTAGGTTTACGATATAAAAAGTACACTATACACCAAAATTTAAACTTCTATGTTACAAGAAAAAAAAGTTATAATAAAATATTTTAAAGTATTTTTGTATGTTCAGTGAATTGCTTAAAGAAACTTTCATTCATTTTTTTGCACTTATAACCCTCTATACAACCCTAATTGTTTATATTTTAAAAAATCGCATAAAGAGAGGTGACAACTTTTGAATTTTCGAAATATTTTGCAAGTGAGAGATTAGAACCCAGATCCGATGTTAGTTTAGGACTATATATATATATATATATATATATATATATATATATATATATATATATATATATATATATATATATATATATATATATATATATATATATATAAACATATAAAAATTCAGAATTTTTCATCCTCTGATGACGCTGACGTCAGCGAAACGATCGTAACGTCTCTGAAATATGTGTTGTGGTGATTTGGGTTCTCCAAGTGTACTTATCAGTG
The DNA here is from genome assembly GCA_964006375.1 of Tillus elongatus. Taxonomy (NCBI): domain Eukaryota; kingdom Metazoa; phylum Arthropoda; class Insecta; order Coleoptera; family Cleridae; genus Tillus; species Tillus elongatus. Next base: position 119,219,142 of record OZ023269.1, read on the forward strand.
CTCATCACAGGTTCCAGTTTTCACATAGTGAACTATATATATATATATATATATATATATATATATATATATATATATATATATATATATATATATATATATATATATATATATATATATATATATATATATATATATATATACAGGGTGGCGCATTGAAAACGAAACAGACCGATTTGCGTCCAGATAATTTTTTTTAAGAAACGCTGAAACACGTCAATTTTAATATTGAGGGGGACATGTTTTGACATAAAACTCAACTTTGTCACATTAACCCCTTAAGGGTGGTGATAACAACCCTTATATTAGTGAATTTTCTTAGAAAAAATTCACTAATGAGGAGATCTCGACTTTTGAATTTTGGAAAAATTTCTTCAAATGAACGCGATCTAGGACCCCTAGAACCCATATCCGGGGTCAGTGTCAATTTTTATATGTTTATATATATATATATATATATATATATATATATATATATATATATATATATATATATATATATATATATATATATATATATATATATGTATCACCCCGATAACTCAAAAAATCATGGACCGATTTTGATAAAATTTAGCATGTGCCTTCCTTTTGTAAGTGGCTTGGATAAGTTCGTTAGCCAGGAAAATCGGACCAGGTTTTCCAGGAAAATTTTGGTTTTCTTTCGAAAAAAAATTTTATCTCAAAAAATAGGAAAGCTATGGTAACCAAATTTGGTACATAAGTTTACGACATTAAAAGGAAACTATATACCAAAATCTATATTTCTCTGTTAAAAGAAAAAAAAGTTATCAAAAATATTTCGTGCCAGATCATTTCTATGAAAATTCACTACCATAACGCACTTGCTGCGTCCAGACTTTTTTAAAATAGGGAACATGGGTCGAGTGTTACATCATTTAAAAACTCTTTCTTTTCTGAATTCAAGTTTTATCAACTCGTTTAAAAATTATTCCCAGTTGGAGTTGCAAGAACGTATTTCATTCATTGTAATGAGAAAAGCACTAATTAGTCAATTTTTCGTTAAAAAACTAAACCAAACGTTAAAAAATGTTTATTCAGTTGAGTAAGTGTTCAAATTGTTGACCACCAGCTTCCATACAAAAATAAAAATTTTGTTCAAAACGAGCTCTGACATTCTGGAGCATTTGTGGAGTTATTAGGCGGCATTCTTCAACAATGCGTCGTCGTAATTCTTCCAGAGACTCCAGTTCTGTTGCGTAAATTCTACTCTTTAAATGGCCCCATAGAAAGAAGTCTAAAGGTGTTTAATCCGGTGATCTAGGACGCCACTCAATAGCACCTCTACGCCCAATCCATTGCTCTGGAAACTCTCTATTCGAAAACTCCCTAACACGTTGTGAAAAATGCGGAGGAGCTCCATCTTGTTGAAACACTAATTGATTTCCTTTGTAGCGATTATCATTTTCAACAATGTCAATTAGTAGAGGGTAAACGATATCTTCTAGTAACTACGTTTCGCCACTCAAATTGCCATCAAGAAAAATTGGTCCGATTAAACGGTCTCCAAAAATGCGAGTCCAGACATTCAACTTCTGTGGAGTTGAGTGTGGACTTCGTGAAAATTTCACAATTTGTACAAGATGAATTTTATACGGGTGAAATTTATGATGCTTCAATATTCGCTGAATAGTTCTTCTTTTGATGTTTGAAACAGTGGCCAATTTTTTCGTGCTCAAAGTTGGGTCTGCAGCAATTTGTCCTAAAACTTCAATCTCAGTAGTCTCATTTCTAACCGGAAATTCACGTTCAGGATCCCGTTTTTTGTTGGCTACTGAACCACTTTGTCGAAACTTTGCAACTAACTCTAAAATGTATTTTATGTCAACATGTCTGTTGATGTCGTTCATTAAACAAATTTGCGTTTTTTAAAAAAAGAGTAATTATTTCAACTCTTTCTTCTACAGAATACACCATTGTGAAATTAATTTTCGGTAGTACTATCAAGTATTAAACCGACCGATAAACTGAAATAATAAACCGCATTTCTCTCATTCCAATAAGAAATGTTCTGATAGTTAATGTTTTGTTTACAAACCAACAAAACATTGACTATCAGCACATTTCTTATGGGAATGAGTGAAATGCGTTTTTGCATCTTCAACTATGAATAATTTTTCTGTTTCGTTTTCAATGCGCCACCCTATATATATATATATATATATATATATATATATATATATATATATATATATATATATATATATATATATATATATATATATATATATATATATATATATATATTAATTTAAAGTTTTATAACATATCATTTGGCAAATAACTCTTAAACTTGTTCTTGTCCAGGGTATAATTTTGACAAAACAGATTCAGAAATTGACAACAAATTGACATTAAGCGAATTTTTGACCTACCAAATTATTAAGCTTTATTTTTCGATTTACCAACTTCATCTTTCATCACAACCATGGTCTTTATTTGTGTTAACAAAACAGACCACTTAGAAATATAATATGCACTAAACAGTGTTTTCTCTAGCAATATTTAAGCAAATAAACGTTAATACAAACTGAAAATTGATATATATATATATATATATATATATATATATATATATATATATATATATATATATATATATATATATACTGGGTGATGATTTTCAAGTGTTCTAATCGGATATCTGAAAACCCGCTTGGAGGATTTTACTAAAAATTTGGTGGGGTGATAAGTTCGATGGGGGATACATTTTGCAATTTTTTAGACATTTATTCCTCCTCCCCATTTTGAAGGGCCGGTATCACCTTGTAAATGTCAAACGGGACGGTGTTTTTTTAAAAATTCCATTCTCCGCTAAGAACTGCGTATGTACATAGAAAATCGTTTCAGTTGCTCTACTGGTTACATGCTTACGAGGGCGAGTCAATAAGTCCGTTAATTTTTTGGAACGAAACACAGGTTTTTTGACACAAAAGCATTGTATTTCTCAACATAGTCACCTTTGAGCTCTACACACTTCGTCCAACGTTTCTCCAATTTTTTTTATCCCTTCCAAAAAATAAGATTTGTCGAGGTCCTCAAAATAGGTATTTGTTTGTGAGATGATTTCATCATTGCAGTGAAATCTCTTTCCGCCGAGCCATTTCTTTAAGTTTGGAAACAAGAAATAGTCACTCGGGGCTAAATTCGGAGAATGGGGTGGATGAGCGAGCAATTCGTAGCCCAATTTATGCAATTTCGCCATTGAGACTACACATGTGTGCACTCTTGCATTGTCTTGATGGAAAATAACTTTTTTCTTGGCCATTTTCGTCATTCAATCGGTCCAATAAGTTGTGATAATATTCGCCATTGACTGTTCTTCCCTTTTAAAGGTAATCAATGTGGCTTATACCGCGTGCATCCCAAAAAACGGTCGCCATGACTTTATTGGCTGACAAACCCACCTTGGCCTTCTTCGGCGCCGATTCGCACGGAGAAACCAACTGTTTCGACTGCTGCTTGGTCTCTGGTGTGTTGTGGTGAATTCATGTTTCCTCCACGGTTACGCAACGGCGCAAAACCTCGTCCCTATTGAGGTTGAACAACGCCAAACACTCCTTCGAAGTTGTCACACGATTGCGTTTGTGGTCGATTGTGAGCAAACGCGGTACCCATCTTGCGGATAGCTTTCTCATGCCCAAGTGATCATCGAAACCACTGAGTCATGTGATATGCCTATGGCTTCCACAATCTCCCGCACTTTCAATCTCCGATCGGTCAACACCATATCGTGAATGTTTTCAATTGTTTCGGGTGTAGAGACCTTAACTGGGCGTCCAGAACGTTCGGCGTTATTTGCGCTTGTACGGCCGCAACGAAACTCAGTAAACCACCTTTTTGCCATGGAAATTGATGGTGCAGAGTCCCCATAGTATTTACCAAGCTTAGCCGTGGTTTGAGTGATGGTTTTTCCCGAAAAAAATAATGTTTGATGAGCACACGAAATTCAATTTTTTTCATTTTCGTTATAACTCAAGAGGTTGTCTGCTTTTAGTGGGTATCTAACACAAACTATATGACGCAGCTTGTTCAAACTTTTACAGAAGTCAAGTGACAGATGCTTGTTGACAGGAGCAGTGTTGCCCTTCCTGTGAAGAGGCACGGAATTCAAAAAGTCACGGACTTATTGACCAGTCCTCGTATACATTTTCCAATAAATAAAATTAGAATAAGAACTAGCATTAAATACCTTGCATGAAATACCTTAAATTTAACGACGGTTGCGTTCTAAAAGGTAGGTATTCGAAATGTGCTCCATTTACTTCCAAACATGTAAAATTTTTTGGCAAGAGTAGCGCACATAATTCATCATTTCGGGGGTTACTAACGTACCAGCTTCTCTAATCCGGTCTCTCATATTTTCTGGCGTGGTTAGTGTTATATCAATAACTTTCTTCTTTTATAAAGCCCCAAAACAAAAAATCTAAAGGCGAGAGATCAACATACCTTGCGGGCCAGTTTACCGGGCCACCACGGCCAATCCATCTCCAAAGATGTTATTTAGAGTGTCTCTGACTTGGTGCGTAAAGTGTGGCGGGGTACCGTCTTGCTGAAACCACACCTCTTCTTGTTGATTTTCTACGTTGTTCAGAAGTTGAGGTAAATTGTGCCTTAAAAAATCATAGTACATCTCCCCATTTAGGTGGCTCAAAAAAATATGGCCCAATTTTATTTATTGGAAAATTCATTAAGTATGCAACAAGTAGAGCAAAGGATTTTCTACGTACATACTTAGTTCTTCACGGAGAATCGATAAAAAACACCATTCCATTTTACATTTATAACGTGCTTCAAAATGAGGAGGGGTAAATATTATAAGCATAAGCGTCCAAAGCTTATACTTACCCTCTAAACGACGCCCTCGTGGCGCAGGTGGCTAGGTGCCAGCCTGCTAAGCGAGAGGTCCCGGGTTCGATTCTCGAGCGAGCCAAGTTGACTCTGTCTGGAAAATTTAAAAAATATATAGAATAATGGGAAAGAATGTGCTAATGGCCTGAGATGCCGCAGCCAATAATATTAAATAAAAAAATACCCTCTAAAGCCCCCGCGGCAATATCAGAATGGAAACATTCAAACCCAAAAGTCATTGTGTGTATTCTTTCCGACGGAGGTATGGACTAAGGTCCGGTACTCCTAGGGAGGGAGTTTTAGTGAGTAGGTGTACTAGGAGTATGAGTCTCACAGTACCTCGATATCCCACGGCACTACGGTGTCGTGAATGAGGTCTGCATGAGGCATCTCTCCCTCCTGTATCCAAAAAAAAGGGGTAAATATCAAGAATATTTGAAAATATTACCCCCAGCCTACTTATCACCTCACCAGATATTTTTAGCAAAATACTCGATGTGATTTTTCAGATATCCGACTGCAACACTTTCAAATCCTCACCTTGTGTTTATATATATATATATATATATATATATATATATATATATATATATATATATATATATATATATATATATATATATATATATACGGAAAAATTTCAACGGTCATAAGTGTGACAAATACTTGCTTCTCTTGAACCACTTCCAAAATTTCTCAAAACTGTAGGTTGTAGGCGCCTGTTTTTAGAGCCATTTTCAAGAGGTAGAGGAAATATGAAAGAGAATGAACTCTAAGACCTCAGTCTGCCTATTCCTTGGGGCAGTGGATAAGGGCAAGTTGGGTTCTTGTAGTTCGATTACGGAGTCTCAATCTGCCTACTCCCAACTCTCACTGGAAATCGTCTCTGAGGTCTCAGTATGTTCAACCCTAGACCTGAGAGAGATCTGACGGCTGCTTGATTGTTTTGTATTATAGGTGGTGGGGTTTCTACCTGAATCGCTATCGGTGTCATTGGTCTGGTAATTATAATTATAGTTACCAATCCGACTAATGATACCAAGTCTACAGTCGTGATCTCGTCATAAGCTATTTTTTATACGCAAATTCGTTTAAAGTGTTTTCCACCAAAACTAGACAAAAATGCGCTCAAAATTTGTTTACAAACATTTTTTCCAGGAATCGCTAAAAATATTATTTCTACAAAAATTGGCTAAACAAATTTCACGTACAAAAATTCGATGAAAAATTTTTTACGAAAATTCCCTAAAACAATTTTCTAACACCAAAATTCTTTATTTTTCAGGAATTCACTAAAAAAATGTCTTTTTCATGAAAATTCCTTTAAACGATTTTGTGCACGAAAATTCATTCTTTTTCTGGAATTCGCTAAAAAAATGTCTATCAAAACTAGATAAAAATGCGCTCAAAATTTGTTTATAAACATTTTTTCCAAGAAGATTTGCTGAAAAATATTATTTTTACAAAAATTGGCTAAACAAATTTCACGTAAAAAAATTCGATAAAACATTTTGTGCGAAAATTCCCTAAAACAATTTTCTTGGACAAAAATTCAGTATTTTTCAGGAATTCACCAAAAAAATGTCTATCAAAACTTCGCAAAAAATATTTTCACACAAACTTTTCTTTCAAGCAAATTCGCAAAAAAAATATTTCTGCATAAATTGGCTGAACAAATTTTACGTAAAAAAATCGATAAAATATTTTTCACGAAAATTCCCTAAAAGGATTTTTTTGCACGGAAATTCATTATCTTTCAGAAATTTCACAAAAAAAATGTTCCAGCAAAACCGCATTTTTTCACACAAATTTTGGTAACAATTTTTTCTTTTAAGAAAACTCGCTAAAAAATATTATTTCTACGAAAATTCTCTTCTATGGCTTCACAAGTATTTTGCTTTTTTTCTCGGTAACCGGATTCGCCGTTCTACGGCATCATTATGAGCCTAGAACCCCCATATATATATATATATATATATATATATATATATATATATATATATATATATATATATATATATATATATATATATATATATATATATATATATATATATATATATATATATATATATATATATATATATATATATATATATATATATATATACATACATACATACATACATACATACATACATACTTGCTGCGTCCAGGCTTTTTAGTGAATTTTCGTAGAAAAAATTCACTATTGGGGAGATCTCTACTTTGGAATTTTGAAAACATTTTTGCAAATGAGCGCGAACTAGGACCCCTAGAACCTATATCTGGGGTCAGTTTGAATGTTTATATATATATATATATATATATATATATATATATATATATATATATATATATTCAGAAAGATTTCCGCGGTCTTTAATGTGAGACATGCTTGGTTCTCGGGTTAAACCGCGTCCAGAATTTATGGAAACTCGACGTTTCGGTTCCTGTTTTGGAGCCATTTTCAAGAGGTAAAGGAAATATGTAAGGACACTCTAAGGCCTCAATCTGCCTACTCCTTAGAGTGATGGACAAAGGTGGGTAAAGGAAATATGTAAGGACACTCTAAGGCCTCAATCTGCCTACTCCTTAGAGTGGTGGACAAAGGTGGGTAAAGGAAATATGTAAGGACACTCTAAGGCCTCAATCTGCCTACTCCTCAGAGTGATGGACAAAGGTGGGTAAAGGAAATATGTAAGGACACTCTAAGGCCTCAATCTGCCTACTCCTTAGAGCGGTGGATAAAGATAGGTTGGGTTGTTGTAGCTCGATTACGGGGCCTCAATCTGCCTACTCCCCAAATCTCGCCGGAGATCGGTTGAACACACTGAGACCTCACAGACGATCTCCGGCGAGATTTGGGGAGTAGGCAGATTGCGGCCCCGTAATCGAGCTACAACAACCCAACCTATCTTTATCCACCGCTCTAAGGAGTAGGCAGATTGAGGCCTTAGAGTGTCCTTATATATTTCCTTTACCTACCTTTGTCCACCACTCTAAGGAGTAGGCAGATTGAGGCCTTAGAGTGTCCTTACATATTTCCTTTACCCACCTTTGTCCACCACTCTAAGGAGTAGGCAGATTGAGGCCTTAGAGTGTCCTTACATATTTCCTTTACCCACCTTTGTCCATCACTCTAAGGAGTAGGCAGATTGAGGCCTTAGAGTGTCCTTACATATTTCCTTTACCCACCTTTGTCCATCACTCTAAGGAGTAGGCAGATTGAGGCCTTAGAGTGTCCTTACATATTTCCTTTACCTCTTGAAAATGGCTCCAAAACAGGAACCGAAACGTCGAATTTCCATAAATTCTGGACGCGGTTTAACCCGAGAACCAAGCATGTCTCATATATATATATATATATATATATATATATATATATATATATATATATATATATATATATATATATATATATATCACACCGATGACTCAAAAAATAATGGGTCGATTGTGATGAAATTTGGCACGTACCTTCCTTTTGTAAATGGCTTGGATAAGTTCGTTAGCCAGGAAAATCGGACCAATTTTTCCGGGAAATGTTTGAGTTTTCTTTCGAAAAAAAATTTTATCTCAAAAAATAAAATAGCTATGGTAACCAAATTTGGTAGGTAGGTTTAGGATATAAAGGGGAAACTATACACAAAAATTTAGATTTCTATGTTACAAGAAAAAAAGTTATATAAAAAATATTTGGTGCCAGATCATTTCTATGAAAATTCACTACCATAACACACGTGCTGCGTCCAGGCTTTTTTTTAAATCAGCACTTTATTCGGGGTCAAAAATTATAAAAATATACCTTTAAAGAACCGTCGAGGGTGTGTCATATCCATAGACGGCAGGGCGTTAACGAAATAAGACAAAAGACATATACGACGTGCAATTTAGAAATATAATCGAGGATCCATGGATTTTACGAAGTTTTTTCCTTTTAAAATAATTAATTTATGTAAGACTATAGACTCTGTGTATATTATTGATGTTACTACGTAGGTACCTACATTTTCAATTTAATTTTAAATCTCCAGATTACAGCTAAATCAAATACTTACCACTTCTTGGTCAAAATTGCCCCTTCTGAATGGGTTCACACAAAATGTATAGACGAAAGCACTGAGGTAATCCACTAGTAATCTTATACTGAGTAATCCACAGCGTGATCGTCGTTGTCTGACTTCTTCACAAACAGAAACTGAATCCATTGTAGCTCGATTTGTAAGCAGATTTTGGCGATACTAGTACCTAAAGATTTACAAATATTAATTCGTCTTGCAACTGATGACTTGCCGTAATTTGATACTTTTCTGAATCAAATGTTTATATTAATTTTTCTCTTGTTTTTACCGCACACTTGTTTCTCAAATTACATACCTATATTTACGTGCAAAATTCGTGCCTCTTATTACATCGAGTGAATTTTGTTTAGTGTATCCAAACATTAAAACATTAAGGTTCTAAAGAGATGACTCATTCAAGTGTTTCGTAGTACACTTGAAACAATTAAAAATCTTTGCCTCTAACATAAACAAATGATATATTTTGTTAGTTGTTAATACATATAACTTACTTGACATTTCCAATCTAATTAAGGAGATACAAGCACATAACTTTTCACTTGGCGATTGGCGAATGAACATTCACAAGTTTTTAGAAGTTAGAAGTTCTGGAATTTAAAATTCTGTACTTGACATGCGGGTTTTCTACAATAACGTTTTTCTTCTTTTTATTCTCTGCATCGTTATTAAGGGGTATTTCATAGCTAGGTATTAAATTTGAACAATGTTTTATGGCACGTAATATCAATAATTTGCTGTAATATTTTCAAAATCCACATATTTTGTATTTTATTAAAAACTATCCTTATTTCCGCGATTATAGAGAAAAGACAAAAAATTAAATTAGCGGTATGGGGATCTCGAAAACTGTAAACAGATGTTAAATTATAAAAAAATGGCTACTTTCAAAAATAATTTGCTGTTAATGTGGCAGATGTAGGTCCAGTAATAATTTAACGATTTATATTTTTGTTATGAAACTTTTTGTTTATAAACTAAAGTGTTGAAACTTTGCAAATAATTTTAAAATCATAATAATTAATTAGCGCCGTTTATGTCAGTTTTGGCGAATTTTCATTTAAAAAATTCGCTTTGAGAGAAGTTACGACTTTCGAAAATTTGCTTTTAATAAGAATTAGAGGCCATATTAAGGGTTCGTTGACATTTGTGTCAAGTCGTCAATGTTGCTGGGAAGATGACCAAACTTGATCATTTAGAGGAAGTAAAATTCTTAACTATATAAATATATGGGGTGTTTAAGTTTATAGTTGCAAGACTGCACACTTTGATTACACGACATCGTTTTAGAGTTAAAAGTGCAACGCCATATGTTTTGGAAACGAAGAATATTTTAACCCATAATCATAAGATATATTCTCTCAAATTATGAAATTCTAATACTATAAACTGAAACATCGTGTGGAACCACGTCCAGAATTTATTAAAACTCGACGTTTCGGCTCCTGTTTTGTAGCCATTTCCAAGAGGTAAAGAACATGTAAGGCCTCAATCTGCCTACTCCCCAAATCTCGCTGGAGATCGTCTCTCAGTTTCTAAGGTCTCAGTGTGTTCAACCCTAGACCTGAGAGAGATCTCTCCATACGCACACCTTAATCTAAATGACCTTTTATTACCTACGCAAAACACTATATATATATATATATATATATATATATATATATATATATATATATATATATATATATATATATATATATATATATATATATATATATATATATAGTCTACTCACCTAATTTCTGTGGACTATAAGCTGACAATGTTAGGAAAACTTTCTTTAATGATTGTGTTAATTATATTTCAAAGTTATGTTGAAAAATGAAACATTTATTGGCATATCTAAACATTATATGGGGTTTTTCTTAATAATTAAAAAAACATATCTTTGTAAAAGAACCCAAACTTAGTATTGCACTTGTACCTATCATTTTCAAATAGTGGGACCATACATGTACTGTGTTCTAAAAGCCCTACCTCAAAGTCAATTCAATTTTACAATGTCAAGTATATAATCTATAATGATCACTATTAAGTACACTGAGTTGATTGCAGCTCGGTTTTACACTTGATAAAATATCGCCAACACAGTTTACTTCGCTAGAAGATGAAATAAACACTTAAAGTCATCCTCTGATAAAGCCATTTTCTTTGACTAAAGAACCGCCGAGTGTAAAATTGTGCGTTAAAATTCACTGGGGTTCCACAAGGTGTAGTTGCCAGTGGTATTGAAAGAACAATATACTCGGTACCCACATTCAAACAAAAAGGTTACCTAAAATAGAAACACTCTGTACAGGTATAGTAGGTATATAAAACCCAAATTCCAACAAGCATGCCTATGGTTTCTGCTAATGTTAGCGAAATTGACCTCAGACACATAACAACCAAAGAAAAACAACTGAAACCCGAGGCGTGTTTTTTAAGTAAGTACCGTTTCTATATAAACCAATAGAGACATTTTTAAACACCTTTATTTGTACATAAGAGCCTGTGACCTTACTCTACTTTTCAACATAATTTCCAGGTACTTATCGTATCATACGACCAGCCTCAGAATTATATTTTCAAAGAAACCTCCTCCCTTGATTTGCTAACCAATCCAAAGGCCCGGATAGACGGTCCGTGGATTACCATTCCACGAGCCGGGGGTGGTACACGGCCTGTCTCAAACTAATCAGTTCAGTATAAAATGTACATTTATCTCTGAAAATATTTACTACACTACTGACTTGCTAGAAATACGGCGAGCTTTTTTTCAGTTCCTTTGAGGATGGACAACTTTACCGACACACTGGTGGATCCTAGGCTCTTAATATCCCGGTCCGCGAGTCACCAAGGTCAGACGGCTTGTGTAACTGGGTATCTGGGGGTTACCCTAGATAAGAAGCTCAACTGGGACGTACAGTTAGAGAATGTAATCCGCAGGGCTAAACTGTCCCTGTGGACATGCCGTAGAATCTGTGGAAATAACTGTGAAACAAACCCCCAACAGATGTACTGGCTCTATGTAGTGGTTATCAGGCCAATGATAACATGGAGCCATAGTTTGGTGGCCCAAGGCACTTCGTGGTATCGCGAGGGCCAAACTGGCTCATCTACAGAGACAAGCTTGTCTGATGATAACGGGAGCGATAAGCACCTCACCATCAGCCGATCTGGAGGTCCTCCTTAATATTCCACCTCTTCACATATAGCTGGAGAGGGTGGCGAGGTGGACAATGTACAGACTTAAACAAACGGCCGACAGCATGCCGAAGGAAGTCAGTCTGGGAGGGTCCGGACTCCTCGATGACATTGAGGGTCATGGGATTCTGGGAATGGTCTCAGACTTGATGCCTACAAAGATCAGTAGAGATATGTCTTTCAAGACCGTCCTCCCGGAAAGGGGGGACTGGGAACGAAATCAAACGACCCTATTGAGAGCCGATCTCTGCTGGTATGCTGACGGCTCCAAAACCAATATGGGAGTAGGAGCCGGCGCATATGGGGGCCACACCGATGCTAGACTATCAACTAGCCTCGGAAAGTACGCAACCATACACCAGGCAGAAGTGTATGCCATCGAGATGTGTGCAAAAGAAAGTACAGATAGCCAAGCTGCAATAAAGGCTCTTGGTTCCTACTGTTGCAATTCAAAAACGGTATGGAGTTGTAAATCTGCCCTCAACGAACTGGACAGCTGCAATGAGGTGTCGCTAGTCTGGATACCGGGTCACTCGGACCATGATGGCAATGTTGCGGCCGACGCGCTTGTCAGGAGTGGTGCCTAGAGAGACTTTATCGGACCAGAACCGGTGCTGGGGATAACATCATGCACAGCAAAACGCACCTTAAAGACCTGGACAGAAAGAATGACAATCCAGCAATGGCAAAATCTGCTAGGATTAGCTCACTCTAAGGCCTTCATAAATGGCCTGTCTAAGTCAAGGGCTAAAAAACTTCTAGAACTAAACAGACAACAACTGAGTACTTTAGTCGGTCTGTACACAGGACACTACCGCTTGCGTCACCACATGCACCGAATTGGAGTCGGTCAGGAAACTGAGTGCCGGCAGTGTATGGAGAATGACGAGACGGCAGAGCACGTACTGTGGTCCTGTCCGGCGGCGGACAGGACTAGATACCTGCTCTTTGGCAAGACATCAACTTTCGCCTACAAAAATTATCGACCTCTGCAGGAGGCTGGCTTTGTTGGGCGAAATATAGACCATCAGGCGTGAGCCACAATAGACCTTATGGTCGCGGTGGAGGGGCCGGTATGGCCCACTCACATTAAAACCTAAAACCTAACTGAGTACACGGTCTGTGGAGCACCGGTCCACGAGCCAGGCTCGCTATATCACGGGCCGTGTATCTGGGTCTTAAGGCAGCCAGCCGTTTTGAGGTAGTCATCGTTGTCGTAGCGCTAACCGGCGAGGTGCTTCTTTAAGTGCAATAACAGATGATAATCACTTGGCTCTAGGTCAGGACTGTATAAAGGGTGATCGATATATTGAGTTCGACGAGCGACGTGTCGATGAGCATTGTACAAATGCTCTAACCAATTTTTTTACTATTCTATTGGTTATAGCTTTTTCGCCCCACACACAAGTAAACTGCCAATGAATTTAGACTGAATTTACGTCTCTTGCATTTAAGGAACTAATCACACCGCGTCATTAAAATTGCCGGGATTTTAAATGGTGCTGGGCATTTAAAAACACATAAACAAAAGTCAACGTGAACGAATTACTTCCGTAGTACTGTCTCTGGCTAGGCAATATATAAAACTATACACGCGCGTGGGCGGAACGGCAACCGCAACGCTGCAACTAGCAAATTTCGAAACTGTACTTACTTTAAAAAAATACACCTCGTATATATTATATGCCATCCAGGTCGGACAACTTGCGCAACTCTTTTCATTTCCCAACTTAAATTTAAATTTAAAACGCCCCAGTTGTAAATAGAAGTTCAGTTTGTATTATCACTGGCTGATGGTTGGTATTTGTTCCTTAAAAGGGCGTGGCTAGACGATTGGGGTGAGGTTACATGTGGGCGTGCCTTTTCTCATTTGTTATGGGCGGGTCTTCTAGGATTTGTTGTGGGCTGGGCTTGTTGACGTTAAGAATGTAGAGTCTGTGGGTCAAGCCGAATTTTGTGCACCCAAGGTACAGATGTGACTGTTTATTGTATAATCTTTCTCTGTCCGTTCCAGACAATAAATATGCCATTTTTAGATGACAGAAAATTGCATGCCTGAATATATATATAATTTGTCTAGCAAGAAACTATTTCGCTCATCGATTAAGTAGGTACCTATGTCATGGTATAAGAGTGGACAAATAAATTTATAAGCCACTGTCATTTTCAATAATTGTAATAATAATATATTTGTCACCTAATATTTCAATGCACCTTACAAAAAATCTTCAACTTGTGGTTGCAGAAGACACAATTTAAAAAGTTAGATTTTTAAACAAATGCCTGAATATCGTTCAGCTGTCACTTCCAATTTTGCAGATCGGGCGTCCTAAAAGCCACTATTCTTTTCATCAATATTTCTTCGCATTCTACAGAAACTAGTTTTCATTATTTGTAAATATAGATACATAAGTAACTGATGCCAATTTTTATTTCAAAGGAATATTCTAAATAATTTATCGCCTTTAAAGTTGTCAATAGGAAGGCACCAACAAGTGCACCTATGGTAAGCGCAAATATTGTCAAGTAAAACAAGACAAGATATCCAAACCAGGATTATTTATTGATAGCACGTCTGCTGTATTTCTCATCACGCGGTAAAAAGATTTTACTTTTCGAGATGCAACAAAAAAACCACCTGGGATTTTGAGCGATTTTCAACTGCAATCGTTTAATTTTAAAAATTAACACAATTTTAATTTGCAGTATTGTAAAGTCTGGTTAGATCTCTCTTAGGTCTAGGGTTGAACACGCTGGCACCTTAGAGACGATTTTCAGTGAGATTTGGTGAGTAGGCAGATTGGGGCCCAGATATCGAACTAGACAACCCAACCTACTCTTATGCACCGCTCTAAGGAGTCGGCAGATTGAAGCCTTATAATTTCCAAGGAGCAATATCGATAGACGATACACAGATCTCCCGTGGTTTCGAAACGTGAGATTTACTCTGATAGATGAATCTCTTATAATGCGAGCAGCTCGTTTTTGAATAGAATCTAGAAGGGGAGAAGGTTGTATTTGGGGCAACACCCCAGACATGACAACAATATTCCAACTGTGCACCGATCTATGCGTCAGAAGCTACCAAGATGAAAACAACATTTTAATCCGAAAGATAAATCCAAGCTTCTTTGCTGCTGCTTTTGCAATCTTGGAAAAATGTGAATGCCAGCAAAAATCATCTGCAAGAGCTGCACCCAATGTAGAAAGTGTGCATTTTTTGGGCAGTATTTTGCCAGCCATCTGAACATTTTGTCACTCTTTAGGTCACTTACCTAGAGGTGAGGTAATTTTGTGTTTTTGAGGAATTAAACATAACCAGATTTGCAAAGCCCCAGCTGATAGTCTTATACAGGTCATCATTTAGGAAGTTGATTACTTAGACTCTTTTAATAAGGAGCTAGAAGCAGAAATTGGGCTAGTCCATGAGAAATGCGGCGAAGAATACTATCATTGACGAATCTGTGGATAGTATTGTTGCTTGTTAACCGAAGGCCATTTTTTTTTCAACAACACACCACGAGGGCTTACAGCCTAAATACTATCGTACCGTGGGTGTTGACAAGGAGGAAAGAGGCAACTTGTTAATTCTGGACTTGAAGGTTTGGAGGTTCGGAGGAGAAGGAAAAACACGTGCCGGCAAGGAATTCCACAACTTGGAAGTCCTCGGGACAAAAGAGCGGGCGTAACAAGATGTTCTATGTCTGGTGATCTGGACAGTAAAAGGGTGCATTCGCTCTGTTCCCCTGGTAGATCTGTTGGGGGCAACAGGTGGAGGAACTATGGAGGAAAGCTCCTCTGAGCAGTGGCCGTGCAGATATCTATAAAAGAGAGCGAGGCCACCAACGGCACGTCGGTGGGCAAGAGATGGCAGCTTTTGGGTGGGGGTAGGGTCACCGATGAGACGTATAGCTCTCTTTTGAATGGAGTCCAGGATAGCGACTGTAGAAGCGGCAGCAGCACCCCAGATGTGGGAGCAGTATTCGAGGTTTGGCCTTATTTGTGAAGTATATAAGGTATAGAGATTAGCTGGTGAAAAGTATTTGCGAGCCCGGAAAAGGAAACCTAATTTCTTAGCAGCCGCTTCTGCAATTGATGTGACATGTTGGTGCCAATTAAGATTTCGATCCACAGAAATGCCAACAAGAGAAAAGGACTCATTACTTTGAATAACTTGGTTGTTCATTGTGATGGGTCTAGGGCTGGTATATCTCTTATGAGAAAATAAGCAAGACTGAGATTTGGTGGGGTTGAATTGTACAAGCTTTCTACTTCCCCAGTCTAATATTTTTTGGAGATCCACGGAGACAGAACCCTCCATGAGTCTGCGATCCTCATCTAATTGGGCTAAAGAGACAGGCTTAGAATATTGTATATTTGAGTGGAGGGTGCTGTCGTCCGCGTAACTGTGAACTGGAGGAGACGAGGTCATTGATGTGGAGAAAAAACAAAAAACAAAGTAGGGGCTAAAGCTGAACCTTGAGGAACTCCTGCATTAATTTGATGCAGTTTAGAGGAATGACAATCCACAACAACAGAAATGCTCCTGTTGGAGAGGAAATTTGCTGTCCAGGTACAAAGTTTTGGTGGTAGGCCTTAGGCCGGAAGTTTATTAAGCAGCGCTGCGTGCCAGACCTGGTCGAATACTTTGGATATGTCTAGAGCAACAATCTGGGATTCACCGTGTAGTTCCATAGACTTGTTCCAAGAATGGGTGACAAAGGAAAGGAGGTCGGCAGTCGATCTGCGCTGACGGAATCCATACTGCCTGTCGTGGATTAGACTGTGTTTTTCAAGAAATTTGTTTGCAAAAAAAAAGTGTGTGAGCCAAAACGCGATCCTACGGAACACCTGCATGAATTTATAATTCATCTAGTGAAATACCATCAACATGCAAAGACCGCTCCTTTCGAAAACTAGATATCGATAGGCATAGTTTTAAAGGCAATCCGTATGATGGATGTGTATTAAGAAGTGCCGCACATGCTTGATCGAATGCTTTAGAAATATCCAATGAAATTGCATGACCTTCTCCAAATTTTTCGAAAGCAGAACAGAAATGACGTATGTCAGAATATCGCCACTAGCTCGGTTTTGACGAAAGCCTCAGGTACTGACGATCACTTAGGACGTTTGATTTTTTGAGTTATTGTATAAGCTCTTATAAGGCTGCAGAGAAATCGCCAACAATAAAAATCCTTGGTTCCTAACGAACTAGAACATTTTTTCTAGAATATAATAGGGTTTTTACAACACATCTTCCAGAGGCCAAAGTGGCGAAAACTGCTGGTATCCAACAACCCCACCAAATCTACAGTCTACAACGTGACTGGTGGAAAAACCTCCGACTAACTCGAATCTCGATTAAAATAAAGTAAGCTTTTAAAAAAAGGCAATATTTTTTTAAAATTTATTAGACGTTCCAGAATATTGTTCTTTGAATATCACTTACTTTAAAAATGTCAACCCTTACTAAGGCTTTTTTGACACTATATTTTATAATTTTTAGTTATCAGATTATTATTTTTTTAACCTTGCTTTCCAGGTCCCAAAGAATGTGGTTTATGTGCAGTTGGGCAAACAATTGCTCAACTCAAAGAAAAAGTTGTACTTGCTGAGATTATAGCACCTAGAGTAGTAGTTATGATTGGATTTAATGATTTACTTATGGTAATTTTATAAAATTTTGCATTTGGGCTATTTCCTTCAGAATTTGTGGTGTGTTTCTTTTACCTCTTTTAAATCTATGTCTATTTAAACTAACACTTAGTTTCTAGAAGTAGCAGTGTTCGTCAGGTAGGTGCTTTTTTATTAGCTTGCGCGTTTGAGCCCCGTTTTCGGTAAGTCGGCGTTTTTCACTCGAATGTGGAAGGGTCGATTCCCGATGAGTTATGAGTGGTCTCCTTTGTCTATATGTGTGTGTAAGCTTCTTCCGCAGAAGTTTTAAGACTTCGGGGTGCGGAGTTTTCCAACTATGGTGTTATTTATAAGAACGTTATTTTTATTTTCATTCATTCATTGTTCGGTTTTTCTGGCTGCGGTTTAGGTTAACCATTCGCACAATTACTGTCGTTCGATTTTTCTATGTATTTTTATTTTAAAATGCATGAAATATAAAGGAATATACTTAATTGGTATAAATGATAAATCATGTATTGCTTAACATATTTAGGATAATAATCAGCATGTAGATATGGAAAAATCTCAAGCCAATCAGAAGTGTCTGGCAATCGCGACAATTGGACGCACATTAAAGTATATATATATATATATATATATATATATATATATATATATATATATATATATATATATATATATATATATATATATATATATATATATATATATATATATATATATATATATATATATAGGGTGGCGCATTGAAAACGAAACAGACCGATTTGCGTCAAGAGAATTTTTTTTAAGAAACGCTGAAACACGTCAATTTTAATATTGAGGGGGACATGTTTTGACATAAAACTCAACTTTGTCACATCAACCCCTTAAGGGTGGTGATTACAACCCTTATATTTTAAATAGGGAACATGGGTCGACTGTTACATCATTTGAAAGCTCTTTCTTTTCTGAATTCAGCACACTAATCTTTTTGGAAGTTTTATCAACTCGTTTAAAAAATATTCACAGTTGGAGTTGCAAGAACGTATTTCATTCATTGTGATAAGAAATGCACTAATTAGTCAATTTTTCGTTAAAAAAACTAAAAAACAAAACCAATCGTTCAAAAATGTTTATTCAGTTAAGTAAATGTTCAAATTGTTAACCACCAGCTTCCATACAAAAGTACAAATTTTATTCAAAACGAGCTCTGACATTCTGGAGCATTTGTGGAGTTATTAGACGGCATTCTTTAACAATGCGTCGTCGTAATTCTTTCAGAGACTCCGGTTCTGTTACGTAAACTCTACTCTTTAAATGGCCCCATAGAAAGATGGCCCCAAGGTTAAACAACTAAGTTTCGTTTGGCGGAAATATCTGTATTCTTTTGTAATCTCTCAGACGTGTCGAACTGTCTGTATTTATTTTATAAAGTAATCTATCAGGTGACTGCTCATTGGTGGTGGAGCAAGGTTCATATATTTTTTATTGTTATATATATATATATATATATATATATATATATATATATATATATATATATATATATATATATATATATATGCTCTCGAACGCGTTTAGCTGTCCTGGTTGTCTAACATTTTGTATTAATTTTAGATTCTCCTAATTAACATGGTGATTATTATCCCAAATATGTTGAGCGATGGAAGATCTATCTACAGTACCGTATCTTAATTGTGCTAAGTTTTCTTTGAATCTAATTACAATAGCTGTTTCTGTTTGTCCGACTTACTTAAGATCACAATCTTTACAATGTATTTCATAAATTCCCGACATTTTGGCCGTGCTATCTTTGTCTTTTGGTTACCTAGCAAGTTTTTTTATGTATTTTTTATCGAAAATGTTAGTTGCAAGTTGGCTTTTAAAAAATGCTATCTACACCCCTCGTCATTCGAGGTTCAAATGGTAAGCAAACAAAGTTTTTTCGGCTTTCTCTCTTCTAAACGTCGTTGATTCCGTTAACATTTTCTTTGTTTTCTATTTGTTGATTAATTTCTCCACTAACCAACAAACCAACCACTAACCAACAAACAGAAAACAACGAAAATGTTAATGGCATCAACGACATTTAGAAGAGAGAAAGTCGAAAAAAACTTTGTTTGCTTACCATTTGAACCTCGAATCACGAGGGTTCTAAATAGCATTTTTTAAAAAGCCAACTTGCAACTAACATTTTCGAGAAAAAATACCTTAAAAAACAGGTTCCAATTTTCACTTAGTTCATAATCAGTTTTTTTTTTCTGAGAAAAAATAAGTACCAAATAACGACACGCGGTCTTTTCAAAAACAACTAATGTAATTTTAATTACAAGGACTTTCGACTAAACAGTAAGAGTTTGTCTGTATACCTTCATATAGGGCGTTGTTAGCTTGTCAACTAATATAGAAATTACCAGTTCTAATTGTATTCCCTTAATTTGTTAATCCCTCTGATGATGCTAACTTTGTTAGCGAAACGATCGTCAGGTCTGAAAAATATGTTTACGTGAATTGGGTTCTTCAAAGTGTACTTATCTTAATTACATTAACCCATTAACGGCCTAGTCAGTAAAAAAAACTGCATGAACGCCGAAAATACTGAAAAAAAAAACGATTTTTGAAGCTAAATAAAATTACTCTCATATTCTTTGAGCCTTGTGCAATATTACTCCAAAAAAATTAATGCATAATATAATCGTAGCTAAGTACTAAGTGAAGATCGGAACCTGTGATGAGCACTAATAAGTACACTTGAAGTTGAACTTTTTTCCTGTTTAGCTACAATAAGTAAACTTGAAGAACCCAAATCACCACAACACCTATTTTTAAATACGTGACAATGGTTTCACTAACAAAGTTAGCGTCATCAGAGGATAAGAATTATTTTGTCTTTAAAAATATGTGTTGTGGTGATATGGGTTCTCCAAGTTTACCTATCGTAGCTAAACAGGAAAAAATCAGAGAATGATGGTGCATATATATATTTTTGGCTGTTGATGGGTTAACTTGAAACTAGGGGTAAGCTTTGTATCTGTAACCATGGAAGTGTTTTGTTTTTCTGAAAAAAATCAACTTATTCATTTGGTGGTCGTGTCCATTGTCTTTGTTAGTATTTATTTTTCACTGTCTACCAATTGTGGTGTTACAATTACAAGATTGAGTTCCAACAAAAATCAGACCTTTAACTTTGCAGGGAAGAAGTGCAACGAATATGATACTTGACATGAGAGACCTTATTATTGAATTGAAAAAGAGAAATACAATGATTTCTCTTGTTACGTTAATCCAATCTCCGAAATTACCCAAAACTAACCAAACCTCATTAAGGATGGAGATTTTCAATAAAGCCTTATTAGAGTATGCTAACGGTAAGTTTTTATTGGGAGTATATATGAATAAAAATGTAATATATATCTTTTTTTTTACAGAGTCCCAATTGCAGTGCAACGTCATTGACATGAATGCTACATTGAGCAATGAAGCAAAAAATTTCCGGAAAGATTTGTGAGTACTTTTATATTTTCACATAATGTAGATTATTAAAAAAGAATCACTTTTGATATTTTGTATAGCCAATATATTGACAACTGTTTAGCGAATTGTAATATCTATTTGACTTTTGTTGTCGTATCAAAAGAATGTTTGCACGAAATCAAAAACAGCGAATTCAAATATCGAGGATGTATGTATAGAGTACGATTGAAATGTTAGATATTATATTGTTTTTTTGGTGAATTTTCATAGAAGACATTCACTGAGATTGCGACATTTGTTTGTTTTTTTCAAATGAGAGCAAACTAGGATCCCTAGAACGCATATTTAGGGCCAGTTTTAGCTTTTGTATGTTTATATATATATATATATATATATATATATATATATATATATATATATATATATATATATATATATATATATATATATATATATATATATATATATATATATATATATATACATATATATATATATATATATATATATATATATATATATATATATATATATATATATATATATATCTTTAGGAATATTGCACTACACTGTAATCACTTTTAAATATACACTTTATTTGTTTGCTGTACTTTTTGTGATTTTTTATTGATTTGCGTGGACTGCAGTTTCGAACCGTCCCGGTTCGTCATCATCACGATACTGACTGTTATCGCTCCCTGTGTGGTCTACGTCTGACATTGTACGTGGCGCCTGCGCCGTGAGCTTCTATTGGTCGGATCCCCTTGTAACAAGATTCAAGGAACATATAACAGCAGTAGATAAAATCCACATACCTAGCTACAAATCAAACGTAGCTACACACATGCACAACACAAAACACCAAAAACCAGACATCACCCAATTACAACTAGTGAAGCATGTTAAAGACCACAAAAAAATGGAAATCTGGGAACAATACTACATTCAACAAACAAACAATAAGAAACAGTTAATGCCAGAACAAATCTAAGTACAAACATTTAAACAAAACTTAATAAAAGCCATACAAATAGACAAATTATCAAACCACAGTGATCAAGAGAGAAGACCGATACACACGACACAGTCCAAAGGGACAACCATTCAGAGAACAGTAAACCGACTAATAGAAGCTTACGGCGCAGGCGTCACATACAATCTCAGACGTAGACCACACAGGAGCGATAACAGTCAGTAGCGTGCTGATGATGAACCGGGACGGTTCGAAACTGCAGTCCACGCAAACCAATAAAAAAATCACAAAAAGTACAGCAAACAAATAAACTATATATATATATATATATATATATATATATATATATATATATATATATATATATATATATATATATATATATATATATATATATATATATATATATATATATATATATACACACATACATACATACATACATACATACATACATACATACAGGTGTCCCAAAAGTCGTAAATCAAACGTCACACGAAGATAGGCTAGCTCAATCAAGCCCTTTCAGAAAAACCCTACATGATTTTATCAAAAAGTTTACGGTTTTCAAGATATTGACTATTTTATGAAAAAAAATGAAAATTGTCAAATTTTAAGTAAAAAACTTTTCCGGAATGTGATTTTTGTGCCTGTTAATCCTCGATAATAGCGTTATCGAAGCTATCTGAAATATGTTGTATTATTATTCAAAAAATCTGAAGAAAAAAAAGAAAAATCGAAGTTTTCTTCCCCATTTTTTTTAAAATTTGGAATAAACCTCCGTACTGAAAAAAAAAAAGTTAGTAAAATTTACTGAATCTTAATTTCAAAAACTTCCCTGTTTTATGGAGATTCTAAAATGGTATAAAACATTATCAATATCTCTTAAAAGTAATTCACTGTCGACGATTGAAAGTAAATTTGGAAGTGAAATCAGGTAGCTAATAAATAAAAATAAACAGATTGTGACATTTACAAAAATGATTCTATTCATAACAGATGCTCTATTTGACGGCCATTCTGTCTTATACATAAACGATATCGTCTTAGGAACGATCGTCTTAGTCTTCTTAGACTGCTTCGTGAAATTTCTTGAGCTGCTCTTCTGATTCTTTGACGTCCACCTGTCCAGGTATGTCTGATTCAATTATTGCCTTACTGCTAAGGCAGCGTGGGCTGGGCATCCATCATTTTGACATTGTTCTCCGAAGTTCTAATGGGGTGTCTTCCAGCAGTTCTGGCAAATTGTTTTGTAAAAACGCCAAATATCTTTGGCCATTTAACGTAGGGCGCAGTTCCACTCGTCCCAAAAGTGTTCAGTTAAAAATACTGGCCCAGAGATTTATCTTAAATTGATGCTGTGACCGATCCTCTCTTAACTCATGTGGATCTTCAATTTTCCAACTATGAAAGTTATGGTGGTTCATGTAACAAATCATTTGTACATACTGACTCGCCACTCCATAAAACTTTATCGTAGAAATTGGGATCTTGTATGATTTTTCTTAACATAATTTCACAAAATCGCTTGCGCCTTGCGTATTCACTCAGTTCCTAAATTTGTACTGTCTGGATATGGTACCCATACCTTTTTAAAATTCTATGAGTAGTAGATGTTGAGGACACCAGTTCGTCTCTGTACTTTCCGGGTCGAGGTATCAGGTTCTTCGATAACAGCGCTGTTAGAATGCCTGGCATCGATCGTGTTATCGAACTGGACAACCGGGAACTGCAGACGAAGATGCTGTCCTGGATGCTGCTATCGAAGAACCTGTTTTTTTTTTTATTGAGTTTATTTTCGAAATTTGAATTTCAGGGTAAACTGTTTAGTTTTAATATTCCGGTATTAAATTTCCACCCTGTATTGAAAACTGCAATATTAGACCATACATATGGGGTATCTCCGCATTTAGAAAAATGTGATCCATCGAATTGTGATGAAAAAATGTACGGTTGCTATTTTTTTTAAATGGATAAAGTGATGGGGGTAAAATGGTGGAAGTTTAATTTTTTTGACTATGATTATAAGATAATGCTCGACAAATTAAAGTTCAAGTGTCTCAGCGTTTTCCACAAAAACTATTTTTTGCTGAATAATGAAGTTTATTCCATAAGTGTGTTTCACACTGTATATGCATCCGAGCGAAAAAAATACTCAGCTGATTTGAACGAAACTTGGCACATATCTTCATTTTGTTAAGACCGTGGACGAGTTCGTAAATCAGATATAACGGACATTTTTTTAAAATATTTTTGAATACGCTATATTTGTACACCATATTTTTGAAAGTATTCGAGTAACTGAAATGAGACTTTACATGTAGCTAGAAATGGTGTAAATAAACCCCTGCTGTAAATTTAAAGTAATTTGGTTGTAAAATTTGGAGTTGTTTCCAAATTAAAAATAAAATCTAAAGGACATGAGTTGAAACGACTTAAGTAGCAAAGCCCAAGGCCTGACGAAGAAAAGTAGTTAGCTGCCATGCGTAGATTGATACATTCTAAAGTACCAAAGATTACAAATAACATGCGTAAAACATAGGTACTACCCGAACTAGCGATAGAGAAATCTCTGCCACCAAAATCCCGAAAACTGTTGTAAACACATTTTTTTCCTTGTGGTTCGTCCGCGTCTTTGCCGCCCCAATAGCACCGCAGCCTTTGGCTTATTGTACATTTGTCAACACCATGCCATTGGCTATTATGCAAAAGTACATCCAGCCCACTCTTACAAGTCAGAATGACAGATGAGGTGAAATTAAAGATGATGTGGTTGTAAAAGTTATGGCTTTATAAGTGGGAGATTCAATACTTTTTTTTTTAAATACACTATATTTGTAGCTTGATGAATGCTCCCAATTAAATTTCAGACTGAAAATGTAGCAAATAGTGTAAATATCAAGATTTAAGGAAGACAATAATCCCACTTCAACAAACAGTCGGCAGCTTTCGTGGTCGAAGGGTAACGTGTTCGTGTCACAACTCAACTCAACCACGGCCAGTCCGTGTTCTATTCCCGCACTATACACATGTAACGTATTATTTTGTTTCACTAACTTTCATATTTGGTAGAACCAATAGTGTCCAGATTTCATACGTCTGGATCAAGATCTCATTTTTCTTTAAAACATCTAGATAACTCACCTTTAAGTCTGAAATTCTAAATTTCAGCACATTTTTTTATCGTTGATAAAAAAGAAGATAATTTCTTATATGAATATGAATTAAATTTTCTTTTAGAAAGCTTTTGTAACTTTAGTGAAATTTGTAATACAAGTTTCTTTTAAAGCGACTTACTGTACCTAGATATACTAAATTTTAATTTTCTAGCTTCATAGAAAATTCAGTTTTTGGGCATTTGCCTTAAAAGGAGCTAGAACACAAGATTAGAAGGTTTTTTTGATAATAGAGAGATATCGTTGGTTACACTTTCGAAAAAATTATTCAAACGAGCCTGTATTGGGGCGTCTAAAATCGATCTTCAAGGTCTGTTTAAACTGAAAGTGTTAATTTTAGTAATATCTTGTATCAAATAGTGTACAATTCTTATAAAAATTCACTACGATAATGCACTTGCTATGTATCGATTTTTTTTTTTTAATAACATAAAACTCAACTGGATTTGCTTCTATCAACATATCTCAAAAACATCAGCGTATTCAGCGTCTGATAACGTCGAATGCAACCCGTATCTTTTATTTCAAGTACTGTTAAGAAAAAAAAACAAAGGCTATAAATCAAACACATTTTTAATATCGATTATAATAATAATATAACAAATTGGTTACGTAAAAGTACAACTAGAAACAAACTTTGATAACACTTATACATTCTGATCAGAATATTTTATTTATTGTAGTATTTATTTTAAAACTAAATAAAAATTATATCTTGCTGAAGAAGTCTTAGAAATTATGTATAATTTGTATAAGATGTTGCAAACGTATTTAACAATCAAGAATTTTTATGCAAAATCTAATACTCATGTTTTCCATTTCAAAACACAGTTTCAAAGCAACTTTTGAAAGTCAAAAAATTATTTTGTGTCTGTATTATGCTAAATCATTTATTTAATAGAATTAAAAGTTATGTAAGGAATGTGGATAATTTTAAAAACATCCAATATAACCCAGTATACTCAGCAGATTTTTTGTAAATGTCTTCACTTTTACTGAATTTTTACAATGTGTTGTAAACATATTTTACAATCAAGAAGTTTTTAAAATTATGTATAACGTGCAAAATCTGATACGGAAGTTTTCCATTTCATAACACAGTTTCAAAGCAACTTTTGAAAATAAAAAAAATATTTTGTGTCAATATTATGCTATATCATTTACTAGATAAAATTAAAAGTTATATGTGGATATTTTTAAACAGATCCAATGTAAACCAGTATAGTCAGCAATTTTTTGTAGATGTAAACAATTTTAGAGAATTTTTACAATTTGTTTCAAACGTATTTTTCAATCAAGAAGTTTTAAAAATTGTAATAATATGATTGTATAATATGCAAAATCTGACGCTGGTGTTTTCCATTTGATAACACAGTTTTAAAGCAACTTTTAAAAATAGAAAGTGTATTTTGTGTCAATATTATGCTATATCATTTATTAACTAAAATTAAAAGTTATATAAGGAATGTGAATATTTTTAAACAGATTCAATATAAACTAGTATAGTCAGCAATTTTTTTGTAAATGTCGTAAACAATTTTACTGAATTTTTACAAACATATTTTACAATCAAGAAGTTTTAAAAATTATATATAATATGCAAAATCTGACACTGATATTTTCTAGATAAAATTAAAAGTTATACAAGGAATCGGGATATTTTTAAACAGATCCAATGTAAACCAGTATAGTCAGCAATTTTTTGTAGATGTAAACAATTTTAGAGAATTTTTACAATTTGTTGCAAACATATTTTTGAATCAAGAAGTTTTAAAAATTGTAATAATATGATTGTATAATATGCAAAATCTGACACTGGTGTTTTCCATTTGATAACACAGTTTTAAAGCAACTTTTGAAAATAGAAAAATTATTTTGTGTCAATATTATGCTATATCATTTATCAAATAAAATTAAAAGTTATACAGGAAATGTGGATATTTTTAAACAGATCCAATGTAAACCAATATAGTCAGCAATTTTATGTAGGTGTAAAAAATTTAAGAGAATTTTTACAATTTGTTGCAAACGTATTTTTCAATCAAGAAGCTTTAAAAATTGTTATAATATGATTGTATAATATGCAAAATCTGACACTGGTGTTTTTCATTTGATAACACAGTTTTAAAGCAAATTTTGAAAGTAGCAAAATTATTTTGTGTCAGTATTATGCTATATCATTTATTAAATAAAATTAAAAGTTATACAAGGAATGTGGATATTTTTAAACAAATCCAATGTAAACCAGTGTAGTCAGCAATTTTTTTGTAAATGTCTTCACTTTTATTGAATTTTTACAATTTGTTGCAAACGTATTTTTCAATCAAGAAGTTTTAAAATTTTTAATAATATGATTGTATAATATGCAAAATCTGACACTGATGTTTTCCATTTGATAACACAGTTTTAAAGCAACTTTTGAAAATAGAAAAATTATTTTGTGTCAATATTATGCTATATCATTTATTAACTAAAATTAAAAGTTATACAAGGAATGTGAATATTTTTAAACAGATCTAATATCAACCAGTATAGTCAGCAATTTTTTTGTAAATGTCTTCACTTTTATTGAATTTTTACAATGTGTTGCAAACATATTTCACAATTAAGAAGTTTTAAAAATTATATATAACGTGCAAAATCTGATACGGATGTTTTCCATTTCATAAAACAGTTTTAAGCAACTTTTGAAAGTAGCAAAATTATTTTGTATCAATATTATGCTATATCATTTATTTAATAAATTAAAAGTTATCTAAGGAATGTGGATATTTTTAAAGAGATCAATTATAATAGTTGGGAACTTTTTTTATAAATGTCATTGAATTTTTACTGTGTTGCAAACGTATTTTACAAAAAACATTTTTATCTCAAATACAGCATTTTGATACTTTTTGTTTGATTGTCTCAAGGTTAGACAAAACTTAAAAAAATGCTGACCATTTGAAATTTTGATAATATATAACAAAAATATACAATATATACATTGTCCGCCATAAAGTTGGCCACATGTATTAATGTGAACACAAACTTAAGCTTTTTTCAATCGTACATCGTTAATTACTTTATAACTAAATAAATAAACACTACATTAATTCGATAAAATTGTAATTGTTATTCTTAAAA
Source organism: Tillus elongatus (assembly GCA_964006375.1). Taxonomy (NCBI): domain Eukaryota; kingdom Metazoa; phylum Arthropoda; class Insecta; order Coleoptera; family Cleridae; genus Tillus; species Tillus elongatus. The sequence continues at coordinate 119,247,632 of OZ023269.1, forward strand.
AACCTCTATAGGAAGTTGATTCCTGCATGCCTGATAACAAAAGAAGAGAAGAACAATTAAGCAGGGTTTTTCAAAACTCAACAAACGCAAAAATGGCCAAATATGAGTTACACATGTGTATGTATGGTCTTTTAGGTCCGCAATCGACTGCTGCACTCAGGATACAGGAAAACTTTAAAAAAACATGTTATAACTATTCAAAATATTAAAGGTTCTGCAAAACTCAATATAAGCATATAGGTTTTACAAAACTCAACAAAATTAGACCTGCATTTCTGCAGCTGCATAATAAATAGATCTATTTGGTAGTTGTTTGATTATTTGTTATGGAGACCACACGTAATGAAAACAAGCTGATGACCAAAAAGTTGTATCAACTTATGAAAGAAGAATCACCGAACGTCATCAAAATCATATTCGATATGTAGCAGAATCAGCTGCCTCCTAAACTTTCTGTGGGAGAGGTGTTTTTTACTGTACAATCTGACTGTGATGATTCGTAAATTAAAACGGGAAAAAAAGTATATTTCTCATTATGTGTGGCTCGAAACTGAAAGCGGCAGAGGAGCTAATGAGATCGCTACTTGTGTATAACATTTATTAAAACGGTTGGAGGAAAATTTTGAAGATATTCTCTGTTTTAAAGCAGAAGAAAAACAAAACTTGATGCTGTTTTCAGATTCTTGTGCAAGCCAAAATAAAGACGCAATCTTAATGGGCACACTGGTGCATTTTCTCGAACATTCTAACACTTTTTTAATTATTAAACACGTATTTCCTGTTAGATCTCATAGCTACATACCGGTGGATCGTATATTTGGGCAAATCGAAAATATTAAATAAAATTAAAAATAAAAAGGAACACAGAATGGTTTTACAGAGATCAAACACGGCTCTGACATGATTGTTGACTGTTTCTGTTGAATTATAAACGGCAGGAAGAGGCTTGAGTCGTCGTAAGTTATAGTTGTATATTGTGTAATCTACGCCGCAAATATGGAAGGCTGGAACTAAATATATTTTATGAAATAAACTGTTTTTTGTGATTTAGTAAAAACTCACATCAAGTAGCCAAAACTATTTCATTTTATTAGCACGACACAAGAAGCTAAAACATAAAGCACTTAAGCAACAATTAAATTAAACAAACATTTAGTGCACAAAAACTAATTAGTATAAGTATATCCACAGTTGCAGGAGGAGTGTTGGTGGGAATATAAATCGCAGCTGAAGAAAAACTTAGTTGAAAATCAAAAAGTGACAGCGCAAAATTATTTAACATTTATACGTTTAGGAAGAGTCTGTTCAAAATCGTGTCCCGATGAAAGCACAAGCATAGCTTTTTGTACGACATAATGTATAATTTGAATTAATAATAAATAAATAATAATAAATAACGATAGCTTACTAAAAGTTATCAGAAATGGTACCGTATTATCACAATAAAAGACAATGGGCGAGTTCATTACGCGCCAGTAGCTGCCAGCATTGCATTGTGATGTCAAAAAATGTTGACATTCGTCAACATTTTTCGACATAAAAATTCAGCTGCGGGCAGCTACTGGCGCCTGGTGAACGCGCCCATTGTCTTGACAATTCATTACAAATAAAGGTTTGGTTCATAGAATGCACTGGCATATTCGTTATCCATTATTATCATGTCTCTGTAATAGGCAAACTGAAAAGCACATGATTTAAAATATATATATATATATATATATATATATATATATATATATATATATATATATATATATACAGTACGTCCAAGATAAGGATGGGATATTGGAAATGGTATAAGTTACAGTTTTGTTTAAATTATGAAAAAGTTGCGCAATTTAAGAACCTTTTACATTATGTTTTCAAAAGTGAGCTATCTCTTACCGTTTTTTTTTTTTGAAAATATAAGTTTCTCGAAATTCGTTTTTATTTTTTATGGCGTTATTTTAATACACACCAAAAAATGAAAAATACTCTTCCATTGTCACTTTCTAAGCTGAATTAGACGACGTTCACGGATTTTTGATACGTCGATGTCATCTCCGAGAAACCATCAACTTAATTTTTTATATAAGGCCCTATTTTTATTACAAAATATAAAACAATTTTCAAATCTAAATTAGAGGATGTATCGTTTGTAATGTTTTAAATGTTTTCAGCTTGTTTCAGCCATAAAAGAGATTTATTCAGGAAAAATCTCCTAAGTATGGGCACTGAATGCTTGAAAAACATTTATTTCGGAAAGTCGTACCTTTTGAAAAGTCGATAAACCGTCACATTTTTTGTAAAACTTCTTAGTCATTAAAATGTAAGACACAAAACCGTACTATCATAAGTGAGCTTTGACAAATAAACAAGTTGTCTCTAACGACAATAGAGGTCTTTTAACAATATAAATGTCAGTGTCAATTACTTTACTTCTTTTACAATACAGTTAATCGAGTATGTGCTCTTTTAATTTGTTTGTAAATGGCTGGAAATTGTTGTTTTGAGGAAAAGTTCAACATGTTAAACTGTTACATTCTGTGCCATAGTAATACTTGAGAAGCTAAGCAAATCTATTTAAATTATTACCCTCAAAGAGTACAGCCAAATAAAAAGATACATGCGAGAATAGTTACCAATTCACTGCAGAATGGTTCATTTAAGAAACCAATTGTTACTAGAAACAAACAATGCAATGAAGTAACTCAAAATGCTGTACTCTTAGCTGTAGCACAAGACTATAACATCAGGTAGAAATATTGAACATGTAACTAAGACGCCGAAATTTACAGCAAATTTTATTTTGCCTAAGAACAAATATCATCCCTACAAATTTGAAATCTGTCAAGGATTGAGGCTGGGGGCGATACAAGACAAAGGGCGTTTTGTTGGTGATCACTAGAACAAGTCAAGAAGATAAGTACACTTGGAGAACCCAAATCACCACAACACATTTTAAAAGACCTGACGATCGTTTCACTAACCAAGTTAGCGTCATCAGAGGATGAAACATTCATCCTCTGATGACGCTAACTTGAAACTTGACTTAACTTAAAATGTGTTGTGGTGATTTGGGTTCTCCAAGTGTACTTATCAGTGCTCATCACAGGTTCCAATCTTCACTTAATGTCAAGAGGATGAAAAGTTTGTTAATAAAATATGGTCTAATGAGAGTATGGTTACCAACAATGGAATCTTTAACAGATGCAATACAGATTTTTGGACCATAACAAATCCGTGTTTGTACAAAACGTCTAGGCACCAACACTGTTTTGGTTTTAACATGTGGTTGGGAACACGAATGATTGGGCCATTTTTTTATCATGGATCACTAACTTCCGACCAGTATCGCAATTTGCTTCAGAATGATTTGGAAGAATTATCAATGCTAACTCACCATTAGCAGAAGTTAATAACATCTGGTTTCATCACTATGGGGCCCCGGCTCATAATTCGAGAACTGTTCAAGAATACCTATCAAATAGGCTTCCTGACAAATTGATAGGTGTGCCATCGGTGGTTTCTTTGCCTCCACGATCGCCGGATCTGACACCTCTTGACTTCCATCTCTGGGGGTATATCAAAAACTATGTGTACCAACTTAATTAATTTTCATATGGAGAACGATTACGTTAACTGGTTTCAGAAGCATTTCAAATCATTACACACACAAAAATTCGTTAATAGAGAGGTATCGATGGTGAGACTTTGCAAAAAAAAATTCAAGTGAGCGCAAAGTTGGGCGCCTAGAACCCGATATCAAGATCCGTTTGATTTTTTATATGTTTATTATATTGTGTGAGCGCACGCGTGTGTGTTTTGTGTGTATCCACACCATAACTCAAAAACGTATTAACCGATTTTGATGAAATTCGGCAAAAATCTTTCTTTTATTAATGGCTTGGATGAGTTCGTTAGGCAGCCCTGTCGAACCAGTTTTTCTAATTAAAAAAAATCCGAAAAAAACTTTATATCTTAAAAAAACAACAAAATTGTTTTGATGAAGTTTGGTTGGTATGTTGCCCTCGTAAATACCAAAACTCGACTTTCTAGGTTTATAGAAAATCGAGTTATGCAAATTTGAAGCATTTAATGAAAATTCGCTACCATAACGCACTTGCTGCGTCCAGATTTTTTTATAATATTCATTAGGTAATAAGGTATGCACATTTCATAAATTCGAGTTATTGTATTGATTTATTTGTTACAAATAAATAAATGTTTTTCAAGCATTCAGGGCCCTATCTTTGGTTTTAATGTGTGGTGCGGAATGATTGGTAAGAAATAATCTATTTTGGTTTAAATTAATAACATTTTGAAGGAATGCTTTAATTATTTACCTTCAAAGTTTATTTATTCTAATAATTAAGACGTATCATCACAATATTCTCTATTATTTTTAGCAAATCACCTGATCGATCCCTTTGTTTTTGATTAAACATTGACAAAGTTATTATTACTTTTTTGCGTCAGTGTTTGGCATCTTAAGTTAAGTACTTTGCGACAAATGAATAATCGAATATGGCGCCTCTAAGGAAAAAATCGATACTGATTCTACAAAACCGAGATGGTGCAATTAAAATCTAATTTAATAAAAGTATCTACAAAGATGTGTTTTTAGATTTGAAAAATATTGCAAAATAAGACGGGTTACATTCGATATAAATGTAACATTTTAGTTTTTTCAAAATATCTCAGAAACCAAAACAGCTTTAACCGCTCTGCAAGTGGCAATACATTACCAACATAATTCCCTAAAATGTTCCTCATCCAACCGTTTTAGTGCATTTTTTTTTAATTCACTAGAAATTGATGCAGCAAATTTTGCGTGCGATTGTCAACTAAAGTCATTTTTGTCTCCTACAAATTTAAACATTTTAGCAAAAATATGGATTGTTTGGTAAGAATAGCAGTCAGAAAGACATTATGGAATAGCAGAGATTTATGGTAAATGAAGGTGATGGTTGAAGTGTTAGAAGGTGAGAAATAGAAGGGCAAAAGAAATTACATTCGGAACGTCAAAATTTGAAGTTTACTGAATTTGGTGTAGGACTGTCAAACTATTTAGGATATAACCTTCCAAATTATGTTATAATACAGCACAAGTCTAAGACTTATTGTACTAACATATTGTATAATTTTTGCCAATAAACAATAATAATAATAATGAGAAGAGCCTGACTTTTGAACTTTTGAATTTTGAAAACATTTCTTCAAATGTATGTATGTATGTATGTATGTATGTATGTATGTATGTATGTATGTATGTATGTATGTATGTATGTATGTATGTATGTATGTATGTATGTATGTATGTATGTATGTATGTATGTATGTATGTATGTATGTATGTATGTATGTATGTATGTATGTATGTATGTATATGTATCACACTGATAACTCAAAAAATAATGGGCCGATTTTGATCAATTTTTCTGAGTACTTTCCTTTTGCAAGTGGCTTGGATAAGTTCATTAGCCAGGAAAATTGGCCCAGCTTTTCGCGGAAGATTTTCTGTTGTATTTCTGAAAAAACTTATATCTCCGGAAATAACAAAGTAAGAGCAACCTAATTCAGTACGCGGTTTGTATTATAAAGGGTGAAACATGTAACAAAATTTAGGTCTGTCAGTTAAGAGAAAAAAGTTATGGGCATTTAAAGACAAGAGTTTTGGGGTTTTCCTCAAAATCTCAAAGTTGCGATTTGAAACGTCAAAATTGGCAACATTTAGGCAAAGAACCTGAAACAAATATGGATTATGTATAGAAAATGTCGCAAGAAGAGTGTTCTGCAAACCCTTAAGTTTCAGCTTCAACCGTCACTGTACTTTTTACTAAAATTTTTACAGAAGTTTCATGACCCGGGATCTGGGTTCTAGGGGTCCTAGTTTGCGCTCATTTGCATTTCTTTTTTCAAAATTCAAAAGTCGGGATCTCCCCATTAGTGAATTTTTTTCCACTAAAATTCACTAAAAAGCGGAAACCATAAATCTTTTTTATCATAATTTCTTTTTATAAATTGCTTCAGAAAAATAGATGTCTCGTTTCTTCTACTTCTCACATATACAGATCTACTTGCCTAAACTGTCAGTGGCAGAAAATAATTTGTAAACATTTACCATACCAAAGTTTCATGTTTAGTGTCTCATTTTTCATGCACATTGAAACTTTGGAAGTTGTTACCTCTAAGCATTTTTTCAGACGTATATAATCTTTGAGTATTTAATTGCAGAGTACATTAGAATTTGATGTCCTTTAATTCTATTATTTCTTGTACTGGATTTATCCGAACCTGTAGGAGTTACTATTGATTAGTGCAGTTATATATTAAAAAATGCCTTGTGCAAATCTTACTTTTACGCAGTGGTGTTGATTGTTAGTTTTTGACAGACTAATATTTTTAAATTGGTTAGTAAATATTAGTTCACAAATAAAGCTAGTTTAGTAGAGCCTCTTTCTATAGAGTCTGGATCATCCAAACTTCTGTGTGATTTGAGCAAAATTTGTTGGCTTCCGTTTAGGGATGTACAAGGCTTCAAAATTTCGAACCGAACCTGAACTCGAACCGAACCTTAGGTGAGAAAAATTGTTCGCGCTAGACGATATTTAAGTAGTTCGAAGTGTGAAATAAGTAATTCTCCAACATAGTTGAAAGCTTGTGGCTAAAAAATACATTGAAATCGTAACTGGGTAGCGGCCCCATTAACTCGAGAGCGGCAATTTAAACTCGGTATCAGCGTCATCGAGTCGGTAGCGTATTTTCAGGACATTTCACTCATTTGCATTTTTGACATTTGGTGGGACACATTGAGACCTGGCAGAGCTATTTAACAATCACAGAACATTTTTTTTTATACACTCGAGCACCCAATAGCAGTGTTCGAAAGCGATTGGTAGCATGCTTTTTTTTTGCAGTGACCAAAACAGTTTAATATTCACAATCAGGAGACAGTTAAAATTTTATGTGATAATTATATACCTATCATTCCCACTTTTTATCCCCTCAATCTTACTGACTGCTATAATTGAGCTTAGCTATAGACGTAGAAATCTAAAAAAGTTTGAAATATACCTTTTTGTATTTTTGATTCAAGGTTGACCAATCTTCACAACTAACATCGGCACCAAAAGGTATTTTCACCCAATAAACTTGCAAATTATGTGGAACATGTGCTTTTTGTAAAACAAACAATGGAGATCTTCTATATTCCAAATAGTATATGTTAGTATACAGTGTGTCTCAAACTGGATGGGAATGTATTGCTATCTCCGTTATTCTTAGAGATAGGGAGACAGTTAAATGAGCAATGTCGTATAGAATTTCATGCTCGTTCCAAATATGACTTGTATTTTGCCCTGCCTCTTTTCGTTTTCGAGTTATTTTGAAAAAACCAAAATTTGTCGATTTCTTTTTTCTTCAATATCTAAGTAGGCGTTGATCCGACATGTCTCAGACTTGGACATTATCAGGACATTACAGAGTAATCTTTTTGTGCTATTTTCAACTTTAGATTGTCATTTGTTTTTGAGCTACAGGTATCAACATTTGTTTTTATTATGGCAGCCATATTGGATTATTTGCTCATGTGATTGCCTGTAAAAAGAGCTTTCCAATGATGTACAACATGCTTGAGAAATCTTGTAATTGCTCCGACAATTTTGAGAAAAACCGTTTTGAGGATAGTAGGCTATGAAATCCAATACCAGAAAACAAATGACAAAAAAAAGTGTTCAAAAAGCAGTAAGCCATAAAAAAATAGGAACTTTTAGCACACCAATGAATCGACCAATTATTACAAATGATATTTTAGATTACAACATTATCCTAAAAAATTGTTATAATTAAATTAAATAGGTAAACTTAGTAAATAACTAAACTTAGTAACAGAACTCAATAAAAAGCAGATTAATGATTTACGAAGACGCCTTTGAAAATTGTTTGATTTTTAAGCATAACTCAACTGAAAAACAACAGAAGAAAGGTTGCTATGGATATAACACTATCGCGACAATTAAGAATACTGTCATTCTTAATTATCTGAACAATTTGAGGTGTATTTAACACGTTGCTTAAAATTTTGTACTAAATAAATAGTTTGTTTCCTGTTTATTTTAAATATTATTCAACAATATGTTCAGTAATGAAGAATATTTTGGCATGTTGGAATGTTATATTCGTTCTAACCAAAATACTGAGGCAGCTGCAAGTTCATATCAAAACAACTACTTAGAAAGACAACCAAACACTAAAATATTTCGCAGGATAGTGACCAATCTATTGAACGACGGTAGCTTCAACGCAAAGAAACTACCAATGCCTAGAAATGAAGAAAGAAATAATGCCGTCTTACAGGTTTCAAACAAAAACCCTCCGCAATCTGTTCGGTTTTATGGTAAACAAATTGACGTTCCAAAAAGTACTGTAGTCTGTGTATTAAAACAAAGTAATTACCAACCATACAAACCTACAATCGTACAAGGCTTAAATGTTGACGATTACCCTAAGCGACTTCAATTCTGCAGATGGTATCAAGGACAATGTCAGCAAGATGAAAATTTTTATTTGAAAATAATATGGACTGATGAATCCAGATTTACAAATTGTGGTGTGTATAATCGCCATAATAGGCATTATTGGGCAAATGAAAATCCACATCTAAGGAAAGAAAGACGATTGCAAGGCAGATTTGGTATTAATGTTTGATGCGGCTTGTTGGTTAAAAAACTGTTGCTTTTATTTGTAGATTAGACAGTTAATTATAAAAAATTTCATGTAACTTCATTGTTTGTCCGTTCTTTTTTGAAAATAATTTAACTGGGGAACGGTATCTTAATCTATTGAGAAATGATATCTTACCAACAATTAGAAGAGTTCGTGATAATTTAGACGAGATTTGCTACCAACAAGACGGTTGTTCCGCTCACAATGCTAGGATCGTCAAAGAATTGTTGTACCAAAATTTTAATAGTGGTGTCATTTGTAACAATGGGCCGGTTCATTGGTGTGCTCGAAGTCCTGATATAAAACCCATGGATTTTTATTTTTGGGGTACTCTGGAAAATGATGTGTATAAAAGCGATCCGCCACAAAATATCAATGAATTACAAAACAGAATCACGGAAGCTATAAATCATATTAACCAAAACACCCTCACCAGAGTTTGCAGGCATGTTTCAAAAAGGTGTATAAAGTGCATTGAACAAAACGGTGGCCATATTGAACAATTTTCTATTTACTGTATTTTTTTAAGTTCCTATTTTATTATTTGCGTTCCGTTTCTAATTGTGTGGTTTTGTGGAGTTTAAGTTTCTATTTGTTATTGCCGTGTTTCGTTATTAAACTGTTTCACATAATATTACCTAGCATTATTACCTAATTGAGTATTGTAAATAAAATCAAAATATTTTTTATCGTGAATCATTACGGAAAATTATGTTAAAGGTAGAAGTCTATTGTTAGACTCCATGGCCTACTGCTTTTTGAACACTTTTTTTTGGTCATTTGTTTTCTAGTATTGGATTTCATAGCCTACTATCCTCAAAACGGTTTTTCTCAAAATTGTCAGTGCAATTACAAGATTTCTCAAGCATGTTGTACATCATTGGAAAGCTCTTTTCACAGGCTATCACATGAGCAAAAGATTCAGTATGGCTGCCATAATAAAAACAAACGTTGATACCTGTAGCTCAAAAACAATGACAATATAAATTTAAGACTAGCACAAAAAGATTATTCTATAAAAAGTGTCCTGATAATGTGCAAGTCTTAGACATGTCAGATCAACGCCTACTTAGATATTTAAGAGAAAAGAAATCGTCAAATTTTGTTTGTTTTTTTCAAAATAACTCGAAAACGGAAAGAGGCAGGGCAAAATACAAGTCATATTTGGAACGAGCACGAAATTCTACAAAACACTGCTAATTTAGTCGTCTCCCTATTTCTAATAATAACGGAGATAGCAACAGATTCCCATCCAATTTGGGACACACTGTATACCTAAATTTTCTATTTAAGGAAATGACATATGAACATTGAAGAATTTTGGTTAGTTCGATTTTAAATTTTTAAGAAGTTCGACTGAATATTAGCCATACTATTTTCGAGGTTCGAAGTTCAAGGCCACATATTTACTTGGGTTGGTTTATAGTTCAGTTCGAAAAAAAAAACATGGGTTTGCACACCTCTACTTCCGTGTCATCCGAGCAATAACAGGTTTTAACGCAACTTTTCCAAATATGCATATGTACATGTAGGTACATACATACAGGGTACCCAGTAGAAATAAAAAATCAAATTCCCTGACATTTCCCGGCCTAAGTGATTTTTTCATAATACCGTAATGAACAACACACATCTCTGAATACTTTTTTTATTAAAAATAATAAAAATTCTGATTTTTTATTATCATTATCAAAAATATAAATATGGTTAATTCTGTTAACTAATTCAGAAGTGTGATAAATTTCTCCCTGTCAAATTACTGAACTACTTAAGAAAATCATGATATGAATTATTGAAAGTTCGCGTCAGCTTATCGTTGATTTCTGTATTTCCCACTTCTCATAATTTCATACACAATGCGTTGCAATGATAAACTTTTTTCTTGTGGATTACAATACAAATGCCCATATACAAATGTCAAATATTTACACTCCAACTTCAACTCTATGTGACATGATCATAAAGGTTAGAATATAATAAACACATTCACGCAGCTTTACGCCGCCAATAGATAAAACGCATTTTGCATTTTATGCATTTAAGGAAGAGCATTCCAAGTGAGATAAACGAATGAGACATGTTTGCGATAGATAAAAAAGACATTATATTATATCGCCGTATGCCATGTCGCGCGTTCATTGGCTGTTTCGATTAATGTACCAAACAGCAGCCCTAGGAGAAAATATTTATGTAAAAAAAAATCATATAATATAAATATATGAAATCAAAATAAAAACAAATCTGCTAGTGACACAATTTTACAAATATGTAATTTCCAGGTCTACTGAACGATTTCCATGACATTTGAGCAAAATCACGAATTTCCCTGACATTTTAGGGGTTATTTCAAATTCCCTGATTTTTCGAGGTTTTCCAGGTCGCGGGGTACCCTGTACATAACTACATATGATGGTATGTATACCTATATACATACAAAGTGCTAAATAGCGTATAAAAAAAATCACTACTAGTACCCATAAACGTAGGCCTAAGAGAGAAATAAAACAATTATTGACGTGGTTTATCAAAGAAAATAGTATTTCTTACGTTCGATTACTGCGAAGGCCTTTGCGAAAAATAATAAGTTATTGGTATTCAATACAATACTAAATACATTAACGCGAACATTGAAAAATTGGACATAATTCATTATGTCATTGCTCTGGTGTTACAGAACAAATTCCAACAACACTTGGTACATATAAACTTCGTTTCCTATTATCAGAGTTTACTCTGTTTTTTTTAACTCTAAAGAATGAGGCTCTACTGTATATTATTCTAATCTAATTAATTAGTAAATATTACAAGATAAATTTGAATCAAAGAATCTATGGGACAAGTTTAAAATCAAATAATGTGAAAACTGAAAAAATATAGAAGAGCATTATGAAATTTGAGGTATGTCTGTACAACAAAAACAAGGAATATATTTTTGTTGAAAAACATAGGTTTCAATTTAAAAAATACGTTGATGACATAGTTAAAAAAAAGTTTCAAAAATTATATTTTACACAAGTCAGCCTCGTTTTGTATGGAAACGCTGAAACGTCAAGTGAAAAAAAAGTTTTTGGGTGAAATTAATTTCACCTTATGCAGAAACACGAAATTATTTTCACGTTACCACAGAAACTTGAAATTAATTTCACGTTCCCAGTTCGGCACGAAAATTAAATGCCGCCGCTAACCTTACCTGACATTTGTATCTGTTTTCTACTTTCTACTTCTAGGTTAGAAGGTAGAATACATTTGAAATTTTGATTCTGAATGTACGTGAAACATTTTATCAGATACTTACTCGATAAAATTGAAAGTTCTATTATTGAATAATTTCACAGTCAACCAATGACTAAGTTATTCCCTGTAATTGAACCACTCACTTTCAAATGTCAAAACAAAAAGCTGGGGTACCTTGTATTGAAGGTAAGAAGGAACTAGAATCGAGATCTACATCTAAATATGGATGTTTTACCAACTAAGAGCGAGCACATTCAATAAATTTATTAATTTATTTCATATCTAATACGTACCACCCCACGGGGCACATTCTTCTCTTTGTAGTGAAGAAATCAATCTTTGTCAAATCTCTATATCTAACAAGATGGTTAGAAAATGTATCCACATAAAGCAACAAATCAGAAAATTAGTATTATTTCTTCAAAAGTTGTTTGCTAAAATTGGTCAGATTCAAGAAAAGAATAATACATATTTTTTCAATATAAAGGAAAAAGGTTACTCAGTCAGTGTGGGAGCGCATGCAGACAGCACTGAAAGTCGTGGAAGGGTGGATCGTTGGTCAACGTCTCGGGGTGATCCCCGAGAAAGCAACCGTCATACCGTTTACGAGGAGGAGGAGTGGGACAGCCACAGAACTCTCACTCTATACGGTAGGAACATTCCAATGGCCAGGGAGGTAAAATATCTTGGGGTCGTATTGGACTCTAAGCTAACCTGGAATGGTCACATCGAAAAAATACTGCGTAAGGCAGTCATGACCTCAGCCGTCACTATGCGGCTATATGGAAAAATGTGGGGACTAAGACCTAGTATGGCCCACTGGCTGTACACAAGGGTGGTCAGACCAGCCGCCATGGAGGTGTTGCTGGATCTGCCCCCCTACACTTAGTTATTATGGGGAGGCCAGGCTAGGACTATACAGACTAGCCTGCAATGGTAGACTGAAGATCAACCCAGGCTTCAGGGGCCACTGCAAAATTCAGAAGATCGTGAAGGAGCCCAAGCTTGAAATGAGGTCAGACTTCGCGAGCCCGCGAATCTGCAGGGAAAACAACTTTACAGGGGAAATCCCCGACCGGGAGGCATGGCGGGAGGAGACGCCGGGCACACCACGGAACGCGCTCGTCTGGTTCACGAACGGATCCGGCGGGAAGCGTGGGACGGGGGCAGGTGTTTACTCGGAAGGACCGAGGGTAAGTCATAGTATTTCCCTCGGAGCCCATGCAACGGTGTTTCAGGCCGAGATGTACGCCATCCTGTACTGTGTGCGGGAGAACAAGAGGAGGGGCTACACCAACAAGCGGACCCTCATAGCCACAGACAGCCAGGCAGCCCTTAAGTCACTAAGTAGCCCACTGGTATATTCCTGGCCGATGAGTGAGTGCCGAGACGAGACGAGCGACCTGGCTGGGCAGAATGAGGTGACCCTCATCTGGGTGCCCGGTCACTCGGGGGTTAAATGCAATGAGGAAGCTGACAGTCTCGCGAAGAGAGGGTCAGCAGAACCATTTATGGGACCAGAACCGGTTCTGGGCGTGACAAAGAGCACTGCTAGGAGAGCCATTAAGTCCTGGGTCAGAAACCAACACAAGATGTACAGGGCAAACTGCCCAGGGCTTAGACATGGGAAGTCAATAATTGACGAACCCAGTTCAAAGAGCGCTGTGGAGCTGCTAACTCTTATCAGAGGACAGCTCAGAAACATAACAGGTCTCTTGACGGGACACGTGGCCGTCAAGAAACACCTGCATAAAATGGGGCGGTTCGAGGCGGACCTCGCATGCAAACACTGCGGTGAGGGGGAGGAATAAGCCCAAGACATTCTTGTGCCAGTGTAAAGCTCTGGACCGCAGAAGACAACTGATCTATGGTCGGTCTAGACTGGAGACAGGGCATTATAAAACTTCACCCTACCAATCGCTGTGCAGACTAGTTCAAGGCACAGTGATTTTGTAGTGGGTGGAGTAAAAAGACTAAGGGCATGCACAATAAACCAAAGGTTGCAGTGTTATCGGGGCGACGAGGCCGTGGACGATCCCAGAGGGAGATGAAAAAAAGTCCTTCCTGAAACCTTCTTATAATTTTTGTAAGCCAACGAACACATTTTCACCACTCATATTCCCATATTTATTTTTAAGTTCGTTGCTGAATAACTAATTGATAAGAGGAAGGCTGAAAACATAATACCCATCTGGTGCAACTTCATAATAGTTATCAGCATATGGCAACATTAAATCAATTTTATGTGAATATAGAGCTGAAGATGGGCTGTGGCTATTACGAAATAACAAATAGGGTTTTTCTTCACTTGTGGTATAAGTTCGATACCTTACTTAGAACTACAGCAGTACTTAATTCCTGGTTATGGTTATGCTAATGCATCTTTAATCGTAGATCTTGACTTTACGTTATACCTGTAAATAATAACAAGTTTTTACTTGAAATGTTACCTTTTGACCACAATTGTAAGCTCAGCACGATAGTTTGTGTTTTTGGACGATATTTCACCCTTACTTCTTTTCTCAACTGAATATGTTGACAATGCAAACAAAGTGGTATATATTTTCATTTCCAGAAGAAGGAAACATCCTTAAAACTTTAGTACATGAAGAGAGCTTTTCTAACTATACCTGTGCAAGATTACTCATTCAATTAAGAGTTTTGAAGGTTGTACAAAGCAATGTGGTTCTACCTACCCTCGCCGAAATTTCATAACTAACTTTCTAATCCAGAAAACAATATTTTCATTTTCTTCTGGATTTATTTATATTGTGTACAACACATCACCGTTTGTCATAATGGAGAATAGTGTAGCAATTAATACGAAGAAATCAATTTGCAAATTAACAACTAACATATTTGTGTGGACATATCACTTATTCTAACAAATATTTCTTATTTTAAATTTTAAGTTATTCCAAATTACAGTCATCCACTCCCTTTCATTCGAATTTAAATGTCTACTCAACATTTAACATCAACATTCGATTATCTAGTACCCATCGTATTTACTCTTTATTCACATCCCGATGAAATTAGCCAATAATAAACCCTCAAAATCTAGGATATGCACTACTGAGTGGGATGTGCCAATATGACTAAACCAAATGACGTTTTACTTTCACGCCTTTATTTACCTTATGTTTATTTTTTATCGAAAAAGAGTCGAAGAGAGGCTCAAAAATATTGCAGTAGCAGTGCAAGTCTATACTATTACAAATTACGTGTTAGTTAACACCTCAATTTAGTATCTAAATCATCCATGTTCTGACCTAGAAGTAAAAAGTAGAAAACAGATACAAATGTCAGGTAAGGTTAGCAGCGGCATTCAATTTTCGCGCAAAACTGGGAACGTGAAATTCTTTTCAAGTTTCTGTGATAACGTGAAAATAATTTCATGTTTCTACTGGAAGGTGAAATTAATTTTACCCAAAAACATTTTGTTCTTTACCTACATAAACAAAACGGACCTATTTCAGACGTTACTTTGGATTTTTAGAACAATATTCAACAATAATATCGTGAATATTGTATATGTATATGCATTCTGATGTTTGTCCCATAGATTATTTTGATGCCATTTGGCTTGTTGGAACTGAAACATTTCTATAATAAATCCATACTGGTGGCGTGTATGTGCTTTATGCAAAGAGATAAAACGTTTGAAGCTCTTTCTCTCAGTACGGTTCATAACTTCTCCGTTTATGTATCTATGGATCTTCTTTAGCAGGGCTCTATTCTCTCGTACCCTTCCCTCCATCAAAACTTGCAGGAAACATAACGGACAGTGTTGTATCTCTTCTGGTAGCGGGTTGTGTGGAATATTCAGCATAAGGTCTAATTGAACGGCGTATACGGCTCTTTTACAGTCTTCGCAGAGACTGTTACGAACGTATTCTCTGTGGCGTCTTGCCATCTGAAATGAAAATTATGCTTGTTGTCATTATTATTATTATTCTAAGTGTATTGTTTAAACTACAAAAGCTCGGGATGTAATGAATGTGTTATGGTATTTTCAGAGATATTTTTACTTTTTTATGACGAAACGTTAAATTATCATCTTTTTTTTAAAATAAATAAATATATATACATATATATATATATATATATATATATATATATATATATATATATATATATATATATATATATATATATATATATATATATATATATATATTTCAACAACACACCACGAGGGCATACAGCCTAAATACTATCATACCGTGGGTGTCCACAAGGAGGAAAGAGGCAAATTGTTTAATCTGGACTTGAAGGTTTGGAGGTTCGAAGGAGAAGGGAAAACATGTGCCGGCAAGGAATTCCACAACTTGGAAGTCCTCGGGACAAAAGAGCGGGCATAACAAGATGTTCTATGTCTGGTGATCTGGACAGTAAAAGGCTGCATTCTCTCTGTTCCCCTGGTAGATCTGTTGGGGGGGCAGCAGGTGGAGGAACTATGGAAGAAAGCTCCTCTGAGCAGTGCCTGTGCAGATATCTATAAAAGAGAGAGAGAGGTCACCAACGGCACGTCGGTGGGCAAGGGATGGCAGCCTTTGGGTGAGGCTCTTCTGAATGGAGTCCAGGATAGCGAGTGTAGAAGCGGCACCCCAGATGTGGGAGCAGTATTCGAGGTTTGGCCTTATTTGTGAAGTATATAAGGTATAGAGATTAGCTGGTGAAAAGTATTTGCGAGCCCAGAAGAGGAAACCTAATTTCTTAGCAGCCACATATGCAATTCATCTGACATGTTGGTGCCAATTGAGATTTTGATCCACAGAAATGCCAACAAGTGAAAAGCACTCATTACTTTGAATAACTTGATTGTTCATTGTGATGGGTCTAGGGCTACAAGATGTATTGTACAAGATTTCTACTTCCCCAGTCTAATATTTTTTGAAGATCCACAGAGACAGAACCCTCCATGAGTCTGCGATCCTCCTCTAATTGGGCTAAAAAGACAGGCTTAGAATATAGTATATTTGAGTGGAGGGTGCTGTCGTCTGTGTAACTGTGAACTGGGTTGGATGTGCTAGAGAGGAGGTCATTGATGTGGAGAAGAAACAAAGTAGGGGCTAAGGCTGAACCTTTAGGAACTTCTGCATTAATTGGATACAGTTTAGAGGAATGGCCATCCACGATAACAGAAATGCTCCGGTTGGAGAGGAAATTTGCTGTCCAGGTACAGAGTTTTGGTGGTAGACCATAGGTCGGAAGTTTATTAGGCAGTGCTGCGTGCCAGACCTGGTCGAATGCTTTGGATATGTCAAGAGCGACAATCTGGGATTCGCCGTGTAGTTCCATAGACCCCAAGAATGGGTAAAAAAGGGAAGGAGGTCAGCAGTTGATCTACGCTGGCGGAATCCATACTGCCTGTCATGGATTAGACTGTGTTTTTCAATAAATTTTAGTAATTCGGTGTTAATATACTTTTCCATCACGACTGAAAGGAGAGAAATAGGCCTGTAGTTGCTAGGAAGCGCTTTGGATCCTTTCTTGTGGATGGGTTGTACTCGAGCAGTTTTCCAGTTACTAGGGAATATGCCTCTATTGTAAGATGTCTGAAACAGACGTGTCGGGACAGGAGCAAGTTCTGGTGAACATTTTTTGAGAACAATTGCTGGGATCTCGTCAAGACCAGATGCTTTCCTGGTATTAAGAGATGAGAGCATCTTTCGTACCTTTTTAGTTTTGAAAATGATATCAGTCATTTTATGCGCGACATTGGGGACTGTTGGTGGTTGAATATTTCTCGATGTGATAGAAGAGATGGATGCAAAATGATGAAAATGTTTTGTATCCTCCTACTATGTCGAAAATCATAACTACTGGACAATTGATAGTCCCTTTATTAATCTTATTTTTAAAGGGGTAGACATTGATCCAATCCAATCCATAGCAAGTGGTAGTGGAATTTTCCTTTATGTAATAGTAAAGTATTTTTTCACGCCCGAGGAGGTACCACCCCATACATTAAGGGGCCGGTGAAGTCTCAACGGACGTTTCCGGTTCTGGTGTATGAGTCGGTTTCCCTTATAAGCAAAAATGATGATGGCTCCTCCTTGTATAAAATATTCCGGAGGCAAAATACCCCTCCATTCGGATCTCCGGGAGAGGGGTGTACAGGGGGCGCCAACATCAAGATTTAACATATCCTTTTCGAATATATGTGGCCTAAATTCTAACCTGAACTCCGTCCACCATTTCCTCCAGGCTAACAGGCCCCAACTCCTCTTCCTCACCGAAACCCAAATCAGTGCCAAAACAGCCACTAATCACCTTAATTTCCCGGGGTATGAGCTCCTTACTGCCTTTAGATTGCATGGAGGCGTGTGCGCATACGTCCGTAGCAATCTACCCTGCACCAGACTTCCCAATTTAGAAGCTGGAAGAAAAGACATACTATGGATAAAACTCTCTCTCAGGGCTGCAACTAAATTCATCTGTTGCATTTACCGGTCACCTTCTGACAACAACTTTGTCCAGCTCTTTGACTACCTTTCTGAAAAAACCGACTATCTGATTTCTGAATATCCCTCCTCCGAGGTCACTATTCTTGGCGACTTCAATGTCCATAATAAGGAATGGCTAGGATCTTCAAAAACCGATCCACAAGGGAGAGCAGCAGAGGCCTTTGCAGTCAGCAATTCTTTGGCCAATATGGTACAGCAACCTACTTACTTTCCTCGTATCCCAACACACAGCTCAAATCCCTTGGATCTCCTTCTTACTACAAATCCTGAATGCTATAAGATATCAGTCACCGCCCCCCTTGGTCACTCAGACCACGGCATGGTCACTGCTTCCTGTGCAATGCAACCCGAGGTCACACAGTCATCACACCCACGTATCGTTTGGCACTACAACTCCTCAAACTGGGACGAAATGCGGGATTACTTTTCCTCATTTCCATGGTCGTCTGTATGCTTCTCTCATCCTGACCCCTCTGATATCTCACAAAACGTCACCGAAATTATCCAAGCTGGCATGGAATTATTTATTCCACGTACACAGAAAACCTCTTCAGCCACTCAAAAGCCCTGGTTCTCTAAATCCTGTGACAAGGCCAGACTTGAAAAGGTCAAAGCTCACAAAACGCTTCTACACAATCCCAGTCAAGAAAATCGTCAAGCATTCAACGACGCAAGAAACCGCTATGTCCGCATTCTTTCTGAGGCAAAAAACTCGTTTAATAACCACATCAAAAACAAAGTCCTCTCAAGCTCCAACGGCGGCAAACCCTTCTGGACTCTTGCTAAGTCTATTGGGAATAATTTCTGCAAGAGCACGTTCCCACCTCTTGTCTCAGGTGATGAAATTGTTTCTACCGCCCTGGGCAAGGCTGAACTTTTTGCTTCGTTGTTCGCCGGAAATTCTACTCTCAACCCACCTCCAAATGTTCAACCACCAACAGTCCCCAATGTCGCGCATAAAATGACTGATATCATTTTCCAAACTAAAAAGGTACGAAAGATGCTCTCTTCTCTTAATACCAGGAAAGCCTCTGGCCTTGACGAGATCCCAGCAATTGTTCTCAAAAAATGCGCACCAGAACTTGCTCCTGTCCTGACTCGTCTGTTTCAGATATCTTACAATAAAGGCATATTCCCTAGTAACTGGAAAACTGCTCGAGTACAACCCATCCCCAAGAAAGGATCCAAAGCGCTTCCTAGCAACTACAGGCCTATTTCTCTCCTTTCAGTCATCTCTAAAGTGATGGAAAAGTATATAAACACCGAACTACTAAAATTCCTTGAAAAACACAGTCTAATCCACGACAGGCAGTATGGATTCCGTCAGCGCAGATCGACTGCCGACCTCCTTTCCTTTGTCACCCATTCTTGGAACAAGTCTATGGAACAACATGGTGAATCCCAGATTGTTGCTCTAGACATATCCAAAGCATTCGACCAGGTCTGGCACGCAGCGCTGCTTAATAAACTTCCGGCCTATGGCCTACCACCAAAACTTTGTACCTGGACAGCAAATTTCCTCTCCAACAGGAGCATATCTGTTGTTGTGGATGGCCATTCCTCTAAACTGTATCCAATTAATGCAGGAGTTCCTCAAGGTTCAGCTTTAGCCCCTACTTTGTTTCTTCTCCACATCAATGACCTCCTCTCTAGCACATCCAACCCAGTTCACAGTTACGTGGACGACAGCACCCTCCACTCAAACATACAATATTCTAAGCCTGTCTCTTTAGCCCAATTAGATGAGGATCGCAGACTCATGGAGGGTTCTGTCTCCGTAGACCTCCAAAAAATATTAGACTGGGGAAGTAGAAATCTTGTACAATTCAACCCCACCAAAACTAAGTCTTGCTTTCTTTCTCACAAGAGATACAGCAGCCCTAGACCCATCACAATGAACAACCAAGTTATTCAAAGTAATGAGTCCTTTTCTCTTGTTGGCATTACTGTGGATCGAAATCTTAATTGGCACCAACATGTTACATCAATTGCAGAAGCGGCTGCTAAGAAATTGGGTTTCCTCTTCCGGGCTCGCAAATTCTTTTCACCAACTAATCTCTATACCTTATACACTTCACAAATAAGGCCAAACCTCGAATACTGCTCCCACATCTGGGGTGCAGCTGCCGCTTCTACACTCGCTATCCTGGACTCCATTCAAAAGAGAGCTATACGTCTCATTGGTGACCCTACCCTCACCCAAAGGCTTCCATCCCTTGCCCACCGACGTGCCGTTGGTGACCTCTCTCTCTTTTATAGATATCTGCACGGGCACTGCTCAGAGGAGCTTTCCTCCATAATTCCCCCACCTGCTGCCCCCAGCAGATCTACCAGGGGAACAGAGCGAATGCACCCTTTTAACGTCCAGGTCACCAGACATAGAACATCTTGTTATGCCCGCTCTTTTGTCCCGAGGACTTCCAAGTTGTGGAATTCCTTGCCGGCACATGTTTTTCCTTCTCCTCCGAACCTCCAAACCTTCAAGTCCAGAATTAACAAGCTGCCTCTTTCCTCCTTGTAAACACCCACGGTACGATAGTATTTAGGCTGTAAGCCCTCGTGGTGTGTTGTTAACATAAAAAAAAAAAAAAAAAAAAAAAAAGGTGGGTTGAGAGTAGAATTGTTGGCGAACAACGAGGCAAAAAGTTTAGCCTTGCCCAGGGCGGTAGAAACAATTTCATCCCCTGAGACAAGAGGTGGGAACGTGCTCTTGCAGAAATTATTCCCAATAGATTTGCCAAGAACCTAGAAGGGTTTGCTGCCATTGGAGCTTAAGAGGACTTTGTTTTTGATGTGGTTATTAAACGAATTTTTTGCCTCAGAAAAAATGACGAAACGTTAAATTATCATCTTCTATTTTTAAGTAGTCTTAGTGGCCATGATTTTGACATAAAATCAAAACATTTCAGTTTCATTATTCTAATAAATAATTCACGAAATCATTTGACATCACAAAAAATCAATATAGAAAAAACAGAAACAGAAAAGTGACTTATTTATTACATACCAACATAATAATTGCTGACAACGTTTAAAAAAAAACAATGCTATTTTATTTATAAGTGATTACTATTCATAGCAACTGTCCAAAGTGATCTCGTAATATGTCTATGCATAGCTGTAGACGATTTTCAAATAACCTAGTGACAGTTCTTAACATGGCCACACTAATATTCTGAAAAGCTCCCCCTATTCGGTTTTTCATCTCGTGTAGTTGTGTGTTTTGTACACTTGCTCCTTAACAATCCCCACAAAAAAGTCAATTTTGGTCAAATCAGAGCTTCTGGCAGGTGACTCATGAGGTCCTCTTCCTATCCAACGATTTGGAAAAGTGACGTTTAAATGTTTGTGAATAACTGCAGTATGGTGTACAGAGGTGCCCCATGGTTTGGTGTACCACATTCTGTCTCTAATATCCCTGGAGATATCCTCTAGTAATTCCTCCAAGTTGTTGTCCAAAAATTCCAGATAACCTTGACCATTTATATGTCCTTCAAAGTTTGTAAAATGTAAGGATTGATTGTGTCGCAACAATAAAAATTATGACGTTTAAGATTTTTATCAAAACTTGCTTCATTGACAAATAAAACCTACCCCAAAAAATTTCTTTGTTCTGTTATTTTTTTCATAATCTCTATCAATCAGTTTCACGCTTAAAAGGATGACTGTTTCGTTTTTTCGTTTGCTACATTTGTTATTCGTTACTTTTTCTCACTTTGACAGCCCGAATAGCTCAGTTCACGAGGTGACTAACCCCTAGAATCGAGACTAGGAGGTCGCGGTTTCGAGTACTGTATTCAGACAGTCGGTCTTTTTCACTCAAATGTGGAAAGGCTGCCTTCTGATGAGTTATGGGTGGTATCCTTTGTCTATATGCGTATGTAAGCTCCCCCCGCACAAGTGAAAGACTTCTGGAAGCGGGGTTTGTCTATTGTGGTGTCATTTATTACATATCACATTCCCTTTATTGTCAAATCGTTCCATCACCCTCTCAGGGCCGTCTTCTTTCTGGATATCGCTACATATACATTCGAATTGCCTGCAAACAATTTTTATCATAGGCAGCCAAAATATAACCCACATCTGCAATTTCTTCTATTGAAGAATTCATTATTGAGTATGTTGCGTGAATTTTATAATAATTTGTAACCTGACATAAGTGTGAATAATCAAATACTTTGTTGCAATTATTTAAAATTAAATGTCTGTATAGGAGAGCGTATCAATAAGTTCGTGACTTTTTGAATGATACACAGGTTTTTTGACAAAAAATCATTTTATATCTCAACATAGTCTCCTTTGAGCTCTATACACGTCCAACGTTTCTCCAATTTTTTATCCCTTCCAAAAAATAAAATTTGTCGAGGTCCTCAAAATAGGTATTTGTTTGTGAGATGATTTTATCATTGGAGTCAAATCTCTTTCCGCCAAGTCATTTCTTTAGGTTTGGAAACAAGAAATAGTCACTCGGGGCTAAATCCGGAGAATAGGGTGGAAGAGGGAACAACGTAGCCCAATTAATGCAATTTCGCCATGGAGACTACACATGTGTGCACCCTTGCATTGTCTTGGTGGAACAGAACTTTTTTCTTGGCCAAATACGATCGCCTTTTTTTCAAATCGTCATTGAATCGGTCCAGTAAGTTGGTATAATATTCGCCATTGATTGTTCTTCCCTTTTGAAGGTAATCAATGTGGATCATACCGCGTGCATCCCAAAAAACAGTCGCCATGACTTTATTGGCTAACAAACCCACCTTGGCCTTTTTCGGCGCCGATTCGCACGGAGAAACCCACTGTTTTGACTGCTGCTTGGTCTCTGGTGTGTTGTGGTGAATCCATGTTTCGTCCACGGTTACGAAACGGCGCAAAAACTCGTCTCTATTCCGGTTGAACAACGCCAAACACTCCTTCGAAGTTGTCACACGATTGCGTTTGTGGTCGATTGTGAGCAAACGCGGCACCCATCTTGCGGATAGCTTTCTCATACCCAAGTGATCATGCAAAATCGAAACCACTGAGTTATATGATATGCCTATGGCTTCCACAATCTCCCGCACTTTCAATCTTCGATCGGCCATATCGTGAATGTTTTCAATTGTTTCGGGTGTAGCGACCTCAACTGGGCGTCCAGAAAGTTCGGCGTCATTTGTGCTTGTATGGCCGCAACGAAATTCAGTAAACCACTTTTTACCATGGAAATTGATGTGAAATTGTGCAGAGTCCTGATAAGTATTTACCAAGCTTAGCCTTGGTTTGAGTGATGTTTTTTCCGCAAAAAATAATGTTTGATGAGCACACGAAATTCACTTTTTTCCATTTTCGTTAACTCAAGAGGTTGTCTGCTTTCAATAGCTATCTAACACAAACTAAATGACGCAGCTTGTTTAAAATTTAACAGGAGTCAAATGACAGATGCTTGTTGTTAGGAGCGGTGTTGCCCTTCCTGTGAAATGGCAGGAAATTCAAAAAGTCACGGACCTATTGACCCGCCCTCGTAGTTAAAAATAAATGATAATTTAACATTTTGTCATGAAAAAGTAAAAATATCCCTGAAGATATCAATTTCAGGTATAGGACATGGTTCACAAAAAATGTAGATAATTAATATGCCAATTGAAAATTACAATAATATACAGGGTGTTATATTTGAAAAAATTCAGAAAATGCTCTTTGAAATGTACTAAATTGGCGCTTGTCTAAAAATCACTCTGTATAACATAATCAATATTTGATGATTGTGTTGTCTAAGTACATTCTTTGGTTACATAACTGCAAAATACGTTTTATTAATTGATCATAATACTCAGCCAGTGAATTAATTTGTTAAACCTTGTTTCGATCAAAATTTTTATATTTATTCAAATAACTCTGCAACACCGTATCAAAAATCAAAATGCCAGAGGTCTTTGGAAAGATATTTTTACGCCGAATTCCAAAATATGAAAATATACAGGGCGATCCATTTAATAAAATTTACTTCACAAGGGCTCCGCTGTAGTGAATCATCCTGTATATTTGGAAATAATTTTAAAATGTGGACCTTTTAATACCATACCGCTTCCATAAAAAAGTATTTCCAGATCTTTTGAATAAGGCCGATATTGACTTTGAAGCACTACTGGGACATTGTGTATATATATATATATATATATATATATATATATATATATATATATATATATATATATATATATATTACACTGATAATTCAAAAAATAATGTGATGCTTTTGATAAAGTTTAGGAAGTACCTTCTTTTTGTAATTGACTTGGATAAGTTTATTAATTTAGGTGTTCTTTCAGAAAATTTTTGGTATGTTTAAAAGTAGCAAAACCACATTACATTGAATGTCTTTCAGATATCTCTTTGAGGCCTAGGGTTGAACACACCGAGACCTCAAAGACGATCTCCGGAGAGATTTGGAGAGTAGACAGATTGAGGCCCCATAATCAAGCTACCACAACCCAACCCACCTTTGTCCACCGCTCTAAGGAGTAGGCAGATTGAGGCCTTAGAGTGTCCTTACATATTTCCTTTACCTCTTGAAACCAACCCAACCCACCTTTGTCCACCACTCTAAGGAGTAAGCAGATTGAGGCTTTAGAATGTCCTTACATATTTCCTTTACCTCTTGAAACCAACCCAACCCACCTTTGTCCACCGCTCTAAGGAGTAGGCAGATTGATGCCTTAGAGTGTCCTTACATATTTCCTTTACCTCTTGAAACCAACCCAACCCACCTTTGTCCACCACTCTAAGGAGTAAGCAGATTGAGGCTTTAGAATGTCCTTACATATTTCCTTTACCTCTTGAAACCAACCCAACCCACCTTTGTCCACCGCTTTAAGGAGTAGGCAGATTGAGGCCTTAGAGTGTCCTTATATATTTCCTTTACCTCCTGAAAATGGCTCCAAAACAGCAGCCGAAACGTCGAGTTTTCATAAATTCTGGACGCAGTTCAACCCGAGAACCAAGTATGTCTCACATTAAAGACCGCGGGAATCTTTCTGTATATATATATATATATATATATATATATATATATATATATATATATATATATATATATATATATATATATATATATATATATATATATATATATATATATATATATATATATATATATATATATATATATATATATATATATATATATATATAGTATATGTAACAAACTAGTATTATTTTTGCTGTAAAATCCATAACTAAAGTATAGCTGTTTGCTTTCGGGACACCGTGGCTTAAGACCAGCAGAGATATTTTGATCATCGACAAAGTTTAGGTTGCACCCCTTACCTAGTCATGAGAGGCACAATAATTAATCTAACTAGACTGTATTCAAATAGTACTCACAGTTCTTGTTGTCTTGATGTTATAATTGGACCTCACTTCTTCACAAAATACTTCTTTAGAGATTATGTCACCTGAAAAAAATAATTTACAATTTATTATTAAAATGGGTAAAGGTCTAAGTCTGAATAAATTAGGTACAGTACGGATATTAGTTTGTGTGGCATATCCATCGTACATGTAGAGGTAAACAAGATTGCTTCAGATGTGCATGAAATTAATTTGGGTGTTCTTTATGGATCAGTTTTGGGTCCACTGATATAGCTGATGTTTATTAATAACTTGCGTTAGCATATGGTTGCACTATTTTATATGCTGATGACACATCTGTGGCCATTTCAACTGACACAAGTGAGGAATTAGCTGTTAGACTTAACAGAGTATGTACTGAGTTTGCTGACTGGTGTTATGTGAATGGTTTGATTATTAATTACTAGCTGTTGCCACTAACTTTATCTGCGTGGAATTCAGTTATAATAATAATAACCATATTTTTTAGGCTGCATATGCCTAGCAGAGTCAGTAATTAGAGGTAATAAAAAAAACTTAGATTGTTTTTTTATAAACATATTTTTTTACATACAGCATACTTTACTATTTTAGAGGGCGTTATCAGTACAATTAGACTATGAGGTGGGCTCATACGCAAACACGCTACGTAAAATTGGCCATGGGAGAAACAGTCAACTCCTGTGAATTTTAGAGTTTACCCCTGTGACTTATTAATTGTGTTAGCGAAGCATACTTTCACGGGAAATTGCAGTCTCTTTAATTCAAAAGGGAGATAATTTGGAATCAAAGGGATTGACGAACTAAAAAGAATTTCTCCTTGAGCAGACCCGGTTATAATAGTTGCCTCTACTACATTACGATGCGAAGCTTTAATTGCATCTAGTTAAGTACAATTTGGAGAACCCAATTCATCACAATACAATTTTTAGACCCGACGATCGTTTCGCTAACAAAATTAGCGTCATCAAGGGGAGGTATAACCTGGAAAAACACCAAAAAAAAAACTGTATTGTGATAAATTGGGTTCACCAAATTGTACTTATCACTGCTCGTCACATGTTCCAATTTTCACTCATTGGAGTCCATTACAAAGTTTGGGTGGTTTTAATTGTCTAAGCAACATTACGGGGGCGCCCACACATAACAATAGCCGATGGTATGGAAGACCAGGTGGGTTTGGAGTGTTCAAAATTTCTACTGGGTAATGAGCGGCGGCGTCTTTTAACTACATAGTCTATTAAACTGTAAATCATTTCTTCCCCTTCAAATAATTGCAATATTATTAATAAATGCTGCTTGCTCATTTTTATAAATTACCAACTATGTACCCAATACCTACATTATATCTCTAAACTATTTACTAACTTTAATACCCATACTATAATGAAGTACGAATATATAGAAACTACGTATTAATAACTAAACCCAGTACTTAAGACCGATCTTATATCGCTTAACAAAGAACTAATAACTACATTGCAAATTATTAAGTACGAAAATACTAACTACGTAATGAACTGTAAACTAATCTGACAGTTAAAGAGACAGATAAGTGAATAAATCAGTGAGCAACCGAACAAACAAAAAGGGTTGAATTTCAAAAAATCATTTCTTAGTGTTCGCTTACGTTATAATAGGAACCTTTGTGCAAAATTTCAAGTCCCTAAACCCAGTACTGTGGGCTGTGTGTTGAGTCAGTCAGTTAGTCAGTTTATTCTTATATATATATATATATATATATATATATATATATATATATATATATATATATATATATATATATATATATATATATATTGTATATGTAGCAAACTAGTATTATTTTTTGCTGTAAAATCCAAAATTAAAGTATAGCTGTTTACTTTCGGGACACGGTATATCATGGCTTAAGACCCTGAAGGATGTTATGATGTAACCATCAGATATGTTTTGATCATCGACAAAGTTCAGGTTGCACCCTTTACCTACTCTTGAGAGGTACAATAATTAATCTAACTAGACTGTATTCAAATAGTACTCACAGATTTTGTTGTCTTGATGTTGTGATTGGACCTTACTTCTTCACTAAATACTTCTTTAGAGATTATGCACCTGAAAAAAATAATTTACAATTTATTATTAAAATGGGTAAAGGTGTAAGTCTGAATCAATTAGGTACAGTACGGATATTAGTTTGTGTGGCATATCCATCGTACATGTAGAGGTAAACAAGATTACTTCAGACGTACATGAAATTAATTTGGGTGTACCTCAGGGATCAGTTTTGGGTCCACTGATATAGCTGATTTTTATTAATGACTTCCGTTAGCATATGGTTGCACTATTTTATATATTGATGACACATCTGTGGCTATTTCAACTGACCGAAGTGAGGAATTATCTGTTAGACTTAACAGAGTATATACTGAGTTTGCTGACTCGTGTTATGTGAATGGTTTGATTATTAATTACTAGCTGTTGCCAGTAACTTTGTCCGCATGGAATTCAGTTATAATAATAATAACCATATTTTTTAGGCTGCATAGGCCTAGCATATATATATATATATATATATATATATATATATATATATATATATATATATATATATATATATATATATTTATATATATATTTATATATATTTATATATAATGTACAGTGTGAAACACACTTATGAAATAAGATTCATTACTCAGCAAAAAATAGTTGTTGTGGAAATCTCTGAGACACATGAAGTTTAATTTGTCGAACGTTATCTTATAATCATAGTTAAAAAAATTAAACTCCCACCATTTTACCACCAACTCTTTATCCATTTTTTTAAAATAGCAACCCTACATTTTTTCATTACAATTCGATGGGTCACATTTTTCTGAATGCAGAGATACCCCATATGTATGGTCTAATATTACAGGTTGGAAATTTAATACCGGAATATTAAAACTATACAGTTTACCCTGAAATTCACATTTCGAAAATAAACTTAATAAAAACGTCCCTTTCTTCTAATAAATGTTCAAAATGTTCTCCATTCACTTGCACACAACGAAATAATCTGCTCTGGAATTCTTCACTGACTCTTATCTTAAATTTCTCATCTTGTCTTTTATCTAAAACGTACTTGGTATCAATAATTGTTTCTTATTAACTACCTATTTTTGCAGTATTTACAAGAAGTCTTTCCACAAAAAAGGATTGGACGAAGAGGTTTTGTAGAATGGCCCGCTAGATCACCAGATCTTATACCTCATGATTTGAAAATGAAAATAACAACAGAAATTAGAAACGTAACGCCTGATGTGTTGAACAGAGTTAGGGAAGAATTCCAGAGCAGATTATTTCGTTGTGTGCAAGTGAATGGAGAACATTTTGAACATTTATTATAAGAAAGGGACGTTTTTATTAAGTTTATTTTCAAAATTTGAATTTCTGGGTGAACTGTATAGTTTTAATACTCCGGTCTTAAATTTCCATTGTGGATTGAAAACTGTAATATTAGACCATACATATGGGGTATCTCCGCATTCAGTAAAATGTGATCCATCAAATTGTGATGAAAAAATGTAGGGTTGTCAGTTTAAAAAAAAGATAAAGTGGTGGGGGTAAAATGGTGGGGGTTTATTATTTTTTTAACTATGATTATAAGATAATATTCGACAAGTTAAACTTCACGAGTCTCAGCATTTTCCACAAAAATTATCTTTTGCTGAATAATGAATTTTATTTCATAAGTGTGTTTCACAGTGTATATTGTATATATCACTACAAAGTTTGGGTGGTTTTAAATGTCTAAGCAACATTACGGGTGTGCCCACATGTAACAATAGTCAATGGTATGAAATACCAGGTGGGTTTGGAGTTTTCAAAATTTCTACTGGGTAATGAACATCGGCTTATTTATTAACTACATAATCTATTGAACTGTAAATAATTTCCTTCCCTTCAAATAATTGCAGTAATATAATATTAATAACCGCTGCTTGCTCGTTTCAGTGAACAATAGTCAATGGTATGAAATACCAGGTGGGTTTGGAGTGTTCAAAATTTCTACTGGGTAATGAACATCGGCTTATTTATTAACTACATAATCTATTGAACTGTAAATAATTTCCTTCCCTTCAAATAATTGCAGTAATATAATATTAATAACCGCTGCTTGCTCGTTTCAGTGAATTTTCATAGAAAAAATTCACTAATGGGAAGATCCCGACTTTTTAATTTTGAAAATTTTTTTGCAAATGAGCGCGAACTAGGACCCCTAGAAAAAAGTTTACAATTTCCTATGTAAATTGTAAACTTTTTTCTTTCCATGTTGTAGCAGTGAGAATGGAATAAACTTTTCCGAAAGCTCGGCATTTAATAAAGAGTTTTATTCTGACGACTTTTCCACAATTTTTAAGTATATATATATATATATATATATATATATATATATATATATATATATATATATATATATATATATATATATATATATATATATATATATATATATATATATTTATCTTGTATATATAGCAAACTAGTATTATTTCTTGCTGTAACATCCGTAATTATGGGTTTTTACTTTCGGTACACTGTATATCATTGCTTAAAACCCCGAAGGATGTTACGACGTAACCCGAAAATATATTTTGATCATCAACAAAGTTCAGGTTGCACCCTTTACCTACTCATGAGAGGCACAATAATTAATCTAACTAGTCTGTATTCAAATGGTACTCACAGTTCTCGTTGTCTTGATGTTGTGATTGGACCTCACTTCTTCACAAAATACTTCTTTAGAGATTATCTCACCTGAAAAAATAATTTACAATCTATGATTAAAATGGGCAAAGGTCTTAAGTGAATAAATTAGGTACAATAGGGATATTAGTTTGTGTGGCATATCCATCGTACATGAACAGGTAAACAAGATTGCTGCAGACATGCATGAAATTATTTGGGATGTTCCTCAGGGATCAGCTTCGGGTCCACTGTTGTAGCTGTTTTTATTAATGACTTGTATCTAAGCATATTAGCTATAGTTGCACTATTTTATATGCTAATATAAACTTAACATTGTATGTACTGAATTTGCTGACTGGTGTTATGTGACTGGTTTGATTATTAATTATGAAAAGGCAGTTTGTATTCAATTTAATACAGAAGCTAATATCTTCGGAGATAACGTCTTAAAACTTAGAACTTACACTATTAAATGTTCACCCTCTGCCAATTTTCTTGACCAAACTGAACATTGTATGTACTGAATTTGCTGACTGGTGTTGTGTGGCTGGTTTGATTATTAATTATGAAATGGCAGTTTGTGTTCAATTTAATAAGAAGCTGATATCTTCGGAGATAACGTCTTAAAACTTAGAACTTACACTATTAAATGTTCACCCTCTGCCAATTTTCTTGACCAAACTGAACATTGTATGTACTGAATTTGCTGACTGGTGTTGTGTGACTGGTTTGACTATTAATTATGAAATGGCAGTTTGTGTTCAATTTAATACAGAAGCTGATATCTTCGGAGATAACGTCTTAAAACTTAGAACTTACACTATTAAATGTTCACCCTCTGCCAATTTTCTTGACCAAACTGAACATTGTATGTACTGAATTTGCTGACTGGTGTTGTGTGACTGGTTTGACTATTAATTATGAAATGGCAGTTTGTATTCAATTTAATACAGAAGCTGATATCTTCGGAGATAACGTCTTAAAACTTGGAACTTACACTATTAAATTTTCACCCTCTGACAATTTTCTTGACCTTTACATCGACCAAGGTCTTCAATGAGATGGTCAGATTAATTATGTCTTTAAGCGTTTGAGCTCAGTGTTCTATGCAATCCTACAGTTATATCACACACTTAACTTTAAAAACATTACAGTGCTATCGGGCAGCAAGGCCATGGACGAGCCTTGAGGGAAAAAAAATGTCAGTAGGAACCCTAAATTATGTTAACTTCTTACTAAAATTGAACACCATTTAAAAAAATTAAATTAATTTACTTATATATTTTGTTAAATAGGAATTAAATTATTATTATCATACTTATAATAAAATAACGAAAATGAAAGTCTTGGCGATTATAAGAAGAACATAGACAGAAGTCCCAGGTGAGCTGGGAACAACAAAATTCACAAACACTATCGAAAAACAGGTCATTAAAGTATTTCACACACTTATACAATGATGTATTAAGCTAAAGACATCATGCATACGTTGTTTTCAGCCATATGAACGGGAACAAATGGAGAATTCACTGGTAGTATGTCAAACCCGCAAAACTGAAATGCTACCTCTAATGACTCTCGATCTTGACGAGTCTTCGGAAATAGTAAAACTGTACGTATGCACTGAAACTCTTCAGCTTTTTCCAGCACGGTTATCAATGAATCACGGGATCCCACAACTGTAAAACTACTAGGAATTTCAATATAGTACGTTTCACCCATTTTTAATGTTTCGAAGCAATGACGTGCAGTGCTGACAGTTATTTTAATGGGAGCTGTAAGATCAGCCAGAGTCAGGTTAATAGCATTACCGTAACCCATGATGAAATTTATAATTGTATCACTAAATCAAACACTTTAAACAAATGTGAATATCACTAAAATCTTTAAATTGTTAAAAGGAAACTTCTAATATAACTTAAGTCTTTAAATTGTTTAACAAACACTTCTAGGAACTTGCTCCGTTTAAACTCACAACCTGTCTGAACAATACAAGCAACGTTATTACCTGGAATTTTTGATCGGCGTAATCAGTGCAATTAAAAACTGAACTTTGAACATCACAACTTAAACAATAGCAATCAATATATGAGTCATCAATAGTCAGCAAAAAAATTAAAAGTATTTATTGGCTAGGTATGTTGCTGTATAATCAAACTTTTATTTATTTATTTATGGCTTTTACACAATGAAAAGCTCTTATTTTATTTGATGAGTCATATTAAAACGCATTAAATGTTGTTGCTCTTACTTGGTGTAACCGTCATACTAAATACAGATGTAGAGACTTCTTCTCTGGCTTCACAAGTGCTTGTTATCTTCTCTGCAACTGGTTTCGTCTCTACAACTGGTTCATCATTTACATCTCAGGCAACCTGGCGGTAACCGCCGCCTATGTACAATTTATTGATTGACCACTTTAGGAGAGATACTGACAAAGGAAACGTGGGAAGAGTGATAACCGAATTCAGGTAGAGGGAATTTCCGGTAAGCAAGCAGTGAAAGTTTTGTCTTGTTGTCCAGGCCAAGTTCCTGCATGAAATATAAACATTGTTGTGGTCATCAAACAATTAGAATTTTTCATCCTCTGATGAGCGTCTTTGGGTAGTGAAACAATCGTCAGGTTTGTAAGATGTTTTGTGATGATTTGGGTCCTCCAAGTGTACTTGTATATGGAAAAGTAGCTGGAAAAGTTTTTAAAACAAATTTGTCGCAGATGAATGTAAGAACAATTCAAAGAAAATGTATAATATCTAGTAAAAAAAAATGCAACTTCAATGAGATAAAACATTAAGGAATATTATATAATAGCATAGAAGATATAGTTGATATTTTCACTAAGTATTTTATAGAAATGTCAGTGTTTTCGGAAACGATAATATACCTTAAACAGTGAATTAAGAAATTTCAAAATGATAAGTTATGGTGAACAACGTCCCCTGTGGGTCCGTGGACAAAATTTAAGAAATGGCTCTATTGTATCTCCTGCATGTTGTAAGAAACGACTCTGGAGTCAAGAGCGGAGTTTCATGTAAACCAAACACTGGCGGTTGCCAGGTCCATACGAACTGGGAGGGAGACAGATCTCTAGGCAGCGAATTAACCACTGTAGGTGAAGACCCCCACTGTAAGCTTCCAAACGAGCAAATGACCTCGCATTGATGCTACTCGGGGGCAAAATTCCATATGATACAGTCTTGAGTCAAGCACTGGCGGGTGTTGGGTCCGGATGAACTCGCAAGGAGGCTGGGTTCTCTAGAGATTAAATGAGCCCTGGGGGTTGGAGCTTCCACTGTAACCTTCAAGACAGACAAAAGACCTCACTTGGATGATGCTCAGGACCGAAACTCCATGTGATACTGCTTTCAAACAAACGGAGGTCGGGTCCGGACGAACCCGGAGGAAGGCTGAGATCTCTAGGGAGTGAAATAACCCCTGGAAAACTGATGGTTGCCTGGTCTGTACGAACCCGGGAAGAGGCTGAGATCTCTAGGGAGTGAAGCAACCATTGGAGGTTCAGACCTTCAATGTAGGCTTCACAATGGGAAAACGACTTCCCTTGGATGTTGCTTGGGAGCAAAATTCCATATGATGCCGTCTTGAATCAAGCACTGGCGGGTGTCGGGTCCAGATGAACCTGGAGGGAGGCTGAGATATCTATGGATGAAAAGAGCCCTGGAGATTGAGACTTCCATTGTGGACTTCCAGACAGGCAAACGACCTCACTTGAATGCTGCACAGCTTCGAAACTCCATATGACACTGCTTTGAGACAGACTCTGGAGGAGGTCGGGTCAGACGAACCCAGAGGACAGCTGAGATCTCTTGGGAGTGAAGTAGCCGCTCCACTGTGAGCTTAGAAATGGGCAATCGACCCCGCCTGGATGCTGCTCAGAGGCGAAATTCCATATGATTTCGCCTTGAGTCAAGGTTGGGTCTAGACGAATTCAAGAGGGAGGCTGTTTCTCTCTAAGCTTCGAAACGTGCGAACTACTCAACTTACATGGCAGAACACCTCAATAGTGGGCAAAAAAATCAATACACTATAATATACAGAGTGGTCCAGAAGTAATGGTACACAGAGCCACAATACAATCTCGCCATCAAAATATTAAGACATATGTGAAGGAGAAATTGAGTTTCAAATTTTCTTGATCTCTAGAAAGTATTTGATGTGTTATCTTGAAAATTGGCACAAATGAGTTTCTCATAATGATAAAAAATAATTAATTTCCAAGTTGGCCCTAGCAGATAGAGAAGGCTGCTTGTGGTACCCTTCTCAAAATGCTCCTACTTATTTTTTGTTAGCGTCATTAAAAAAACTTCTGATTAGAAAATAGTATTCTTCCGTATTTTTTTAACAAAATAGGTATACTGGTTCAACTACACTCAACCGCTTTTGAAATATTTGCGATTTATAAGTAGCTGCAACACATTCTTCGTAATAGTTTTCAGATCGAATTTTATTTCCCACATAGTATAAGTCCATCATAAACCAATTTATGATTCTGTTCTCGTCAAAATCGCGTCTTGGTGTCGTAATTGGCTATTTAGATAAGTTTTTGTACAAGGTTACCCAAAATAGGACGCAAGATAATTGTTTTTCTAATTAAGTAAAAAAAAGCAAAATATGGCTTCTTTTTAGGAGCAACCAAATTTGAATGTACATAAGGCATGCAGTATATATGCTAAAAAGAATTCAAACAGAAGACAGCTGGATGACAAATTATTCAAAAATCTCTAATGACTGATTAGCTGAAAGTACTCTGTTTCGTCTAATAAGAGATGTTTTAGGCCGTCCAAAAAATATCACTCCTGAAAAGGGGATTTTAGTTCATACAGACAATAGTTCAAAACTTAGTTCCAAGAAGAATACTCTTGGCGCATATACCACGGCATTAGACAGGATGTGAAGAGGAATCCCAAGAAACGTGTGTACATCTGCTCGGATAGCCAGGTGGTCCTCCGG
Source organism: Tillus elongatus (assembly GCA_964006375.1). Lineage (NCBI taxonomy): Eukaryota > Metazoa > Arthropoda > Insecta > Coleoptera > Cleridae > Tillus > Tillus elongatus. The sequence goes on from OZ023269.1 coordinate 119,283,091, forward strand.
GCAGTCTGCGCGGCCAGAATCAGATCAACACTGGTTCAGGAGTGCGCTGATGCCCTCAGAGGACTAGCCAGGATAAAGGAGGTGCAACTGATGTGGGTTCCGGGACACTGTGGCGTAGCGGGGAATGAGGTGGCGAATAATCTCGTAAGGCTTGGTTCCCGGCGGCCGTTCTGTGGCCCGGAGCCTGCGATAGGCATAAGTAGGAAGACTGTCTCTGTCGCCTTAGACAGGTGGACCGAGGAAGCAATGGAGAGGCACTGGGGGTCGGTTGGTGGCTGCAGGCAGGCGAGGGACTTTGTGGAGGGGCCGGACAGAGATAAAACTGTCCGGCTACTCGGTAGGAGTCGACCTACGCTTCGCCGCATATTTAGGGTGCTGACAGGCCACTGCGCCCTTAGAAGACACCTCACATTGATAGGCGTAGAGAGGGATGCCATTTGCCAGGAATGCGGCGAGGATGAAGAAACGTCCTACCACTACCTGTGTGAATGCGAGGCTTTTGGGAGTCTTCGAGCAGAATTGTTCGGATCGAGGACTCTGCAGAGGAATCAGGTCCAAGTACCGTCCAATTAAAGACCATCACGGCCTTCATCTCGAGGTCGAGGCGGTTTGGCGACGGAACCGAGGAAGAGTAGAGCATGGTTGCTGGGGTTGGCAAAAAGGGCCCATTGTGGCCTACTTGCTTGGCGTTGGCCTCTCCACCACTGCTACTACTAGTTCCAAGAAAAATAAGTGCAGCTGCTAATGTAAGTAGATCATCGTCTCTGATGATATTTCAAGATGAATATCTATACCCATATCACCCATATAGAATTAATTGCCAGCTGATCTTCCAGCTAGACTCCAGTTTTGCCATTCTTTCAGAAACAAGCAGAGTGCAGAAAATATGATTCATCGATAAAACTAATTTTACTCATCAGGATGTATTCAACTTCAAGAGATTGCGGGAGAATGAAAATCCTCATGTAGCAGTAGAACATTATGTATGGAATAATCGGAAGTCATATATTAGGCCTATATAAATTACCACCAAATCTGAATGGAAATTCCTACCTAAATTTTCTACAAAATGGATTCAGTGATCTCATTCATCTTTACATTTAAAATGGAAAGTGTGTTTTATGCAAGATGGTGCACCAGCAGACTTCTATTAAAGTACGAAGTACCTAAATGGAAGGTCTCACCAAAGATGGATAAACCGTGTCAGCCCAATGCCTTAGCCAGCCCATAACCCAGATTTTAACCCAATAGACCTTTTTCTTTGGGGCTGGCTTAAATTAGTTGCCTACAGTAAATTATAGCAAAAAAAATATTGTAAAACGGTCGATTTATTTAGAAATAAAGGAATACTATATAAAGTTAGAGAATCTCTTCTCAGGCATAGATATCAAAATGTTTATATAACACCACAGTAGACAAACTCCACAAGCTGAATTAGGGGATCTTACACACACATGTAGACAAAGGGGACCCCCCCCCATAACTCATCGGAAGCCGGACTTTCCAGATTCTTGTGAATAAAACTGACTGTCTGAATAATAGGGGACTTGAACCCGCGATCTGATAGGCCGAACTAGACGGGTTACTGGCCCGACCAACTTGGCTACTTAGCCAATAAAAACAATTATGTTATGGGTTGATTCAAAAGACGCCATTTGTGCTTGTCGTGAATTCGTCTAAATGAATTCAATTTTCTCCTGTTTGATGGTGGTCTCAAATGGTGAAACTGGTTAGAGGAAAAAAAACATTTGTGAAGCCAGATAAGTAGTATCTTTGTCTGTATTTTGTAATGGTTTCACCAGGTAAGGGCAACGACAATAATTATTGAACTGTCAAACATTATTGAAAATAATTTTAAATTGCACTGATGATGCAAGCACAAAAACGTAACCTTTTTTGCATTGTATATTGTGCAGTTATTGTATCACAACAAGTTTGGCATAAAGCTGTATAAATTGTGCACAGAAATGTTATTGAACCAGGAGTTTCAGCTTCGTCTTCGGTTGTTATGACACTGATGGAAAATCTTCTAGACTGCGGACGAATACTTTATACAGACAATTTCTACACCAGTATCCATTTAGCCCGTCATCCTCTACATAGATCAACACACTTGGTAGGCACTCTTCGATCTAACAGAAAATTGAATTCTCAAGATGTAGTGAAAGCAAAGCTAAAGAGAGGTGATGTGGTTGCAAGGGATAGCAATACTGGAGTGGTTATAATGAAGTGGAAAGGCAAACAAGCTGTGCTGATGTTGAGTACAGTGCACACTGATACTATAGTTGAGGTTCAGGCTAACAATAAGAAAACTGTGATCAAACCAAAAGCAATAGTTGATTATAACAACTGTAACGCATTTATTGATCTTTCTGACCAAATGAAATCTTATTCAAGCTCCCTTCACAGAGGAATCGAATGGTACCGCAAATTAGCAGTGGAACTAATTACTGGGTCTGGAAGAAACGATATAATTGGGGTGAAAACACAGAAAGGGGATATGGTATGGGACGAGGAAGGTGTGAAATAATGCTGGAACGAGTATTTTGAGAAAGTATATGGAAGCAATAAGAACCATCAGTCCATCTGCTGATTGCAAGTCAGACAGAATGTGACACTGTTGAAGTGCATTAGGTGGAAATAGTGATCAAGAAATTAAAGCATGTTTCCAGCAGGTGTTGATAAAATCCATGGAAAACTGTTAAAGTATAGATGCACGAATTTGACTGTGTGGCTATGTAAGCTGTTTAATAATGTGTGCATAAAATTAGGTCAAGTGCCAAAAGTGTGGAAGCATGCTTTCATGGTAGCTTTGTATAAAGGTAAAAGAAGCAAGAGTAGATGCAAAAATTATTCAGCGATAAGTTTGTCAAGTGTTATGGGTAAGCTATTTGGGAGAGTATTGATAGAAAGAGTGAAACAGCTGACTGAGGGAAAGATTTGGGATGTTCAGTGTAGATTCATGCCAGGAAGAGGCTGTACTGACTATTCTCACTTCAGCAAGTAGTTGAGGATAGCTTGAATGTTGGAAAGAAAGTATATTACACATTTGTAGACTTGGATAAAGCATATGATACTGTAGATAGGAATTTTGAAAGAATATGGTGTGGATGACTGGCTAATTCAAGGTAGTAAATTGCTATATGATGGCCGTAGAGCGTGTGTGAGAATGGAATGCTCAGTGACTATTTTAAAATTGAACAGGGTGTCAGACAAGGATATATGATGTCTCCATGGTTATTCAACATATTCATAGACAAATGTATAAGAGAAGTTTGCTTGGAGACAGAAGGTATAAGAATGGATGCTTCTGAGGTAAACGTTTTACTGTACGCTGACAATGCTGTACTACTTAGTGAATCTGAAGGAGAAATGCAGCTGGTGTTAGAGAGACTGACGACAGTAACAAATAAAATGAATATATGTGTGAAGACAGAGAAGAGTAAAGTTATGATTTCTGATAAAGAGGGTGGAATGGGTCATTGCAGTCTCTTGATAAATGGTGGTCTAGTAAAGAAAGTAAAAGAATTGAGATATTTAGAAAGACTGTTTTCGGAAAAATATATGCTGAGATACAAAGTAAGGTAAATACAGGCAGAACAGTGCTGGGACCTATGACCACTGTATACTGGGAGTGAATGTATATCTAAAGAGACCAAAGTGACTATGTATAACAGCGTACTGGTCTATATGGGTGTAAAGATTAGGTGTCGGGCAAAGCATCTAAGCAAATTGAATGCTGTTGGAATGGACTACCTGAAACGGGTAAAACAAGGAAAGACAAAGTTAGAAATGCATGGGTTCTTAGCAAATGTAATGTAGAAAAGTCTATTGAAAGTAAGTATGAGAGCAGCGTGCTTAGATGGTTTGGACACACACAACGAATGGATGATGATAGAATGGCAAGTAGAATTTATAGAGAGCTAGAGAGCATGTGAATGGTAATAGGCTGTGGAAGACCCAGGAAAGCTTGATCGAATGTTGTGGGCGATATATTAAAGAAGGGGTCAGTGTGTATGCAAAAATTTATGAATGTAATAGAAGCAAAAACAGCTTGTTAGGGTAGGAGTGCATGGAGAAACATTGTAAGTGCCTACCTCTTGGGAATGGTGTGATTGGTAGTGGTATAGTAATAGCAAGAAATCAAAATAATTCTTCAAATTGTCTAAACATTTTAAGGTCACACAAATGTTTAAAAATTTGTCCAGTTACTTTTACTCCAAACATTTTAAAATTATTTTGTTCTCTTTTTAAGTTATTTCCATTACTCAAATATATGCCTTACCTTGTGTATGTATTATCTTTTATAGGCACCAAGTTAATCCACGCACTATTTTTTAAGAAACTGTATACATAATCATTGAAACTTTTCCAAATGATTGTAGCTTAGCTTTAATTTGAAATTTGATTACTCCAACTTCAAACTTTTTAACGTTGGCTGTCAATGCGATGCGATTATGTTAAATATTTGGCGGCGGTGTTGCCGGACCTGCCCTTATCGCCGTCTATTTTTATTATTTAAAAGTTCAGCTGCTAATCACTTTTGAGTTTCTGATATTAACTTTGATAACTGTCTAAAACAGGCAAGTGAAGATGTCTGAAATTTTTACCGGGCAATTAATACCATTACTCTACTGTCAAATGTAAATTTGGCTTCTTCTGGTAACACTCAATTTATCGCATATACAAATTCTAAAAATTCAAATAACACATCCATATCATAGGGATTTTTAATTGGCAATCAGGATCCAGGAAGACAAAGAGAGAAAACCATGCCCTCTTTCTTAAAATTAGCGCGCTGTTTGGGTTATTAAACCAGTTGTTTACATTAAAAATAAGTAAATAGTAATAATTTTTATAGGTTATGGATATTTAGTCATATTTCTATATCCAATTACCGCGGCTTACACTTATTTTGTTTTGACCTTATCCAATATAAAATCACATATTGTTTTTGAAATAAACTAACTCAAAAAGTTGGTCATAAATAGTTAGGTATACCTATGGAAAATGAACTTTTCCACATCATGACTTTCATTTCATGATAGGGTTTTGAAAAGACTACTTTTGTAAAGAGACTCTTACTTTTGAACACAGATTTTAGTCTATGTTTTAAATGAAATCTGATTGGGTACCTCACCTAAGAGGTATGAAAGAATCACACAATTTTTAATATTTCAGAGAAAATAATTATTTTATTTACCATTTACAAATAATAATAATTTATGAGTGTACCTTATAGGCACTATTATCGGCACTGTAGTAAGTGCACTGTGTCCACCGGATTTTCCAAAAGATTTGTCCCCATAATGAGAAACAAATTAATTCAAAATGGAAATAGTGCATGAGCTTTTAGATGTCGCGGTGAAAGCATGTAAAATGACTATAGTAACTGGTGTGTTTCATAAAATCTGTTAAATATACAGGGCTGTTATGCCCCAAGCTGTCACAAACCAAATTTGAGAGAAAAAATGTACTGCAACTTTAAATGTATGTTTAAATACATACGGTTGAGTTCCGTTGTTTTCATTTCTTTGTGCAATAATACCTATTTATGGAAAAAATACATAAACTAAGGATTTATTTATGTAACTTTGTTTATTACCAAACCAGCTTGTAACCAAGACTAATGTAAAGACGGGTCTAAATCCGTGTTTATGAACAAGTTACATTCAAGATTTTATGTACAATTGCATTACAAAGCAGGATTTTACCGGAATTTCACTAAGAAATTTATAACTTATAATGACATATGATATTTATAACAACAGCTACTAATAACTGATCTATAAAATATAGGTAGTTCCAAGCTTGCTGTGTTTTGGTTTATGTTAATTTCTAATCTTAATGTTGCATGTATTAATTAAGAAAAAGTAAAATAACGTCCTTATTGTACTAGTACCATAAAGGGCCACTTTCTGACAAGGAAAATGTAATTACCAATACTTTAAAAATCATACATAAAACAATTATTTTAATGTTTCCATTTTATTTCGAATGCCTATCTACCAAGTATTCTTATTTCAAAATTGAAGGTTTGCACAAAAAATTCAATGTCATCCTTGTGTTTATATGTATTTTGTTCATTGCAAAACTATTTTGATAATTCAGTTTTGCAAATTTGATTTCAAACAGCGCGCCAGTGTTGAGAGGGGTGTGGGGGTGTTTGGCTTTTTATCTTCCTGGGTGCTGATTGGCGGTTGCGAATCCCTATGCCATGGCTGTATGTTATTTGAAATCTAACCTGTTCTAACTGCTAAAGTTTTCTGGACTAGAGGCTGAACTGGGAAATTCTTAAAAGCCTTTTATAGAGTAGAAAGTAGAAGATAGAAGATGGGTAAGTTAAATTATTTGATTCTACAGTCAAACTTGATTGTTTAATTAACGCTTTTTACGCTGTACTTTTGACTGTAGTTCAGTTTGGTCAAAATACTAAATGATTTTAATATTAATTTCAACATGTTTATGGAAATTTGATTTGACTGGTTGATTAAAGCTGGTATTCAGTCCTTCACTTTTGTTCTATAGGTTTAATTTGGCTTTAGAACTCAAGAAGGTTTTAAAAGAAAATTGTCTTGTTGATGTTGTCTTCTTCATACACTAAACTCGGAAATTCTTTTTTAAAGCTTTTTATACGGTATAAAAAATGCGTAAGTTCAATTATTTGATTAAACATTCTGGTTTACAATAACCTGCAAACTTTTTTTGACTAGTTCAGTCATTTTCAAAATATTAAATGATTTTAATATTAATGCCAACAGGTTTGTGTAAACTGGATCTGACTGATTGATTAAAGTTTGTATTCAGTTTAATCCTTGTATTTTATAAGTTTAATTTGGCTTTAGAACTTAAGAAGAAGGTTTTAAAAGAAAATTGTCTTGTTCTTGATGTTGTCTTCTTCATACACTAAACTTGGAAATTCGTTTTTAAAACTTTTTATATAGTATAAAAATGCGTAAGTTCAATTATTTGATTAAACATTCAGGTTTACAATAACCTACAAACTTTTTTGTGACTAGTTCAGTCATTTTCAAAATATTAAATGATTTTAATATTAATGGCAACATGTTTGCGTAAATTTGATCTGACTGATTGGTTAAAGTTTGTATTCAGTTTAACCCTTATGTTCTATAAGTTGAATTTGGCTTTAGAACTTGAAAAAACTGTTTTCAAAGAAAATTGACTTCCTGATGTTGTCTTCTTCACATTAGGATTGTAATTGTTACATCAGAGCACATCGTGGGAATGGTATTAGATAATCAACATTTATAATCTGTATATTGTACAGTGTTCTTTGAAATTTGACCACTTACATATACATATTTCATTTCTCAGTTAAAAATATGGTAAATTTGCAGATTAGCTCAGAACAGTTTTTAGCATTCGCCCCAAGTACCATAATTTTCTTCGGGGTTGTTCACAAGAAATTTTTCATGTGGTTTATGCACTAGAGGGTGTTTGAAGGCATGCAGGAGGGGAATAGAAACCCCCAAAACGAAGTATATAAGTAATAAGTGAAATTGTTGGTTACATTTGAATATGGCATTAACTTGGTTATTTAAAATGTAATGATATCATTATATTTTAAAGACGATGTCGCCTTTTGTTATCACAACCATCACTCTATTCCAGCATTTCTTCTTATTTCATCTTGTCTCAAAATGTTGTCGAACCACGAATATTAAAAAGAAGATGGTATTAAATTTAAAACCGATTTGAAGCTCTTTACTTCATATGTTTTTCAAAGCAGTATTATTTTAGTCTGTGTGGTTTGTTGTTGTTTATTCTGAATTTTTTTTGGTTGGTCATTTCTCTGACTCTGTCTCAAGTATATCTTTTTATTTCATTGTATCTTCCGAACTTCATCAATCACCAGGTTTTCTAGAAGTTTACCTTTTGGTCTACCTCTTCTCTTCTTTAGAAATATGTGTCCTTCAAATAATGTTGTTAGCAAGCTCAGACTGTCCAACAAAGTTTTCCTTCTTCTCAGTGTCTCTCAGTTTTGCTGATGATAGTACTCTTCACAGCATGTTCTCATCGACTCACCCAATATCTGCTTCTAGTTCCTTATCTATTAGAATCTAAGTAACCAACTGCCTAAATGATTATCTGTCCAAGATTCTCAGCTGGGAGTATGCAAATCTGGTTATGTTTAATGCCTAAAAAAGGCAGAATTACTTCTTCTCTGGGAAGAATGACGTGCGGGGTCCAGATGTTCAGATGACTGGCTAACTACTGCCTAAAGGATCCACAATCTCTACATTGGGTGTCATTGTTGCAGAGTATCTTTGCTGGCAGTTACATGTTTTCAATATTGCAAAAGCAGCAGATTGGGTTTCGGTTTCGAGTTAAAAGTTGGTTTTCATCACAGCAAGTTTTGATGCTGTATAAATCATAGGTACGTCCACAGTTGGAATTATGTTCTAGTGTGTGGGGTGCTGCCCCAAAGACAACCTTGGCCTTCCTAGATTTTATTCAGAAACGAGTTGCCGCCTTATGGGAGATTCATATATCACAGTCAATCTAACTATTCTCGACCACAGGAAAACCGTTGGAGATCTCTGCCTCTTCTATTATTATTACTATCGACATTGCTCCTTAGATATTGTTTTGTTAGTACCTCTGCTTGCGACCATTGCTCGGCACCCCGTTTTAATCGAAAAGCACACGCTTTTAGTGTCAAATTACACACTTCTCAAACGGTTCGTTATGAATCCTCGTTCTGTCCTAGAAGCATCTAAGCTTTGAAATGCCCTCCTGACAGACATTTCTAATGACATAATCTTCAGATATTTAAGAAGTACGTACATATATCCATCTTATGGCACAAGAATCAAGTTTTTGATGTCATATATATGAGACATACAGGCTTGCCTTTTATGAACTTCTTCATTAAAAAAAAACATGTTATTCGTTTTTCTATTGGTGCGCCTTGTCTTTGTCATTTTCCTCTGGATCCACACTTGAAAATCTCTTATTCTCTTCGTATCCTGCTTATTCAAAATCTAGCTTTCCGCCTCATACATTATAACACTCCATACCTATGACTTGATGAACCTCTTTCTGAGTTTTAAGTTAAAATGTTTATTACTGAGAAAAGTACTTTGTCTAGTGAATAGTTGCTTTGCAATCGCACTCCTTCTCAGTTCTTTGCTACATTTACCATCATCCGTTATAAAAGTCCTAAGGTGAGTGAACATTTCTACCTGTTCTCAGTTGTTTGCCATTTAGCTTTATATCCATCTTCACAGTCCTATTTTTATTTATATTCATTGCTTGTGTTCTAAGTCAGATTGATTTTTTAATATGATTCTTAACACCATTCAGCATAACGAGCATATTTTGCAATTCTTTTTTCATTTCTTCCATCTGTGCTATGACAACTGCATACCTGATGCACAGGAGCCACATTGTCCATCTATTTTGATTGATTATGTCTTTTCTTCAACCTATTTATTGTATTTTCTATAAATAAATAAAACCAATGGGCATCCTTGTACAAGGGGGTGATCAGTAACTTATTCGAATTGTTATATGTTTTTGATATACAGTGTGGAACATGCAAATGGAATAAACTCAGTACCTCAATTATTGTGCATATTAAACAAAACTAACATTACCAACTATGAAGAATGTTTTTGCTTGCTTTCTGTTTATCAAGAATGAAACGGGATTAGTTATACATTTTTTAGTATGTTGTAACGACGATTACTTTTTTTACTGTGAATAAATTTTAAAACCATAGCATTTTTTTGAATAGAGTGAAGTGATATTTCAAATCAAGAATCACAAGCCCCTACTTCCTATTTAAAAATTTTGGGGTTCCAACTGTCACTCGAAGGGGGGTTGAATGTAGGAGTGAAGTCTTCACGTTGCAGGATGTTATTTTTCAATCTAAAATTGACGTGTTTCGGGATTTTTTATAAATTGCACAATTATTATTAACAAATAATTATAATACAAGTTTATTCATAAAATCGCAAACGGGCAAGGAACACGTCAAAACATTTGTAATATGCAATATGCAGCAAACCTGTCACACAGAATAATATATATATATATATATATATATATATATATATATATATATATATATATATATATATATATATATATATATATATATATATATATATATATATATATATATATATATATATATATATATATAGGGTGGCGCATTGAAAACGAAACAGACCGATTTGCGTCCAGAGAATTTTTTTTAAGAAACGCTGAATCACGTCAATTTTAATATTGAGGGGGACATGTTTCGACATAAAACTCAACTTTGTCACATCAAACCCTTAAGGGTGGTGATAAAAACCCTTATATTTTACATAGGGAACATGGGTCAAGTGTTACATCATTTGAAAGCTCTTTCTTTTCTGAATTTAGCACACTAATTTTTTTGGAAGTTTTATCAACTCGTTTAAAAATTATTCACAGTTGAAGAAAAAAACGCATTTCACTCATTCCGATAAAAAATCTGCTGATAGTCAATGTTTTGTTGGTTTGTAAACAAAAAATTGATTATCAGAACATTTCTTATCGGAATGAGAGAAATGCGGTTTATTAGTTCAGTTTATTGGTCGGTTTGATACTTGATAGTACTACCGAAAATTAATTTCTCAATGCTGTATTCTGTAGAAGAAAGAGTTGAAATAATTACTCTTTTTTTTCAAAAACGATGACTGTGCCAACCGTACCGCAAATTTGTTTAATGAACGACATCCGAACAGACATGTTAACCGAAAATACATTTTGGAGTTAGTTGCAAAGTGTCTACAAAGTGGTTCAGTAGCCAACAAAAAACGGCATCCTGAACGTCAATTTCCGGTTAGAAATGAGACTACTGAGATTGAAATTTTAGGACAAATTGCTGCAGACCCAACTTTGAGCACGAGAAAATTGGCCACTGTTTCAAACATCAAAAGAAGAACTATTCAGCGAATATTGAAGCATCATAAATTTCACTCTTATAACATTCATCTTGTACAACAACTGAATGAAGATGATTTTGATCGGCGGCTGGAGTTTTGTGAAGTTATGACTGCACGAATAGCTGATAACGGGAACTTTCTGCTCAATATCTGTTTTTCAGACGATTGTACGTTTTTATTAAACTCTACAGTCAATCGTCATAATTGTCGTTATTGGGCAGATAATAATGCAAGAAATTTTCACGAAGTCCACACTCAAACTCCACATAAATTGAATGTCTGGACTGGCATTTTTGGAGACCGTTCAATCGGACCAATTTTTCTTGATGGCAATTTTAATGGCGAAACGTATTTGGAGTTACTAGAAGATATCGTTTACCCTCTACTAATTGACATTGTTGAAAATGATGATCGCTATCAAGAAAATCAATTAGTGTTTCAACAAGATGGAACTCCTCCGCATTTTTCACGTGTTAGGGCGTTTTTGAACAAAGAGTTTCCAGAGCAATGGATTGGGCGTAGAGGTGCTACTGAGTGGCTCCCTAAATCACCGAATTTAACTCCTTTAGACTTCTTTCTATAGGGCCATTTAAAGAGTAGAATTTTCACAACAGAACTGGAGTCTCTGGAAGAATTACGACAACGCATTGTTGAATGCCGTCTAATAAGTCCACAAATGCTCCAGAATGTCAGAGCTTGTTTTGAACAAAATTTGTACTTTCGTATGGAATCTGGTGGTCAACAATTTGAACACTTACTTAACTGAATAAACATTTTTGTACATTTGGTTTTGCTTTTTAGTTTTTTTTAACGAAAAATTGACTAATTAGTGCATTTCTTATCACAATGAATGAAATACGTTCTTGCAACTACGACTGTGAATAATTTTTAAACTAGTTGATAAAACTTCCAAAAAAATTTGTGTGCTGAATTCAGAAAAGAAAGAGCTTTCAAATAATGTAACACTCGACCCATGTTCCCTATTTAAAATATAAGGGTTGTTATCACCACAATTGACGTGTTTCAGCGTTTCTTTAAAAAAAAATATTTTTGGACGCAAATCGGTCTGTTTCGTTTATATATACTGTAAATCTACAATTAGGGAGTCAATAACTAAAGATTACAAACTTACAAGGAGTCAGTAACTAAGCCATAAAAAAATTTTATAAAAGGGCACAAAATGCAAAACATTGCGCAAACGAAAACAAAAAATACCCACACAACACGCAAAAACCTATGCACACTCCAATGGACAAATACACACATCATATGTACATATTAAAAAATATATACAATGTATTGAAATACTATACAAAGCCATACAAATAAGCATCACCCAATATTAAAATATTCATTTAGTGAATAGAATGGGTGGTCTAAAAAATATTTCTTTAGCTCTCTTTTCAATTCTCCAAACCCAGTGATATTCCTTATGTACGCAGATAAATATGTATGCCCTTATTGCCCTGTGTTTTGTTCAGATACTGAATTTATTCCATTTGGCTGTTACACGCTGTTCAAATTCCTAATGGGGTAGGGGGTATGTAGCACAGGATATACAACTGGTTCGTAAGTGACGCACCATAGAGTAATTCTAGATTCCTGGCATTATAAGAAATCGATGTAATAAAACTTACCTTAGTCCAAAAATTTATATTAACAAAGATACAGGTTGTTATAATTCATTGATTGTTGTCGCCCTTACTTGGTGAAAATGTTCCATACTAAATATGGACTTGGAGACTATGTCTCTGGCCTCACTATTCATTTACAGAAAAGAAAACCAATAGTGAAACCAGAGAAGTAGTCTCAAAGTCTATATTTAGATTGCTATTTCAATATTTTGTTTACTTTTTTTTTTGCATAACTTCTTTATTTTTTCAAATAATTAGTAGTAGCAAGTAGGTGACTCTTGCGATGCTGAATTAAATTCGTTACCTATTTTGTTGTAATTAACATTCCACCTCTTCACATATGACTGGAGAGGGTGGCGAGGTTGACAACATACAGATTAAAACAAACGTCCGACAGCATGCCGAATGAAATCAGTCTGGGAGGGTCCGAACTCCTTGATGACATTGAGGGTCATGAGATTCTGGGAATGGTCTCAGACTTGATGCCTACAAACATCAGTAGAGTCTGTCTTTCAAGACCATCCTCCCGGAAAGGGAGGACTGGGAACGAAATCAAACGACCCTATTGAGAGCTGATCTCTGCTGGTATGCTAGGCGGCTCCAAAACCAATATGGGAGTAGGAGCCGGCGCATATGGGGGCAATACTGATGCTAGACTATCAACTAGCCTCGGCAAGTACGCAACCATACACCAGGCAGAAGTGTATGCCATCGAGATGTGTGCAAGGGAAAGTATAGGAAACCAGTGCACACACAAATCGATAAAGATATATACAGATAGCCAAGCTGCAATAAGTGCTCTTGGTTCCTACCGTTGCAATTTAAAAACGGTATGGAGTTGTAATCTGCCCTCAACAAACTGGGCAGCTGTAATGAGGTGTCACTGGTCTGGATACCGGGTCACTCGGACCATGATGGCAATGTTGCTGCCGACGTGCTTGCCAGGAGTGGTGCACAGAGGGACTTTATCGGACCAGAACTGGTGCTGGGGATAACATCATGCACAGCAAAACGCACCTTAAAGACCTGGACAAAAAGAATGACAACCCAGCAATGGCAAAATCTGCCATGATTAGCTCACTCTAAGGCCTTCATAAATAGCCTGTCTTGAGTCAAGGGCTAAAAAACTTCTAGAGTTAAACAGAGAACAACTGAGTACTCTAGTCGGCCTGTATATAGGACACTGCCGCTTGCGTCACCACATGCACCGTATTGGGGTCGGTCAGGAGACCGAGTGTCGGCTGTGTATGGAGAGTGACGAGACAGCAGAGCACCTACTGTGTTCCTGTCCGGCGGCGGACAGGACTAGATACCTGCTCTTTGACAAGACAAAGCTTGCTCCAGAAGATCTGGATCAACTTTCGCCCACAAAGATTATCGACCTCTGCAGGAGGCTGGCTTTGTTGGGAGAAATATAGACCTTATGGTCGCGGTGGAGGGACCGGTATGGCCCACTCACATTCAAACCTAACCTAACCTAAGCATGGGTGGATAATGTCGATAAGTAACAAAAGGACATTGAATGCTGAATCCGATGAGCCAGCCAAAAAATTCGCTATACTTCCTTCCTATCCTTTTCTTACAAAAGGATTAGAGAAAATATTCAAAGATAACGACTTGAGAGTTGTTTATAAAGTTGATAATTTGGAGAACCTTTTGGGTGGGCATTTATCAAATATCTTGTAATAATTGCGAGATAATCTATATTGGGTAAACTCAGAGATCAATCAACAAGGTTCAAAGAGCACATAGCTCATTTCAGATTCAATAGAGCAGAAAAGCCTAGTGTTGCTCGACATATAATTGACTCGGGACATAAGGTAGGTGATAGTAATCTTTAAGTTGTTGAAGGCAACCACAGATTATCGCAAGTTGAAAATCCGCAAGGTGAATTCACAGAATTTGAAGAATAGCACGAAATAATCCATGGTTGCTTTCAACATCGACACAACCGGTTGGGCGTATCCACTGACACAACAATAGTCCTTGAGGTACGTCATCCGGTACTGAGGCATCTGATATTGCATCATCATCCGGTATTACATCATCGGTATACACATCATTTTTAGTGTATAGTTTAAGTATATAAATAGGATAATTTTGTCCATACAGCTAGTTTAGCGACTGCTACTGATGAAGACAACTTCGTTGTCGAATTACGTATCTAGCGCATAACTCTCGGTTATTATTTTCGGGGTTTTTGGGGTGATTCTGGTTTTGCTTTCTTGTAATTTGTAGATGGCGCCAGCTGCAATATTCTTTCTTTATTTTATAAATTATTGTGCTTCCGTTTCATATTGACATTTAAAAAATTTTGGCTATAGAACGTGGTTTTGTAAGATGGTAACTGATTTTAAGTGACTATGGCAGTGTTGGTGTAAAAAAATTTACGTTAAACCTTTAAAATTCAAAAAATTGAAGACATGACGTTAGGCCAGTAGAATTTAGCACTAAGTTGCATTTTGACTATATATTCTAAATTGTATTATTTGCAAGTACAAGCTCTGCTTTCTGTGTTGCACAATGTACAAGAAATAAATAAATTAAATAAAACTCTGGACACAGCAAGTGCGTTATGGAAGTGAATTTTGATTTAAATGTTTTTAATTGCAAATATATCGCTCTAATGCGAGCAGGCATCAATTTGGTTACCGGTATAACCTATATAGTAGGAACAATGTACCATATTTTATCAAAATAATTATTTGAAAGTGTACAAAAATTTTCCGGAAATAAACTTTAAATGTTTCTGAGAAAACTGGTCTCCTAGCCAATGAACCTTAGGTTAATAGCAAATTGAGTTATTGAAATTTGAAACATTTAATGAAAATTCGCAACCAAAACGCCCTTGCTGCGTTCATACAAAAATTTTCCGAAAATAAACTTACGTTAATAGCAAATGAGTTATTGAAATTTGGAGGATTTAATGAAAATTTGCTACCAAAACGCACTTACTGCGTCCAGATTTTTTCTTACAAACATGCATATTTCGATAAAAAATGCTAAAATGCAGTAACGAATTTGTTCTACGAAAATTAGCAAAAAATTATAGACTGTTCAACCATAGACTTCACTAAACCTACAACGAAAGCATCAACTTAACTAAACCGACAGCCAAAGCATCAGAGAAAGGGTCTATTTGAAATGAATTTTCTGTAAATATTTTAGTAAAATGAAGGGCAATGACGGTTGAATCTGAAACGTAAGGGTTCGCAGAACACTCTTCTTGCAACATTTTCTTTTCACAATCTGTATTTGTTTCACGTTCTTTGTCTAAACATTGCCAATTTTGACATTTTAAATTGCGAGTTTGACGTTTTAAATTGCGAGTTTGACGTTTTAAGGATAACTCCAAAATTTGTTGCTTGCCCGTAACTTTTTTGTCCTTAAACTTAGACACCTAAATTTTGGTGCATGGTTCACTCTATAATACAAATACACGTAACAAATTTGGTTGCCCTCACTTTGTTATTCCCGGAAATATGAATTTTTTTAGGAAGAAAACACAACATTTTCCGGGAAAACCTGGTCCTATTTTCCTGGATAACGAACTTATCCAAGCCACTTTCAAAAGGAAGGTACTCACCAAATTTCATCAAGATCGGTCTATAATTTTTTGAGTTATATATATATATATATATATATATATATATATATATATATATATATATATATATATATATATATATATATATATATATATATATATATATATACACGAATCTCCCCATTAGTGAATTTTTTAAAGAAAATTCACTATAAAAAAAATTTGAATCACCAACGACTTATGGGCCAGCCTGTAATTGTAGAAATATTTTTTTAAGATGTAGCTCAAGACACCCATTAACCGATAAAGTCTATAGCCAACACTACTGTCAAAGCATCAGAGAAGGGTCTATTTGAAATGAATTTTCTGGGAATATTTTAGTAAAATGAAGGACAATGACGATTGTAACTAAGACTTCAGGCTTGGTAAAACATTATTCTTGAGACATTTTCCTTCCATAGCTCATATTAGTTTCAGGTTCATTGCCTAAATATTACCAATTTTGACGTTTAAAATCGTTTAAACTTTTGACGTTTTGAGGAAAACCCAAATTTATTTTTCTTTAAATGCCTGTAACTTTGTTGTCCTTTAACCTACAGAGCTAAATTTTGGTAACTTACCTATAATGATGTAAACCAGCGTGTAAAATTTGGTTGCCCTTACTTCGATAATTCCAGGAATATACATTTTTTTCGAAAGAAAACACAAAATTTTCCGGGAAAACCTAGGCGGATTTTCCTGGCTAACGAACTCATCCAAGCCACTTGCAAAAGGAAAGTACTTACCAAGTTTTATGAAAATCGGTCCATTATTTTTTTAGTTATAGGTGTGACACACACATACATACATACATATATATATATATATATATATATATATATATATATATATATATATATATATATATATATATATATATATATATATATATATATATATATATATATATAAACATATATATAAACATATAAAGTCTGAAACCGACCCCCGATTTGGGTTCCAGGGGTCCTAAATAGTGCTTATTTGAAGAAATTTTTTCAAAATTCCAAAGTCGAGATCTCCCCATTAGTGTTTTTTTTTATTTTAAGAAAATTCACTAAAAAGGTCAAATATGTTTTCGCCTCAGTACCTATATGCCATTTTTAGTGAATTTTTATTTTAAAAAATTCACTAATAGAGAGGTATCGATGGTGAGACTTTGCAAAAAAATTTCAAATGAGCGCGATTTAGGACCCCTAGAACCCATATCCGGGATCAGTTTCAATTTATATATATATATATATATATATATATATATATATATATATATATATATATATATATATATATATATATATATATATATGTATATGTATGTATGTATCCAACCGATAACTCAAAAAATAATTAACCGATTTCGATGAAACTCGGCAAGTGCCTTTGTTTTATGAATGGCTTGGATGAGTTCGTTAGCCAGGAAATTCTGACCAGGTTTTCCGGGAAAATTTTGAGTTTTCTTTAGAAAAAACAATTTTCCTCCGAAAATTACAAGCTAATTTAATGAAATTTGGTGAATATATTGCCTTCAGGAAGGCCATACCAAAATTAAACTTTCTAAGTTTATAGAAAATTGAGTTTTTCAAATATTCAGGTTGTTTTTTTTTTTTTTCGAAAAAAAAATTTTTCCCCGAAAATTACAAAGTTATTTTAATGACACTTGGTGTATGCGGTACCTTAGGAAAGACCTTACCACATACCAAAATTCAACTTTCTAAGCTTATAGAAAATTCAGTTTTTCAAATTTTCAGTTTTCTTTTGAAAAAAAAAATTTCTCCGAAAATTACAAAGTTATTTTAATGACACTTCGTGGATATGTTGCCTTGGGAAAGGCCTTACTACATACCAAAATTCAACTTTCTAAGTGTATTAAAAATTGAGTTATCCAAGTTTGAAGCATTTAATAAAAATTCACTGCCATAACGCACTTGCTGCGTCCCGAACTTTTTATAAAATGAAGAATCATGCAGGTAGAGCTCTCTACAAAGTACAACAAAATAGGCAGCGAATTTATATTCAGCGCCGACAGTCGCCAATTTTCTAATTTTTAAGTACTTATTTAAAAAAATAAAGAAGTTACGCAAAAAACTAACCAAACATTGACTTTTAATACCTGTATCTTTGTTAATATAAAATTTTGGACTAAGGTGAGTATTATTAAATCAATTTCTTTAATGTCGGGATTTGGCTCTATGGCGCATCACTTATGGACTATCTGTATAAATTTCAATTAAATGATTATTTGTTTAGTTCCTTAAAAAATTACTTTATGAGGCACAGTTGACTTGATTACACACTTTTTTATGCCAGCACCTGTCATGGGACCTGACAATTGTTCATTCGATATAACAATAATCAACGTTCTTCCCAGAAAAATAACAATCAAAACGAGCTGTGATGAATTTGAAGCTGTACAGTCTGGTGAAACGATCCTATTGAAGATTGAAGAACACTCTAAGCCCAATATATCAGAACTTTTAGTTATGGAGTTGTTGGACAAGGCGGACGAGCTAGAATGGACAGATCTATTAATTAGTGTTCATCGTGATCACCAACAAAGAAAAGATATAGAAAAATGGGTTAACTTCTTCGGGTTTGAAATATTGTCACCAACATCAAAATATTTTACTTCGGAATGGGTGGCTGTTAATCATACCGTTTGGCTATATGAAAGAGAAGATTAAACATAATAATGACTTTTTTTGTATCTTTCTATAATAAACTTTTTCCATACTGTTGTTTTTTCTTGTACTTAAATAAATTTAACGAAAACCATGTAATTATTCTCTCTTTTTTTAATACTCTGTATTATTTGGAGCGGGCGTGACAACAAGTACTTGGTTCCGAACTAGGTGGCGACACGTTCGCTACTCACTTAGTGTTTTGAGACTGGCTATACGATAGCCGTGTTATTTTTGGTGCATTTTTGCTGCAATTAGTATGCCGTACTGAAGAGCTCTAATGAGAGCGAAACCGGTCTACGGTTCTAATTGTTGCGAGAATGCATCTAGTCTTACATGCTTTGTCCCTATATTGGGGTAGAAATGGGCCAGGGCTAACAATTTTTTAAATTGTTAGTTAGTTGTATACCGTCTCTATTTTTAATACTCTGTATTATTTGGAGCGGGCGTGACAACAAGTACTTGGTTCCGAACTAGGTGGCGACACGTTCGCTACTCACTTAGTGTTTTGAGACTGGCTATACGATAGCCGTGTTATTTTTGGTGCATTTTTGCTGCAATTAGTATGCCGTACTGAAGAGCTCTAATGAGAGCGAAACCGGTCTACAGTTCTAATTGTTGCGAGAATGCATCTAGTCTTACATGTAATTATTTGAGATAATAGAATGTAAATCTACTGTGTAACAATATGAAAGATAAGAAAACTAAGTAGGTCCGATCCTGACGTCTGTGCAGCATTTTATCTATATCAAATTTTGAAAACCCCCAAAACAATAAAACAAGAAGTCTGGACACAGCAAGTGTGTTATTGTAGCGAATTTTCATAGAAATGATATACACTATTTTATGAAAATTATATATAAACATTGAAGCTGACCTTGGCAATTCTACTGTTCAGCTCTCCTTACTGGCCCAATTCTTGTATATACGAATTTCTGTGTTCGAGTTTATGCAGTCTTTCCACTTCCTTTCTCTTTATTGACTTGATAAAGTTTTATAATACATATTATGATTAAGTGAAGGTGAACCATATATATATATATATATATATATATATATATATATATATATATATATATATATATATATATATATATATATATATTTAATTTATGATTACTTCATAAGGAAAAATATTGATGCAGCAAGTACCTTATGGTAATGAATGAAGTATATAGAATAAGGTAGAACTTGGAATA
This sequence comes from Tillus elongatus, assembly GCA_964006375.1. Classification (NCBI taxonomy): domain Eukaryota; kingdom Metazoa; phylum Arthropoda; class Insecta; order Coleoptera; family Cleridae; genus Tillus; species Tillus elongatus. Next base: position 119,303,128 of record OZ023269.1, read on the forward strand.
CATTTCAATTTTCGGTAAATATTATGGTAAAAATGGACATACCTTAGATACTTTATTTTTCCTTTTTTATAACAAAATAAAAATCAGGAATTATTGTAAGAATTCGATCTGTGGTTAAAAAAATATATAAATATATATATATATATATATATATATATATATATATATATATATATATATATATATATATATATATATATATATTTGTGTGTGTGTGTGTGTGTATGTATGTATTTGTTACCATAAAATGAAGTTGCTGCATCAGTATTTCTTTCATAGTATGTATTGGTATCTTATTCTCTCCCCTGTGGTCTGGGGACTAACTAAAAGAATAGGCCCATGGTAACTCCTGCCTGTCATATGACTAATCAGAGTCAAGCAGGTGGTAGTTGAGGTTTCCTTTACGTGATAGTAAAGAATTTTTTCACGCCCGAGGAGGTACCACCCCATATATCAAGGGGCCGGTAAAGTCCCAGCGGACGTTTCTGGTTCTGGTGTATGAGTCGGTTTCCCTTATAAGCAAAAATGATGATGGCTCCTCCTTGTACAAAAGATTCCAGAGGTAAAATACCCCTCCATTCGGATCTCCGGGAGAGGGGTGTACAGGGGGCGCCAGCATCAAGATTTAACATATCCTCGAATATATGTGGCCTAAATTCTAACCTGAACTCCATCCACCATTTCCTCCAGGCTAATAGGCCCCAACTCCTCTTACTCACCGAAACCCAAATCAGTGCCAAAACAGCCACTAATCACCTTAATTTCCCGTGGTATGAGCTCCTTACTTCCTTTAGATTGCATGGAGGCGTGTGCGCATACGTCCGTAGTAATCTACCCTGTACCAGACTCCCCAATTTAGAAGCTGAAAGAAAAGACATACTATGGATAAAACTCTCTCAGGGCTGCAACTAAATTCATCTGTTGCATTTACCGGTCACCTTCTGACAACAACTTTGTCCAGCTCTTTGACTATCTTTCTGAAAAAACCGACCATCTGATTTCTGAATATCCTTCCTCCGAGGTCACTATTCTTGGTGACTTCAATGTCCATAATAAGGAATGGCTAGAATCTTCAAAAACCGATCCACAAGGGAGAGCAGCGGAGGCCTTTGCAGTCAGCAATTCTTTAGCCAATATGGTTCAGCAACCTACTTACTTTCCTCGCATCCCAATACACAGCTCAAATCCATTGGATCTCCTTCTTACTACAAAACCTGAATGCTATAAGATATCAGTCACTGGCCCCCTTGGTCGCTCAGACCACGGCATGGTCACTGCTTCCTGCGCAATGCAACCCGAGGTCACACAGTCATCACACCCACGTATCGTTTGACACTACAGCTCCACAAACTGGGAAGAAATGCGGGATTACTTTTCCTCATATCCATGGGCGTCTGTCTGCTTCTCTCATCCTGACCCCTCTGATATCTCACAAAACATCACCGAAATTATCCAAGCTGGCGTGGAATTATTTATTCCACGTACACAGAAAACCTCTTCAGCCACTCAAAAGCCCTGGATCTCTAAATCCTGTGACAAGGCTAGACTTGAAAAGGTCAAAGCTCACAAAACGCTTCTACAAAATCCCAGTCAAGAAAACCGTCAAGCATTTAACGACGTAAGAAACCGCTATGTCCGCATTCTTTCTGAAGCAAAAAACTCGTGTAATAACCACATCAAAAACAAAGTCCTCTTAAGCTCCAACGGTGGCAAACCTTTCTGGACTCTTGCTAAATCTATTGGGAATAATTTCTGCAAGAGCATGTTCCCACCTCTTGTCTCATGTGATGAAATTGTTTCTACCGCCCTGGGCAAGGCTGAACTTTTTGCCTCGTTCGTCGGCAATACTACTCTCAACCCACCTCCAAATGTTCAACAACCAACAGTCCCCAATGTCGCGCATAAAATGACGGATATCATTTTCAAAACTAAAAAGGTACGAAAGATGCTCTCTTCTCTTAATACCAAGAAAGCCTCTGGCCTTGACAAGATCCCAGCAATTGTTCTCAAAAAATACGCACCAGAACTTGCTCCTGTCTTGACTCGTCTGTTTCAGATATCTTACAATAGAGGCATATTCCCTAGTGACTGGAAAACTGCTCGAGTACAACCGGTCCCCAAGAAAGGATCCAAAGCGCTTCCTAGCAACTACAGGCCTATTTCTCTCCTTTCAGTCATCCCTAAAGTGATGGAAAAGTATATAAACACTGAATTACTAAAATTTCTTGAAAAACACAGTCTAATCCACGACAGGCAGTATGGATTCCGTCAGCGCAGATCGACTGCCGACCTTCTTTCCTTTGTCACCCGTTCCTGGAACAAGTCTATGGAACTACACAGTGAATCCCATATTGTCGCTCTAGACATATCCAAAGCATTCGACCAGGTCTGGCACGCAGCGCTGCTTAATAAACTTCCGGCCTGTGGCCTACCACCAAAACTCTGTACCTGGACACCAAATTTCCTCTCCATCCGGAGCATTTCTATTGTTGTGGATGGCCATTCATCTAAACTGTATCCAATTAATGCAGGAGTTCCTCAAGGTTCAGCTTTAGCCCCTAATTTGTTCTTTCTCCACATCAATGACCTCCTCTCTAGCATATCCAACCCAGTTCACAGTTACGCAGACGACAGCACCCTCTACTCAAATATACAATACTCGAAACTTGTCTCTTTAGCCCAATTAGATGAGGATCGCAGACTCATGGAGGGTTCTGTCTCTGTGGATCTCCAACAAATATTAGACTGGGGAAGTACAAATCTTGTACAATTCAACCCCACCAAATATCAGTCTTGTTTTTTTTCTCATAAGAGATACACTAGCCCTAGACCCATCACCATGAACAACCAAGTTATTCAAAGTAATGAGTCCTTTTCACATGTTGGCATTTCTGTGGGTCGAAATCTCAATTGGCACCAACATGTCACATCAATTGCAGAAGCGGCTGCTAAGAAATTAGGTTTTTACTTTTAACCAGCTAATCCCTATACCTTATATACTTCACAAAAAAGGCCAAACCTCGAATACTGCTCCCTCATATGGGGTGCAGCTGCTGCTTCTACACTCGCTATCCTGGACCCCATTCAGAAGGGAGCTATACGTCTCATCGGTGAGTATCAGTTTTAAAAAATAGCTTGGTATGGCGACCTTGAGGCATTTTAACTGAGCAAGATCACGCCATCTAGGTGTCAAGGCATTAACCTATATTCCTTATCAGGCTTCCTACCTCTGTTTTACCTTAGTTCAAATCTTATTTACCAGATCTGTCTACATATTGGTCATTTTAATGATAATTTGGCAGAAGCTTCTATTAAGTGAAAAGTGGAACCTGTGATGAGCACTGATGGTACACTTTGTAGAGCCCAATTCACCACAATACATTTGTAAAGAGCTGACGATTGTTTCGCTAAAGAGGATAGCGTCATCAGAGGATGTATAATTTAGAAACTTAATTTTTATATTTCTATTATCCTTGCTATGTAGAAAAGTATTTGAATCATTGTGTTAAATATTTATACAGATGAGTTTTTCATAGTGATAAAAAATTATGTATTTCCAATTTGGCTCCAGCAAATATAATGCACTGCTTGTGATAGCTTCATGTATTAAAAATACTCACTTTTTTATTAGCATCGCTACAAAACTTTTGATTAGAAAATATTATTCTTCTGTACTTACTTAACAAAAAAGATGTACTTGTTTAATGACGCTAAAATAAACTGTTTTCGAAACATTTGCGATTTTAAAAGTGGCTACAACACATTCTTCGTAATAGTTTTCAGGTCATTTCTAAGTAAAACAGTGTCGTACCCCAATTTTTACACCACAGAATATTGTGAGGCTAGATGTATTCTGACCATAATTAGAACGATTTCGCTTTAATTAGAGCTCATCAGTACGGTATACTAATTACAGCGAGAACACACCTATAATATTACGGCGACCCTGTCGTACATCTCGCAATGAATGTTGCACATACGTGTTGCCTTGGCAGGAAGCTAGCCTTATTAGTGTTTAAAATACTAACACTTACTAAATTTTAAATCAGGAGCCTGAATAGTACATAAAAATTCTGGACGCAGGACAAACTCCACCATCATAATGCAGGCAGTGAATGTTCATAATACGCTGCTTCAACTTTTAATAACTCAATTTGTTATTAACCTAGAACCTCTATCAGAGCAACATCTCTACCAAATTTCATCATAATATGTTATTTTGTTGTTGAAAAACTGGTCAGATGTGTTGGCTGATTAACTCATCCAAGTCATTAACAAAAGAAACACATGTGCCAAGTTTCGTCAAAATTGGTTATTGGTTTTTTTAATTATCGCTTGGATACAGGCTGTTTTATATGTTTATATATATATATATATATATATATATATATATATATATATATATATATATATATATATATATATATATATATAAACATATAAAACAGCCTGCATTATGGTAGTGGAGTTTGTCCTGCGTTCAGAATTTCTATGTACTATTCAGGCTCCTGATTTAAAATTTAGTAAGTGTTAGTATTTTAAACACTAATAAGGCTAGCTTCCTGCAAAGGCAACACGTATGTGCAACATTCATTGCGAGATGTACGGCAGGATCGCCATCTCGGTGCGGAGCCAGGTAGTATGTTGTCACGGCAGCTCCAAATAACACAAAATGTTATAAAATAGAGACTGTGTACAACCATCTAACAATTTTGGCTACCATAGCTGTATTACTTTATAGGTGTGTTCTCGCTGTAATTAGTATATCGTACTGATGAGCTCTAATTAGAGCAAAACCGGTCTGCCGTACTAATTTTGGTGAGAATACACCTAGCCTTACATACATTGTGTCTATATTAGGGAATAAATGGACCAGGGCTGACAATCTACAAAATTGTTAGTTGGTTGTACACAGACTCTATTTTATAATATTTTGTGTTATTTAGAGCTGTCGTGACAACATACTACCTGGTTCCACACTGAGATGGCGACCCTGTCGTACATCTCACAATGTTCTAGGAGGTTGGCTACCACAGTCGTATGATTATAGGTGTGTTCTCGCTGTAATTAGTATACCGTATTGATGAGCTCTAATTAGAGCGAAATCGGTGTGTGGTTCTAATTATGGTTAGAATACATCTAGCCTCACAATATTCAGTGGTGTAAAAATTGGGGTACGGCACTGTTTTACTTAGAAAAGACCTGAAAACTATTACGAAGAATGTGTTGCAGCCACTTTTAAAATCGCAAATGTTTCGAAAACAGTTTATTTTAGCGTCATTAAACAAGTACATCTTTTTTGTTAACTAAATACAGCAGAATAATATTTCCTAATCAAAAGTTTTGTAGCGATGCTAATAAAAATTTGAGTATTTTTAATACATGAAGGTACCACAAGCAATGCACTATATTTGCTGGAGCAAAATTGGAAATACATAATTTTTTATCACTATGAAAAACTCATCTGTATAAATATTTAACACAATGATTCAAATACTTTTCTACATAGCAAGGATAAGAGAAATATAAAAATTAAGTTTCTAAATTATACATCATCTGATGACGCTATCCTCTTTAGCGAAACGATCGTCAGCTCTTTACAAATGTGTTGTGGTGAATTGGGCTCTACAAAGTGTACCATCAGTGCTCAACACAGGTTCGACTTTTTACTTAATAGAAGCTTCTGCCAAATTATCAGGAAAATGACAAATATGTAAACAGATCTGGTAAATAAGATTTGAACTAAGGTAAAACAGAGGTAGGAAACCTGATAAGGAATATAGGTTAATGCCTTGACACCTAGATGGCGTGATCTTGCTCAGTTAAAATGCCTTCGTTACAAGTCAAGGTCGCCATACCAAGCTATTTTTTTAAACAGATACTCACCGATGAGACGTATAGCTCCCGTCTGAATGGAGTCCATGATAGCGAGTGTAGAAGCAGCAGCTGCACCCCATATGAGGGAGCAGTATCCGAGGTTTGGCCTTATTCGTGAAGTATATAAGGTATAGAGATTAGCTGGTGAAAAGTAAAAACCTAATTTCTTAGCAGCCGCTTCTAAAATTGATGTGACATGTTGGTGCCAATTAAGATTTCGATCCACAGAAATGCCAACAAGTGAAAAGGACTCATTACTTTGAATAACTTGGTTGTTCATTGTGATGGGTCTAGGGTTGGTGTATCTCTTATGAGGAAAAAAAGCAAGACTGATATTTGGTGGGGTTGAATTGTACAAGATTTGTACTTCCCCAGTCTAATATTTGTTGGAGATCCACAGAGACAGAAATATATAATCACACCAATAACTCAAAAAAGAATAAGCCGATTTTGATCAAATTTGGCGTCTACCTTCCTTTTGTAAGTGGGTTGGATAAGTTCGTTAGCTAAGAAAATCGGACGCGGTTTTCCGGGAAAGTTTTTACTTTTCTTTAGAAAAAAAAAATTATCTCGAAAAATAAAAAGGCTTTGGTAACCAAATTTGGTAGGTAGGTTTACGATATAAAAAGTAAACTATTCACCAAAATTTAGATTTCTATGTTACAAGAAAAAAAAGTTAAAAAAATATTTGGTGCCAGATCATTTCTATGAAAATTCACTACCATAATGCACTTGCTGCGTCCAGACTTTTTATGAAGTGTTTAATTGTGACTATGCCAGACTGTTTGACATTTAGAAGTGTAGTAGTATTTATTTGGTGTTTAAAATATCTAGTTTTTGAAGAATTTAAAAAACTTTGGTGGTCACTGGATATTAGAAAAACTCGGGACGCAGCAAGTGGCTTAGTGGTAGTGATTTTTTATTAAATGCTTCAAATTTGAATAACTCAGTTTTATATACACTTAGAAAGTTTAATTTTGGAATGTAGTAAGGTCTTTCCTAGGGCAAGATATCCACCAAATTTCATTAAAATAACTTTGTAACTTTTGGAGAAAAAAAATTATCGAAAGAAAATTTAAAATTTGAATAACTCAATTTTCTATAAACTTAGAAAGTTGAATTTTGGTACTTAGTAAGGTCTCTCTCAAGGCAACATATACAGTAAATTTAATTAAAACAGCTTTGTTCTTTTCGGAGAAAAAATTTTTTTTGAAAAAAAACTCAAAGTTTTTCCGGAAAACCCCGTCCGATTTTCCTGGCTAACGAACTCATCCATGTCATTAATAAAAGAAAGACACTTGCCGAGTTTCATTGAAATCGGTTAATTATTTTTTGAGTTATCAGACGGATACATATATATATATATATATATATATATATATATATATATATATATATATATATATATATATATATATATATATATATATATAAATTGAAACTGACCCCGCTTATGGGTTCTAGGGGTCCTAGTTCGCGCTCATTTGAAAAAACTTTTGCAAAGTCTCACCATCAATACCTCTCTATTAATGAATTTTTTTTAATAAAAAATTCACTAAAAACACTTTTTTAGTCTTGTATTTTCATTGAAAGAGTGTACGAGTTTGTAGAAAGAAGTAAAAATGAGGATACTCGGAAGGTAGGTTTTTGATCATGTTTTCTTGTAGTTTAAATTCAAATCCGGATTGTTTCAATAAAATATTATACTAAGGTTATTTTATTTTGATGTTTTACCTTAAAAAAAAAGTAATCGGTATATTTTAAAATTACAACTTTGAATCAGAAAGCTTTGCAAAAAGATACCATTCGACATAGCTTCTCTATTCAAGTTAAAGGGGTGAACAGAACAAATTCTGTTAGGGTTGAAAAGCCCCCCCTCGCAATCAAAATCGACATGTTTTAGGGTGTTTCGAAATTCTCAGCAGGTCTTGGGAAATCCTGGGTTCTAGGGGTCCTAATTCATGCTCATTTAAAGAAAATTTTGTAAAGTCTCACCACCTGTCTATTTATTATTATATATTTTTTTTTAATGAAAATTCGCTAGAAAGCTCTATTTTGTTTGTAAATTTCAACACTGCATCTCAAAAAATATTTCTTATAAAACTTTTTAGTTAAAAATGAGATCTTTTATCAACTCATAAATCTTAATTTTAAAAAATAATTCTATATAATCATGCTGATAATATTGAAGTGCCACTCTTTGTAACTGGATGATTTAACACATTCCTGTAATGTGATAACAAAGACTGCTTTTATCATGTTTATAGAATTCTATGAATGCATTTTTGATATGTGATTATATTGCATTGTTATGCATTTTTCACAATAGGTGTTCTTGCAATAGCTGATAGTGTTCTTAGAAGCTCAATTAACATGATAAATGTTTGCCTTATTACATATGTCTAGTATTGCCTTAGTGTAAAAAATATTTAGTTTTTGGCAAATTTTGACCCTAAAAAAATAATGAAACCCTGTGTTGTTAACTAATGACTTTTAAATTAAATTAAATTGGAAGAAAACCTTCATGTCATTATCATTTATAAATGCTATATATATATATATATATATATATATATATATATATATATATATATATATATATATATCTGTGTGTGTGTGTGTGTGTATGTATGTATGTATGTATGTATGTATGTATATTACCATAAAATCTAGAATGCCAATGTTGAAAGGGTGTTGCTCTGGCAAGCATATAAATAAATGGTTCAATTATTTTAAAATAAATGTATTTAACTTAAATATTTTGTTGCACTATAAGTATAAACTTAATATATCAATCTAACTTACCAAAAAAAGGTTTTAAACAATAGGCACAACAATAAAAAGCACTTTTTTAATAGGTAACCTTAATTCACCTCAACCTTGCTTGTCTTGTCTGGAAAGTGGATATTAGTAATTTTTTGATGTTGGTATTGCTGGTAATGTCGCGCATGCGCTGTAAGAAAAATGCACACGCGCATGTGTACGTCCTACAGTAGGTGTATTACACGCATTTTAATTGATATACAGGGTGTTCTTTAAGTATATGTTATAAGGAATTGAAACTTCGCATTGTGGAAATTAAAAATTAAACAGAAAAGCATTAAAATATATTTAAATGACGTGATTTTTTTAAAAGGTAATATAAAAGAAGCTCGTAGAAACAAAATATTTAAAAATGTAACAAAATAAACTGTCAAACAGTAAAATATACAAACCAGTTTAAGATTATTATCGGATTCTGAAAGAAGCACTGTATATGTGACAGCAAAGCTATAACGTCGTGATTTTAGACAAAAACTATTACAGTACTATAGTATTAAGAGAAAAGATCGTTTAAAATTTAAATTTTTTCCTTAGGGTGTTTAGGAAAGTTGAAGATTTGCTTAAAAAATATCACTGCCTTATTATTAATGAAATAAGACAAAAACTGCACATATCAATACCAAAGGTAACCAAAAAATACTGTCAGCCTAAAACCCTTTATCATCATCATAGTCTAAAGGCGATGTCGCCTTGTCGTAGCAACCATGACTCTCTCGGCAGCTCCTTTTATCCCATTGTAACTCCACACTTTATCAGGTGTTCCCCTCTTGGTCTACCACTTCCTTTTTTTTTAAGTATGTGTACTTCATATAAGGTATACTCCCAGTTTCACAAAATTCGATCAAATATTTAACTTCCGGGGTCGCAAATACTTTTTACCAGCTAATCTCTATACTTTATATACTTCATAAGACCAAACCTCGAATACTGCTCCCACATCTGGGGTGCTGCTGCCGCTTCTACACTCGCTATCCTGGACTCCATTCAGAAAAGAGCTATACGTCTCATCGGTGACCCTACCCTCACCCAAAGGCTGCCATCCCTTGCCCACCGACGTTCTGTTGGTGACCTCTCTCTCTCTTATAGATATCTGCACGGGCACTGCTCGCGGAGCTTTCTTCCATAATTCCTCGACCTGCTGCCCCCAACAGATCTACCAGAGGAACAGAGCGAATGCACCCTTTTACTGTCCATGTCACCAGACATAGAACATCTTGTTATGCCCGCTCTTTTGTCCCGAGGACTTCCAAGTTGTGGAATTCCTTGCCGGCACATGTTTTTCCTTCTCCCCCGAACCTCCAAACCTTCAAGTCCAGAATTAACAAGTTGCCTCTTTCCTCCTTGTCGACACCCACGGTACGATGGTATTTAGGCTGTAAGTGCTCGTGGTGTGTTGTTGAAATAAAAAATAAATAACTGATGGTTACTTACTCAAGGCTTGAGACGACCAATCACAGACTATGATTCGAATTTTTGCCATGACAACCAAATATTTTGAAGTTGTGATTGGTTATATTAAGCCTTGATTAACTAACTGGCCGTTAAATATTTAATCCAGCTTTGTGAATCTGGGAAATTGTCCAATAAATTTTGCTATTCTCTTTATTTCTTTCAGTAAGCATTTTTCTTCTCCCACCTCTAAAATCCTTAAGATAAATCGGTACAGTCTATTGTCTGGGCAATATATTCTAAAATCGAATATTTAACCAAATGGTTAACGAACAATGTTAAGAATGTTCAAATTAAGTAGAAAAACCTTTTAGTATCAAATTCCTTATAACACACTAAGCAGCTTCATCAAACCTATGATCACATGAATCTATAGTATGGTGTCCAAAAACGTAACAAGCCCCAACACAAAGCGTATTGCAAAAATTGCAGAGGCTGACCTGTCTTAGAATAACAGCAGCTGTCCCACAGTTGCAATAGAGACAATGCTGAATCTTGCTCCACTGCACATATGCGTGAAGCACTAAGGCCTCAATAATATTTCAGGCGGACAAATTCAAACCTGGAGACTTGGTTGGGTACTCGAAAATCCTGGAAATCATTCCACTTACGTCAATCGCCAAACCAACAGATCAAATGCCAGCCCAACTGAACTCATGATTCCATTCGACGTGGTCATAAACGACCGCTAGACATAGGACAGAGACAGTGCAAGGCTGACAAGCAACTCATCTGTATGGTATACAGACGGGTCTAAACAAATGGAAGGAATAGGACGGGGAATAAGAGGACTCGCTAAGTCCCTAGGAGAAACTTCCACCATCTTCCAAGCAGAAATGCTTGCTATAAATGTCTGTGTACAGGAGTGTATACAAAGCCTCAGAAATAGAGAGATCTACATCCTGCCAGGCAGTACTAAAGACTGAAATCTTTTAAAATCGAGTCGAAACTGACCTGGGAATGCAAAAAATCCTTGAAGCAACTGGCTGCGAACAAGGTAACTGGTGTGGGTACCAGGGCATCAAAGGAAACGAGGAAGCAGATAGCCTTGCAAAAAGGATAGCAACAACACCATTCTATGGTCCAGAGCCCTATTGTCGACTAACAAAAAGCCACGTAAGAAACGAACTTGATACTAGGGAGAACCAAATGCTGGAGAAAAACACCAGGTTTAAGGCAGTCAAAATGGTTCAACAACAGAGAAGTCTAAACTGTTTCTTGGATTGAACAGGAACGACTTGAGAATAATCACAAGACTCTTCACAAGGCACTCTCAAGTAAGGTCTCACCTTATGAGGATGGGCAAGGCAGACAGTGAAAACTGCGGATACTGCACTGAAGCAGCAGAAACAACAGAACACTTTCTATGTGACTTTATGGCTCAGTTTTGCATAAGGCTTAAATATCTTGGAGGGGTGACCCCTAAATCCGCAGGAAATAGACAAAATACATAAAAAGTCTGAACTTTTTGGGAAACTACTAGGAAAAAAGAGTCGTGCACAAAAGACTCATTGGGGTGGCAGCGTCATTAAAATAGTCTACAAAAGCAAATCTACAAGCAGCTTAAACCTCAAAAACCTATTAATACCTTAGGTGTTAGGGTGCACTTTCTTATTTGGTGCACAAATTGTGCCCATTCTTTCTTATTTTTAGCTTTTCTCATTGCGGATCTGCAGTCCAATCCTCTCTTCTCTACTACCTCTGCTACCGAGTCGTTCCACGTCTTCCTTAGTCTGCCCTTTTTTTTTAAATTATTCAACAACACACTTAAAATAGTCTACAAAAGCAAATCTACAAGCAGCTTAAATATGTGACAGCGAAGTGTTACGACTTGAGTTCCCAGTTTTCCAACCCCACAGACATTGCATTACAGGGAAGTTACTATGAATTCATAAAGTAAATAAGGTATTCTGCAAAGAGTACACAAAACTGATAAATTTGTATATATATATATATATATATATATATATATATATATATATATATATATAATCAAAAACCTATTAATACCTTAGGTGTTAGGGTGCACTTTCTTATTTGGTGCACAAATTGTGCCCATTCTTTCTTATTTTTAGCTTTTCTCATTGCGGATCTGCAGTCTAATCCTCTCTTCTCTACTACCTCTGCTACTGAGTCGTTCCACGTCTTCCTTAGTCAGCCCTTTTTTTTTTTAATTATTCAACAACACACTACGAGGGCTTACAGCCTAAATACTATCGTACCGTGGGTGTTGACAAGGAGGAAAGAGGCAGCTTGTGAATTCTGGACTTGGAGGTTCGGAGGAGAAGAAAAAACATGTGCCGGCAAGGAATTCCACAACTTGGAAGTCCTCGGGACAAAAGAGCGGGCATAACAAGATGTTCTATGTCTGGTGACCTGGACAGTAAAAGGGTGCATTCGCTCTGTTCCCCTGGTAGATCAGTTGGGGGCAGCAGATGGAGGAACTATGGAGGAAAGATCCTCTGAGCAGTGCCCGTGCAGATATCTAAAAAAAGAGAGAGGTCACCAACGGCACGTCGGTGGGCAAGGGATGGCAGCCTTTGGGTGAGGGTAGGATCACCGATGAGACGTATAGCTCTATTTTGAATGGAGTCCAGGATAGCGAGTGTGGAAGCGGCAACTGCACCCCAGATGTGGGAGCAGTATTCGAGGTTTGTCCTTATTTGTGAAGTATATAAGGTATAGAGATTAGCTGGTGAAAAGTATTTGCGTGCCCGGAAGAGGAAACCTAATTTCTTAGCAGCCACTTCTGCAATTGATGTGACATGTTGGTGCCAATTAAGATTTCAATCCACAGAAATGCCAACAAGAGAAAAGGACTAATTACTTTGAATAACTTGGTTGTTCATTGTGATGGGTCTAGGGCTGGTGTATCTCTTGTGAGAAAGAAAGCAAGACTTAGTTTTGGTGGGGTTGAATTGTACAAGATTTCTACTTCCCCAGTCTAATATTTTTTGGAGATCCACGGAGACAGAACCCTCCATGAGTCTGCGATCCTCATATAATTGGGCTAAAGAGACAGGCTTAGAATATTGTATATTTGAGTGGAGGGTGCTGTCGTCCGCATAACTGTGAACTGGGTTGGATGTGCTAGAGAGGAGGTCATTGATGTGGAGAAGAAACAAAGTAGGGGCTAAAGCTGAACCTTGAGGAACTCCTGCATTAATTGGATACAGTTTAGAGGAATGGCCATCCACAACAACAGATATGATCCTGTTGGAAAGGAAATTTGCTGTCCATGTACAAAGTTTTGGTGGTAGGCCATAGGCCGGAAGTTTATTAAGCGGCGCTGCGTGCCAGGCCTGGTCGAATGCTTTGGATATGTCTAGAGCAATAATCTGGGATTCACCGTGTTGTTCCATAGACTTGTTCCAAGAATGGGTGACAAAGGAAAGGAGGTCGGCAGTCGATCTGCGGTGACGGAATCCATACTGCCTGTCGTGGATTAGACTGTGTTTTTCAAGAAATTTTAGTAATTCGGTGTTTATATACTTTTCCATCACTTTAGAGGCGACTGAAAGGAGACAAATAGGCCTGTAGTTGCTAAAAAAAAAGCTTTGGATCCTTTCTTGGGGATGGGTTGTACTCGAGCAGTTTTCCAGTTACTAGGGAATATGCCTTTATTGTAAGATATCTGAAACAGACGAGTCAGGGCAGGAGCAAGTTCTGGTGCATATTTTTGAGAACAATTGCTGGGATCTCGTCAAGGCCAGAGGCTTTCCTGGTATTAAGAGAAGAGAGCATCTTTCGTACCTTTTTAGTTTTGAAGATGATATCCGTCATTTTATGCGCGACATTGGGGACTGTTGGTGGTTGAACATTTGGAGGTGGGTTGAGAGTAGAATTGCCGGCGAACAACGAAGCAAAAAGTTCAGCCTTGCCCATGATGATCGTTTCACTAGCCAAGTTAACGTCATCAGAGGATGAAAAATTCTAATCGTCAGGTTTTTTCAAATGTGTTCTGGTTATATGGGTTTTTCGATTGTACTTATGGGTGCTCATCACAGGTTCCAATCCACACTTAATACAACAGTAAATTTTTCAAAATAAAAGATAGATTTAATCAGAATAAATTTAGGTATGGGTCAGAAAAATGACACACATTTACCCTTTCTTGTTTTATTAGTCATCAAAAATAATTATAAAGTCTGTATAAAAAAAAAATCCATACTTTATTCCAAATGACTTACTCCACTGTATTCAGTTCAAAATGACTAATTTTTCAATTCATAAATTAGTAGAATTTTCTCGGTTTAATGAAGATATGAAAAAATGTTGTCAACGCAGTAAATGTGTTATGGAGCGAATTTTTATTAAATGCTTCAGATTTGTATAACTCAATTTGCTATAAACCTAGAAAATTGAATTTTGGTATATAGTAAGGTCTTTACCCAGGCAACATACCTACCAAATTTCATCAAAATGGCTGTTATTTTTTGAGATAAATTTTTTTTTAGAAAAATCAATTAATTTTTATTTAGTTAAAGTGGTTCGATCAGGCTGGCTAACGAACTCGTCCGCTGTCTTAATAAAATGAAGATATGTGCCAAGTTTCGTTCGAATCGGTTTAGTATTTTTTGAGTTATCTCTCAGACACACACACACAATATATATATATATATATATATATATATATATATATATATATATATATATATATATATATATATTATATATATATGTATGTATGTATATTTATAAATAAATAAATTGAAACGGACCTTGCTTTCGAGTTCTAGTGGCCTAAATTCGGGCTCATTGTGAAAAAATGTTGGCAAAGTCTCACCATCGATACCTCTATTACCGAATTTTTTTTAGATAAAAATTCGCCAAAAACATATTCAAAATAAAGCTGAATATAATATCATTGACCACAAAACATTTCTGCTCAGTTTACCTTTGGCTGCTCTTGATACTTCTTTGGATCGGAGGTTATTTGATAAATACGCCTGCACATTGGATACTTTTGCTCGTTATTTTTTCAATAAGTAAACTATGTTGCAAAATAAATACGATAAGTAGGAGCATTGAAATAAATTCGTCCATATATATTACTTTAAATAAATAACATGTCAAGCAATATATAAATAATAAAGTATAAACAATATTTAAAATGTAAAAAATAAACATAATACTAACATACTTCTTAAATATGGAGTATTGCGATAGGATATGCTAACAGAGCTGCTTTCCTAACTTTTATTTATTAATTACAGTTACACCACATTACAAACATAGAGTACAAAATATACATGCTAAACAGTACATCTAATCACCTTTGTTACGCACACAAAGCAAATAAACACACCAAAAATACTTAAAAACTACCAACAGTTATTTTACTATAAGCACTTACAACAGCTCTAAAACCATTCACTTCTCTTTTTATAGCCTGAATTGTACAAATGAAAATATCTATATTTTATTTACTTCTCTCAGACATGTTAGGGATGAATTGAAACCATAATTCCTTTGATGGTAAGCAATGCGGAACAATTCCCTTCTGCACAGATTTCTGGAAGGCACATTGATTCCGATGAGATCTAAAATTTCTGGGCACTCAACCTCACCGCTAAACAACTTAACTATATAATTCAATATCATCTGCAAATATTAAGATGTTGGAGTTGTGGATAAATTCAATAATATCATTCACGAACAAGTTGAAGAGCACTGGTGAACAGTGTGCTCCCTGTGGGACCCCAGAAGAAATCTTACTTTTCCAGGCTCCATATATTTAAAACCTTTTCTGATGCGTCAGTGTTAAAAGACTGTGTATTTTGTTACTTTAACGTCGAGTTATTTCCATGACTATGACCAATCAGAATCACTATGGAGTAGTTTTACCCCGCTGACCTGGAAATTTGGATAAACTTTTACATCCCCAACACTGCACAGTGCAAAAGTCGTGTAGATCCGGAACCCTCTGCACAATGAGTTGATGTTTTACCTTTTGAGCTATTGAGACTGCTACCGTGTGTTGATAAAAAACAATTCGCTATCTTTTGATTCATTTTGAATTCATAATCATACAAATTAAATACCTATGCAAATTCTTTACATGTGTTGTTTTAGTGATAGATTTGTTACACTGCCTTTGATACAAATTTAACAACTGCCAATTTATTTGCATACCTCATTTTAATGTTCCACTATAACTCTAACGATATATTTTTTTCAATTGGTCTTCACTTTTATGACTTTGCATTATCATTCTGTCCCCTCTGCACTACCTGTCCTTCATGTTTTTCTCAAGTTCACATACGTTTATTATAAAACACTTATTTTATTTTCATTTTCTCATTTCCATAACCTCTTTGGCAAAACTTTGGCTATTGCAATTACATAGTTGTTTTTATAAACGTTCCATTTCCTTTCGCAGCATACTCATTTAATGTTTTCTTAGTTATTTGTATGTCTTTTTCAGTTGCTCTTTCAAAAATCTCAGCCCCAAATTGATCATCTTCTTCCTTGAACCCTTTCAAATTGAGTTTTTTATCTTAGATTGTGCTGCATCATAACGAATAAGGAGACAGTATTTCTTACAAATGTTAGCAAAACAGCTTGCTGAAAACATTATGGCACAACATAATTATCTCTTCAATGTATAATTTTGTTTTTTCCATTCTGGATTGATTTGTCTTAAAAGTTATTATTTTTGGAACAGCTGTGTATCATTCGCTAAAAATTGAGGTTAGAAAACATATAATTTGAATTCAATCTCCTTAATAATATTGGTTTTTAGATATTTCTTTTATGGTCTAAAAAAGCATTAGAAATATGTGTAATATCTATTTAAAAAAATACTCTCCAATGAAATGTGAAGGATTTTATGTTGACTACACTTACATTGGCATTGTAAGATAGAGTGTTGTATGGTAACTCCACGGAAAAAAGATTGTATGTGGGTCACAATATATGCTGATCTGTTCATTTAATGATTATCACCAATTAAAATCACAACAGTGTACCCTATGTATAAAATATTTTATAACATTCAGCAAAAAGGTATTCGAGGAAACTGGGTGAGGTTTGTCTGAAAACTTGTAAGGCAGTAATGTCTTCATTTTTGAAAAAGGGAAGGCAGCATAAAATATTGAATGTTATTAACCACTTCAGTTTTATCAGTATTTCCTGCTATATGTCTCTTTGTGCTCAATCTTGAGGTTGATATGAATTTTACCGAACAAAACATGTATTATTCTTAGAGAAACAACCAAATTGATTTACACTATTATTTATTATATTGTATGACTGCAGTTTCGCTATAGTTCTCAGCTTTGTCAAATACAGAGTTAATATTCTGTATTTGACAAAGCTGAGAACTTCAGCGAAACTGCAGTCATACGTACAATATAATAAATAATAGTGTAAATCAGTTTGTTTGTTGTTTGTTGAAGTTGACAATGGCTTTACATCCAGTATCGCCCTCCACGATATCATATTTATTATTATCTCATTAGGATCCAAACTAAGACACTTTGTGCTTCTTTTAGGCCTACTTTGGTCTTAACAGTTTTATTTTTCTTCATCAGAGGGGAAATACATCATATACTCCCAGGCACTCTCAGTATAACTGCACCACACACTACCACAGTCTATTACTCCTTTATTGCTTTTTTTAGCCTGCTTTATCATCCTTTTAGCCTTCAGTATCCCATTGATCACTTTCTCTATGAGTTTCCAGTTTGTCTCACACTCCAGCATGTGTTTCACAATATTGTTAGCTGTCAGCTTCTCTCCAATCTTAAATTCCGTCAGATCGTCTACGTATCCGATAATACTTGTCTCCTCACGTGTTCATTCTAAAGCACATCGTCGTAATAGATATTCCACAATGTCGGGCCAAGCACCGATCCCTGTGGTACACCAAAAGTCATTTTCATGCACAAATTATTGCTCCCAATCAGAACTCTCCGATCTTCTAGGTAGCTGCACATCAATTGAACCAGATATGGGGCCACTAATCTTCTCTGTAGTTCTGTGGTGATCCCGTCCCATGGTACTGTATGAAATGCGTTTTCTAACATCCAGCGTCACCGTTACCACGTACTTATTTGGGTAGGGTTTCGCTTCATCCACAATCTTATTTACTATTTGTATCGCGTCCATGGTGCACCGCTCTTTTGTAAAGCCATATTGTCTGACTGGCAGCTTATATTCCAGTTCAATTTATTCCGTGAGTCTCTTGTTTATTATTTGCTCGAGTAGCTTCGCTGGCGCGTCTAGTAGGCACCAGGGTCTATATGATTTCTTGCCAGTTTTCTCTATAATAACCAGTCTGTCTATCTTCCATTCCTTGCGGAAGATACCACTTCTAATATGGTAATTTATTGTTTGGAGAAATATTTCTGGTTTTTCTTCTGCTATTATTTTAGTGACTTCAGATGGGATTCGGTTTAGTCCGGCACTTTCCCAAGAAAACACTATCTAGTTAAGTATCTAAATATTTCTGTATTACGCTAAACGTATATTTAATTTATATTAAGATTATATGGGCACTAAAAAGGTATATAAAAGATACCTCAAAGTTGGGTTATGTTAACATAAGCCGGTTTCAGAGTCGGTAGCGATGTTTTTATGCGACTTGGTAGGACACTGTCGTATTACATATACTGGAACTTTCCATAAACACCACTGCAAACACAGCTTTAAAACCCAATTCAAATCAATAAAAATCACAGGAATATGGTACTATTTATATAAAGTGAAACGTCACTTCTGCCACTAACTTGCTGTCGTCAGAGTCGTGGGACTGTTAAACGGTTCAGGCCTCAATAATTGTAAAGTATAATACAATTTGCTGTAAATACCCTAAGGCATAAGGTTTTATCGAAAAGTAAGAAGAAGGTTGACAGTAGTGACAGAAAATATTTTAGTAATAAACAATTTAAATTCCAAGAAATAATCAAGACTGCAGAGTTTTTAAGAGTTTATATTTATAGTAATAAATCCTTGTTTTGCACTATACAATGCAGTTTTCACCCACAGAAATACTGGTTTTCTTACAGCTACTTATAGAAATTTCAAAAGTAAATAAAGTAACTTTATTTTAGTGATATACTTGTGGTGATAGAAGACAAATTTTGATTTAATACCTCTAGATTTCTATTTTATTTATAACCTAGGCTTTCATACTACATAATACCAAAAATGTAGCTTTGCAAGCTTTTTATGAAACAGCTGATCCCTGATTATCTTCATGTTATATTAGTGTTTTTGGTTTTGTTGTGAAATAGTTTAATGATGAGCTGCTTGTTACCTATTTTAGGTTAAACATTATAAAGCTTAATAAGAAGATAATATTAACATTTTAGATTTTGATATGTTGTTTTTTTTCCCTTATTGTTTATGTGTTAGGATGATTGTACAACTAGAAATAAACGATATTATTACCCATATTTAATTGTTGATGTCAGATTTTAAACAATGTTTATATGAAAGAAATGAAATACTATTTGAAAATAAGTCAGGGAGCTTAATATATCCTAAAGCTAAACGTTAAGTTGTATAATGCTTATTATAGATTTACTTAAAAAGGAAATGATGAAATAATACGATGGGCCGTTTCAGTGATAGATAGGTAAGTATGTTGAAATAAATATAGTATTTAGAGATTCCAAAGGACTGGGTTGTAAGATTGTGGTTATGTAAAACGATGAAGACAGGATACACCGATAGAAAGACTGATACAAGTAGGTACCTATGGTAGAAGAGGGGAAAGATCAAAAATGCTTGCAGAAAAAAATTAAGAGGAAGAAGGCAAAATTTATTGGGTATATTCTGAGACACCTATAATATCTTTCTGACATTTGAATGGTTCATAATTGGCAAAAATGAAAGAAGTACCTACAGCAGGAGGGAAGCTTCAGGTAAACCTGGCCGAATTGATAAAATGTGGAAGCTACTACAAAATGAGAAGAGGTGCTGGTGACAAAAGAACCATGGTTATGACGAAGAGGCGGAGTCGTCTTGAGGCTTTGGTGATCTTAAATTTAAACTACTTATCACATTGAGGAAGATATACAGGATTATGACATATTGTAACCCGAAAAAATAGTTATATAATGTAATGTTTTATACATTAAGCTAACAGCTTTTAATTTTTGTGTAAAAGTAAATACATAAATATAATTAAAGTAAAAAACTAAAGTAACGTTGATTTTAACAGTGGATATTAACAGTTCACTTTCCCTAGTAGACAAATTATAGTAAATAGTTAAAAATAACTGATTATAACTTCTATTAAATAAATAAATCATTGTTATATATTTTATAAATAACAATATTTAGCTATTTTGATATGATTAAACAAATGCTATTTCTCTAAATACATACAATCATTGATTATCAATTATTTTTGTTTTACCTGGAAGAAGAGCCTCTTCAATTTGTGATAACTCGTTATTTATTTTTGTAGTTAAACTTGGTATTAATCAAAACAACAAATTACAAAGAAAACTGTATTAACATAAAATAGGTTTACATATAAGTAAATTGAACATTTTTGATGTATTTGTGATGTCGTCCAAATGTAGCAGTGGCTTCCAGTATAGTTGCCTCACCATAAACTTCTGTAAAGATTGTAGTGGCTTCCAGTGTTGTTCCATCACCATAAACTTCTGGAAAGATGAAACTGCCTTGGATGTTTTAGATATTATTCAAAAACCATTACTACTAAAGCCAGCAGACCCCTCCTGGTTAGTTTGAGCACTCGACGACCACCATCTTGTAGGTCTCGAAGGTATCCTCTCAGCAGAACACGCCTTGATTTTTTAGCAGTCATAGCTTTCATGAACTTTTCTGGAGTTAATCCCTCAGAGTCTAGGGTAGTATACTTAATATGCATTTTGGCACTTTGGTTTGTTATTTTATTGCACTTTTTATAAATTTTTTGGTATAGCTCTAAAATCACAATATGGCTGAATGATAATCAGTTTGTTTTATTGATACAGGTACCAACAAAAAAACCTTAAAGGATTACTAATTAAAATGTCTAATTTCTAGGAATATTTTCACTGAAATAATTACCAACACTCAACAAAACACTTGCAAATTTTACTAAATTCAATGTCTAATCTAATTTTTAGAAATATGTTCATAAAATAATTGCCAACAATGAAATGATTTTCTAGATCTTTCAAATAATCATCACATTGTAGAGGCGACGTCCCTGGTCATCGCAACTATGACCATGTCTCTGGCAGGTCTTTAATTTTGTTTGAGCTTCCACACTTCATCAATTGGACCAGGTTTTTTATAAGCTTTGCTCTCAGTCTTCCTCTTCCTTGTCCTCACAAGTACATGTCCTTGAAGTATTATTGTCTTAACAGGTGTCAAATTTTGCCATTCTTTTTCTGAAAGTCTGAGTTACCATAATTTTTCTCTCATTTCTGGTACAATTTTAACTTTGCTTCCATCAGTGTACCTTATGTCTTTGTAATTTTTTCCTATGTTTATATATTAAAAGCTGATAATTCCATATCTTGTTCACAGCTCAACTTTCTGCCCCGTACATTACAAAAGTAATACAGTTTAAAAGCAAGGAATTAATTAATTGCTTGTGTTACCAGTAATTTAAAAAAAAATATTGTTGTAAGGGATGAACTTAGATTATTTTAATTGTCACTTTTTTACATGCATATTTTTACCCACCACAAACTTCTTTGAATGGTAAATACCTTCTCAGTTTTTTTTAATGGAAAGGTAGTCCACATTCTTCACTTGAACAAATTAAATGAACGTGTGACTTCAAAATCGACAGCTTATGAAATTGTAATACGCAAGTGTATCATCCCAGACCAAGGACAACCTGATATTCCAACTAACCGCATCTTACTTAGATTAGATCGGTTGGAAGAAGAGGATGTAGAGTGACCACTAAGGTCTACTGGTTATACCTAAAATACATCTTTGATGTTCTGAAGGTGTAAAAATGTTGTTTTCTTTTTGTCTCGCTCAACTTTTTATAAAGCTAGAAACTTTAAATTTGGTACTTACAATGGTCACCATAAAGTCAACTTGTGTACCAAATTTCATTATAATAACTCATTGGTGATACTTACTTTTTTTATCGAACCTGCCTTATGTTATTGCATTTTTCATTTTCCTTCGAAATATAATGCATGTTTGTAAGAAAGAAATTCTATACGCAGCAAGTGCGCTATGGTAACGAATTTTCATTAAGTGCTTCAAATTTTAATAGCTCAATTTGCTATTAACCTATAAGGTTGACCAAGAAACCGGTTTTTTCGGGAACAATTTAAGTTTGCTTTCAGAAACTTTTTTACATTTTCAAACAATAAAGTTATTTTGATGAAACATGGCACATTGTTTCTACTATATAGATTATACTGGTAACCAAATTTCATGCCTGATTTCTTAAAAAAACACATATTTGCTATTAAAAACGATTTAAATGAAAATTCACTACCATAACGCACTTGCTGCGTCCAGACTTTTTATTTTAACAAATTTGATTTCTATAAATCAGTGTATTGATTAATTATTATTTTAATTTTACTTTGAGAAATATCCTCTATAATTTTTATGGTAGTTTGTATTTGGCTTTCTACTAATTAAAATTGTATTATATAATTAAATGTTGACAAATTTCAAAGAAAGCTTTATTAACATGTATTAGATATACAAAGAAATAAATTACACATTTTTGATATATTGGTGTTATGTTCCAGGTGCAGTAGGGTTTTTCATTGTTGTTCCATTGATATAGATTTTTAGAAGGATATAACCATTTAAATTAGTCCATAGGTGTCAGAATTTCACAAATAATTTCATAATTTTTGTATGTTAAAAATCAAATCCATCTCCGGGCATCATCCACAAATAATTTCATAATTTTTGTATGTTGAAAATCAAATCCATCTCTGGGCTTCATGCACTCTTCCAAACTTGATTAGTAGTAATTTATCACTTTGTAACTGTTGTTATTGCTTTCTGGTTATAAATATGTTATTGAAACATTTTAAATATAATTATTCAAAGCAACATACTACTAAACACAGCAGACCTCTCTTTGTTAGTTTCCACATTATTCGACCTCCATTTTGTATCTTTTGACCGAATCCTTTTAGCAGAACACGTCTTGACGTTGGGGCATTCATTATTTGAATGAATTGTTCTGAAGTTAGCCCTTCAGCGCTCAACACACTAAATTTAATATCCATTTTTTTAACTAGTTTTTTGTAATTTTACTACAGTTTTTTAATGGCACAACCTGCAATGTGGCAGAAACTTGATCAATAAATTTTATTGTTGCCAATCAAACAGATTTTAACTTAACTAAGTAACATGTCCTAATTTGTAGGAATATTTTGAATTAAATAGGTGCCAGCATGTACTTAAGAATTTTCTGTACCCTTCAAATATAACTATCAGAGAGTATTTACGAAAAATGTTTTTTAAGCTTCTACTCTATCTAAAGAAAAACACAATTTTTGTTTATAATATTGTACATATTACTCCTTTCTGTCAGTGTACTTTTTATGACCACAAAATATAAGTCTGGACGCAGCAAGTACGTTATGGTAGTGAATTTTCATAGAAATAGACTTTTTTTTTAGATTAATGTATACAACTTTTTTTTCTTAGGGACATAGAGATCTGAATTTTTGGCGTATAGTTAACTTTTTATTACGTAAACCTACGTACCAAATTTGCCTACCATAGCTTTGTTACTTTTGGAGATAAAAAATGTTCCGAAAGACAACCTAAAATTTTCTCGAAAAACCTGATCCGATTTTCCTGACTAACTAACTTATCCAAGCCACTTACAAAAGGGAGATATCTGCCAAGTGTTATCAAAATAGGCCTATTATTCATAAACATATGAAAATTGAAACTGACCCCGGATATGGATTCTATGGGTCCTAGTTCGTGCTCATTTGAAGAATATTTTTTTAAAGAAAATTCACTAATAAAATTTGGGGCGTTATTTTAAGGCTGGAAAATAATATCTCATCTCTTCCATTTTTTTGGGGCACTAAAACATTATAAATACATACTTTACTCAAAGAAGATGATTTTTTTTAATTGTTTGATACCATTTTCAATTAATTTTCATTAAGAAAATTCAATAGAGAGATGATACTTTCGGAAACTGTCTTCAGATGAGCAAAAAAAGGGCCCCTAGAAACCATGTTTAGTGTCAGAGTTAAAATTTATATATATATATATATATATATATATATATATATATATATATAT
Organism: Tillus elongatus; assembly: GCA_964006375.1. Lineage (NCBI taxonomy): Eukaryota > Metazoa > Arthropoda > Insecta > Coleoptera > Cleridae > Tillus > Tillus elongatus. Next base: position 119,327,503 of record OZ023269.1, read on the forward strand.
ATATATATATATATATATATATATATATACCAACATGAGGATCCTAAAATATGGTAATTTAACGCAACTTACCCCAATACTAAGTTGAAGTAAGTTACATGCCTTCAAAGTGGGGTTTCAAATTTCTAAAAAAAAAATCAATATCTCAGTAATACTTCAACTTAGGAAAGCCAAATTTGGTAGACGTATTTTATCAATGTTTCTTTAATAGTTGCCTTAAAATTATCAAACTTGACGATCAGGAAATTACGTTATTTAAATTTAGTAATTGTTTGTTGGTTGTTTTGAAAATGGCCAGAAAGCTTTCATGTAGTATATCTGGATAACTAAAAACACATATTTTATCAATTTAACTTAAAATCATCGAACATTCAATAGTTATCTGTAAATTATACGTCAAACTTGACAATCAGGGAATAAACTTATTTAAATTTAGTAATTGTTTGTTGGTTGTTTTGGAAATGGCCGAGAAGTTTTCATTTAGTGAACCCGAGTAACTAAAGACACTTATTTTATCAAAGTTACTTAACATCACCGAACATTCAATAGTTGCCTATGAAATTATACATCAAACTTGACAATCAGGAAATAAGGTTATTTAAATTTAGTAATTGTTTGCTGATTGTTTTTAAAATGGCTGGAAAGATTTCATTTAGTGAACAAGAATAACTAGAGACATATTTTTTCAATGTTAGATAAAATCACCAAAGTTTAATAGTTGCCTATAAAATTATATCTCAGACTTGACATTCAGGAAATAAACTTATTATTTAAATTTAGTAATTGTTTAGTAATTGTTTTGAAAATGACCGAAAAGTTTTCATTTACTGAACCGAAATCACTAAAGAAGCATATTGTTATCAATGTTGCTGAAAATCATCGAACATTCAATGGTTGCCTATAAAATTACATCTTAAAAAATTATTTCTACAGTCACAGGGTGGCCCATAAGTCGTTTTTTAATCGAACCTGCGTTATGTTATTGCATTTTTTTCATTTTCCATCAAAATATAATGCATATTTGTAAGAAAAGAAATTCTGGACGCAGCAAGTGCGCTATGGTAGCAAATTTTTATTAAGTGCTTCAAATTTGAATAGCTCAATTTGGTATTAACCTATAAGGTTGACCAAGAAACCGGTTCTTCGGGAACAATTTAAGTTTGCTTTCAGAAACTTTTGAACATTTTCAAACAATAAACTTATTTTGATGAAACATGGCACATTGTTTCTACTATATAGATTATACTGGTAACCAAATTTGATGCCTGATTTCTTGAAAAAACACATATTTGCTATTAAAAAAGATTTTAATGAAAATTCACTACCAACGCACTTGCTGCGTCAAGACTTTTAATTTTAACAAATTTGATTTCTATAAATCAGTTTATTGATTATTATTTTAATTTTACTTTGAGAAATATCCTCTATAATTTTTATGGTAGTTTGTATTTAACTTTCTACTAATTAAAATTGTATTATATAATTAAATGTTGACAAATTTCAAAGAAAGCTTTATTAACATGTATTAGATATACAAAGAAATAAATTACACATTTTTGATATATTGGTGTTATGTTCCAGGTGCAGTAGTGTTTTTCATTGATGTTCCATTGATATAGATTTTTAGAAGGATATAACCATTTAAATTAGTCCATAGGGGTCAGAATTTCACAAATAATTTCATAATTTTTGTATGTTGAAAATTAAATCAATCTCCAGGCATCATCCACAAATAATTTCATAATTTTTGTATGTTGAAAATCAAATCCATCTCTGGGCTTCATGCACTCTTCCAAACTTGATTAGTAGTAATTTATTACTTTGTAACTGTTGTTATTGCTTTCTGGTTATAAATATGTTATTGAAACATTTTAAATATAATTATTCAAAGCAACATACTACTAAACACAGCAGACCTCTCTTTGTTAGTTTCCACATTATTCGACCTCCATTTTGTATCTTTTGACCGAATCCTTTTAGCAGAACACGTCTTGACGTTGGGGCATTCATTATTTGAATGAATTGTTCTGAAGTTAGCCCTTCAGCGCTCAACACACTAAATTTAATATCCATTTTTTTAACTAGTTTTTTGTAATTTTACTACAGTTTTTTAATGGCACAACCTGCAATGTGGCAGAAACTTGATCAATAAATTTTATTGTTGCCAATCAAACAGATTTTAACTTAACTAAGTAACATGTCCTAATTTGTAGGAATATTTTGAATTAAATAGGTGCCAGCATGTACTTAAGAATTTTCTGTACCCTTCAAATATAACTATCAGAGAGTATTTACGAAAAATGTTTTTAAGATTCTACTCTTTATAAAGAAAAAAACAATTTTTTGTTTATAATATTGTACATATTACTCCTCTCTGTCTATGTACTTTTTATTACCACAAAATATAAAAGTCTGGATGCAGCAAGTACGTTATGGTAGTGAATTTTTATAAAATATACTTTTTTTAAATTAATGTATATAACTTTTTTTATTTGTGTCATAGAGCTCTGAATTTTGGCGTATGGTTTACTTTTTATTACGTAAACCTACGTACCAAATTTGGCTACCATAGGTTTGTTACTTTTGAAGATAAAAAATGTTCCGAAAGACAACCTACAATTTTCTCGAAAAACCTGATCCGATTTTCCTGACTAACAAACTTATCCAAACCACTTACAAAAGGAAGGTATTTGCCAAGTGTTATCAAAATAGGCCTATTATTCATAAACGTATGAAAATTGAAACTGACCCCGGATATGGATTCTAGGGGTCCTAGTTCGTGCTCATTTGAAGTATTTTAGTTTTTTTTATTTTTTTTTTAACGAAAATTCACTAATAAAATTTGGGGAGCTATTTTAAGGCTGGAAAATAATATCTAATCTCTTGCATTCTTTGGGGCACTAAAATATTATAAATACATACTTTACTGAAGGAAGATGATTTTTTAATTGTTTGATACCATTTTAAATTAATTTTCATTAAGAAAATTCAATAGAGAGGTGATACTTAAGGCCTCAATCTGCCTACTCCTTAGAGTGGTGGACAAAGGTGGGTAAAGGAAATATGTAAGGACACACTAAGGCCTCAATCTGCCTACTCCTTAGAGTGGTGGACAAAGGTGGGTAAAGGAAATTGTAAGGACACTCTAAGGCCTCAATCTGCCTACTCCTTAGAGTGGTGGACAAAGGTGGGTTGGGTTGTTGTAGCTCGATTACGGGGCCTCAATCTGCCTACTCCTTAGAGTGGTGGACAAAGGTGGGTAAAGGAAATATGTTAGGACACTCTAAGGCCTCAATCTGCCTACTCCTTAGAGTGGTGGACAAAGGTAGGTAAAGGAAATATGTAAGGACACCCTAAGGCCTCAATCTGCCTACTCCTTACAGTGGTGGACAAAGGTGGGTTGGGTTGTTGTAGCTCGATTACGGGGCCTCAATCTGCCTACTCCCCAAATCTCGCCGGAGATCGTCTGTGAGGTCTCAGTGTGTTCAACCCTAGGCCTCAGAGAGATCTGGCAGTTCATTGCAAGTCTTGTCTTATATATGTCGTTCTATCTACCTGCTTCGTTATCAGTGAAAGTAGTGGGGTCACCGTCAGTTAAGTGGGGGGCTTTGGTCACGGTACTGAGAGGATGCGGAGGATTAAGAGGGTCAGCGGCATTTGTTGAGGCAGATAATGGGGCAATAAAATTATCTGTGGAATTTATTTTCTTTTTGTGTGTTTGTAAAGAATATATAATAGGTTTCCAAGTTGTCGGAAGGCGAAGACCATCATCTCTCTTATTTAAACAATCGGGACGTTTTTCAATGTCGATTGCTTCGCGGATAATTCTCGTTTTGAAGTTATAAACCGGTGCTATTGTTTTGGCATTATCGAAGTCTATTTTGTGCCCTGTATGAATATGATGCATGGCCAGCGCCGATGAGGGGTCAGATTTTCTAACTGCGAGGGTGTGTTCATATATTCTATTGTGGATGCGTCTATTTGTTTGTCCTACATAAGTTCGGGAACAGTCGGAACAAGGAATTTCGTAAATTCCGTGGGATTCGTTTGGAATCGTATCCTTGGGTGTTTTTATCAGATTTGACAGTTTTTGCTCTGTTGTGAATATGGTTTTGATACTATGGGTTCTAATAATTCTGCTGATTTTGTCGGTGACACCTTTAATGTATGGTAAAAACGTTGTGTGTTGTTGTGTGGACTCTGTTTGTTTTTGTTGTGGTGTAGTGGTTTGTTGTTGTGCGTTTCTAATGTTTCATAGTATGTTATTGTTGTCGTATCCATTTTCTAGCAATGTCTGTCTTGTAAAGTTTAATTCTGTCTGTTTGTTGTTGTTGTCCGTTAGTCTAAGGGATCGTGTTACTAATGTTCGAACCACGGAATTTAGTTGCGATGGGTGATGGTGAGATTGGGCGTTAAGGTAATGATTAGTGTGGGTTGGTTTTCGGTAGACAGTGTAAGAAAATCCTCTGACTGGGTTTTTAGTGATGTGTACATCTAAGAAAGGCAACGAAAAATTATTTTCTATTTCCATGGTGAACTGGATTTGGGGGTTGATGTTATTTAGGTAAGAAAGGAATTCGTCTAGAGATTCTTTGCCGTGTGGCCAGACAGCGAAAATGTCGTCAATGTATCTTAACCAACAGGTTGGTTTAAGTTGGGATGAATTGAGGGCTTGTGTCTCAAAGTTTTCGATGAAAATATTAGCCAATGCATGAGAGAGAGGTGAACCCATTGGAGCACCTCGAACTTGTTTGTAAAATTTGTTTTGAAAAAGGAAATAAGTGTTAGATGTGCAGTGTTCTACGAGAGCTAAGGTATCGTGGGAAATTTTGTGTTTATTTTTGAGAATGTCAAGGGTTTCAGATAGAGGTATATTGGTGAACAAGGAAACTATATCACAGCTAACTAGGATGACGGTTTGAGAAATGGTGTTGTTTTGAAGAAGGTCAATGAAATGGGTGGAGTTTTTGACATAGGATGTAGCGTTTTCTACTAATGGTTGGAGAGTTTTGACTAGATGTTTTGCAAGTTTTTGTGTGGGTGAACGGTGGGCACTTACGATAGGGCGAAGGGGAATATCAGGCTTATGGATTTTCGGGAGATCGTATTTTCTAGGGATGCGAGATGATTTTTCGCGGGGGATTAGTTCTTTTTTGAGGTCAGGGCTGAGTTAGGAGTTGTTGATGATAGTTTTGGTTTTCTTTTCAAGATAAGTTGTAGGGTCGTTAAGGATTTGTTTGTAGTCTGGGTTGTTTAGTATATTGTCCATCTTTTGTATATAGTATGTTTTATCGAGTATGACTGTAGCGTTGCCTTTGTCTGCTGGTAGGATTATAATTTCTGTGTTTCGGTTTAGGTCTCTGATTGACTGTCGTTTGTGAGAAGAAAGGTTTGGAAGGTGGAGGTTTGGCAGAACATAATATCCTGGCAATGTCCTGTCTTGTAATTTCAGCTTCGTCAGTCGGTAGGTGTGTTATCGCATATTCTGATTGAGAAATTATCTTGTCTATTGGGATGAATTTTGGGATTGGTGCAAAATTAAAACCTTTGGATAGGACTTTGATGGCGACGTCACTTATGTTGGAATTTGAAAGGTTGTGAACTACTATAGTAGAATTGGCATTATGTGTGTTGTGTGAGATTTTTGTTGTCTAGAAGATGCTGTAATTTTCTTTTTTGTATGTCCGTCTTTTGCTGTGTAACATGTTCTGCTTTACTATGAGAGATTATGTCTAGAGTGTCCCAAAGTGTGTGGTGTATTTTGAATGTGTGTATTTTTATGTATGTGTCATAAAGCAGTGTGTTGGTAGTGTTAAGAGGTCGTCTTGTCTCGTGAATGGAATTTCTAAGGAGAGGAAACCCTGTTCGTTTTTAAATGTTGTAGACGTTATGTGATTTGGTGTGGTATTTAAGTTGAAAAGATTTTGGGACCACGTGATGATCACGGCAGGCTTTTAGAAAGTTGAGGTCACAAAGGAGACGGGATTGCGGATAAGAAGTTTGCTGAAAATTTTGATATAAAGTAAAAGTTCCTCCCCGTAGAGGCGAATTAAATGTTCAAAAGATTTCCGCGGTCTTTATGTGAGACATACTTGGTTCTCGGGTTATATATATATATATATATATATATATATATATATATATATATATATATATATATATATATATATATATATATATATATATATATATATATATATATAAAAGTAAAATTGAAAAGATATGTGCAGTATAAAACGACAAAGATCACATATTGTTATGTTTTTATGTCAAACAAAACATTTGAAATGATATAAATTAATAGACGAGTAAATGGACATATAAATAAATAGAATTAAGCTAATTATAAAGTAACGTAGATAATTAAATACAATGAAAGTGATTGTCAATTTTAAATCTAAAATTATTGACATTATTACTACACTATAAATGACGCCATATAATTAACTTACATCTATTGATATTTTGAGAGTTTTTATTGATGTTTTTTAAAGTGTAATATATTCTGACTCTTATGTATAATTTAAGTACATAATGAGCAGGAAAAGCAGGACAGTCTTTTGCAAACTTCTAAGAAATTGTGGCAAATCTTTGGCGCAAGCTTAAAAGTTTAAAAATTATGTTGAAATACTGTTTTCATGTTTGTTATATAATTAACAAAATCATCATTTCTTCTTAAGTTATTCGATTTTGTACCACGTCGAATCCTTTTTAAAGCCAAACCCAGCTGAATTATTTGTATTCCATAAAGGGTGTTTGTTGTAAAGATTATAGGCTCCCGAGAATTAGAATAATGCGGCAAATAATCCCTTGTAGGCATATGCTAAACACGACTCGTGTATGAGAGGCACTCGGTTGCCGAGTTGAGTCAAAAAACCATGGTTAAGTAAATTATTTAAAATTTGTAAGGCTAATTAGGTATAATTAATAATTATATTGTGACTAAATGCACAAACCAGTTATATAACGGCTCGCCTTAATACATAATTATTATTATGGAATCTTGTAGTGCTATTAGAGCGCATAAAATGTTTATAACAAACACTCCTAGGAAAGTTGCAAGCTTAGTATTTGTGGCATATATACAGAGTAAGTGTACTCCCGTCACTGCTTTTGATAAAGGCAGTTTCACCGGCGCTACTCTGTACTACGCTACTGGCAAGATTAACGCCAGAATAGCGGCCTCAAACAAAGATGGTTATGCTCAAATGGGGCGTGTGGAAGGATTGCGCTTAACATATCTCAGACAGGGTTTTACTGATGACTGTTGATTATGCTGTGGTTTGGGGTCATCCTGTCTCTTTGGGCTCCAGCCTAAGCTTGTACATGTGATGTGTGGTGCAGGTTAGGACTCAGTGGCTGGTAAACTCTCGAGGGGCCTGTTATTGCTTCGGGGCCTGGTTGGCAGTGTTTCGGTTCCTGTTCTGAGGACAGCGTATTTCGTCGCTTTTCACTCGCATCTTTCTTATGCTATCTTGGTTTGGGGTCATGCTGCTGGTGCTAAGCGTCTCTTTGGGCTCCAGGGTAAGGCTATATGTGTGGTGCAGGTTACAGGGATGACTGTAGAGCGCTCTTTGGACACATGAATATACTTACATTACCGCCACTCTATATCTTTGAAAATTTGATTTACATCAAGGAGAACGTTTGTGTGTCACCGAGATATCCATACCTATGGTACGAGATAAAGGAGAACATTGTGCCCATCTATTGGTGCCTGGAGAGATGTCGGAATGGAACTGGCTACTGGGCGATTAAGTTATACAATAAAATAACTACTGATATCAGAGACCTGCCGTTACCCAGGTTTAGCAACAGAGTGACGGAAGTTCTGTAGAGAAATTCCTTCTATCCGGTGGAAGAGTTCTTGACGTTGAGTTTTAAAATTAAGCTGTGAAGTTTTCCAGGGTTTCTGGATGATTTTGTGTTTAGTCTTTTAAATGATTTTACGTGTATTGTTTGTGACCTGTGCATATTGCTATTGTGTAAGCCTGGCACTAATAAATTATTATTATTATTATCAATGCCTAAATTAAAGTATATTTTTGGAAATTTTTATTGTTATGAACTAATACATATTTTCAAAAACAATTTAAATTAATAAATTAGTATGTTAATAATTTAAAACTTATAAGTTAACATATAAACTTGGAATAAAATATGATGTAGTCTTTAAGACAAACTTATTGCACAAAATAATATTAAAAATCTTGAAAAACGCTTTAAAGACTTTTCTCAGTGACTTTAGTCACATATTCTGCTGCAACACATAATGCAAGCTCCTGAGAACTTGGAACATCTGGTCTCTTCCTCATCATCGCTATCGCATTCTGTTATTATTGTATCGTCATCCAAAACCCATTGTTTTTTCTTTTTTTCAGTTTCGTCTTCCTCTTTATCAGCCACATCTTGAATTCCATCCTGTACGTCTAAAGCTTGTTTTCCCTGTTTGCTGGCAGTTTCGCTTTTTTCATCCCCCATTTCGCCCTCATCTGTTTTATCATCGTCTGTTGTTGCATCATTCATGTGAATTATTAATAGACTTTCACTTGATTGGTCTTCCAATGGTTGAGCATCATTTTCTGTTTTGGGATAACCTTTTAATGGTTCAGATTCGTCATCTTCAGAGATTACAGGTAATTGAATAACCTTTACATCTTCTTGGAAAGTCACTGATTTTTTTACTTCAGATCTGTCTATTATACGGGCCTCTTCTGTCTCATCATGGTCACCATCGTTTGCATCATTTTCATCTTGTTGGGCTTCATCCACATTATAAAAGTCCCGTTCGAAGAGGTCCTCGATACTCAATTGATTTGTCTCATCAGATGTTGTTTCCAAAATTATTTCGTTGATAAAATTTACCAATGCGAAAAAGGGGCATATTTCTCTTGCTTCCAGCTCTTTATAAATCAAAAGTATAGTCAGCACCAATCCAAGCCTAAAAGAAGAAGAAAAATTGCGTTAGGAATTCACAACAAAAAAATTGTTTTTAATGCTTATTGTACATTGTAGATATAATTTTAATTATGGAAACAAGTGTTTCAAATGAGTAGGAACTAGGACCACCTAGAACCTATATTCAGGGTCAGTCTAAATTTTTTAGAGAATTTTTGTGGAGGAATTTACTAATGAGGAAATAAAGACATTTAACTCAAATTTAATAACAGTTCTAGGGCCTCAGTGGTTTAGTGATAAGGATGTGTACCTCTGAATTGAGGGATACCGGTTTCGATTCACTTTTTCAGTACATACTGTACAATTAACATCAACCGAGGTTGTGGCATTGTATTTGATCAAGTTGAATATCTGCACTTTCCGCTCTCCGTAGGAGGCGTAAAGCCGTCGGTCCCGTGTTCATGCTACGTTGGGCACGTTAAAGATCCCTACTATCCTTACAGAAAGGCAGGGGTTTGGCAAAATTTCCAGGATACTGCTTGAATTGCAACGGTAGGAACCAAGAGCATTTATTGCAGCTTGGCTATCTGAATATATCTTTATTGATTTATGTGTGCATTGGTTTTCTATACTTTCCCTTGCACACATCTCGATGGCATACACTTCTGCCTGGTGTATGGTTGCGTACTTGCCGAGGCAAGTTGATAGTCTAGCATCAGTGTTGCCCCCATATGATCCGGCTCCTACTCCCATATTGGTTTTGGGGCCGTCAGAATACCAGCAGAGATCGGCTCTCAATAGGGTCGTTTGGTTTCTCCCAGTCCTCCCTTTCTGGGAGGACGGTTTTGAAAGACATCTCTACTGATATTTGTAGGCATCAAGTCTGAGATCATTCCCAGAATCCCATACCCCCAATATCATCGAGGAGTCCGGACCCTCCCAGACCGACTTCCTTCGGCATGCTGTCGGCCGTTTGTTTTAGTCTGTACGTTGTCCACCTCGCCACCCTCTCCAGCCATATGTGAAGAGGTGGAACATTAAGGAGGACCTCCAGAGCGGCTGATGGTGCGGTGCTTATCGCTCCCGTTATCATCAGACAAGCTTGTCTCTGTAGATGAGCCAGTTTAGCCCTCGCGATACCACGAAGTGCCTTGGGCCACAAACTATGGCTCCATATGTTATCATTGATCTGATAACCACTACATAGAGCCAGTACATCTGTTGGGGGTTTGTTCCCCAGTTATTTCCACATATTCTAACGGCATGTCCACAGGGCAGTAGCCCTGCGGATTACATTCTCTAACTGTACGTCCCAGTTGAGCTTCTTATCTAGGGTAACCCCCCAGATATTTTGCTTGTTCCGTAAATGGAATCGTTTCCCCCATAAGAATAGGTGGTTTTAATCTGTCCAGCCTTCTTCTTCTGGTAAATGGAACAATGATCGTTTTGCGGGGGTTCACAGGCATCTGTTCCCTCTGACACCAATCATTCACTACATTTAGTGCCTCTTGAAGAGTACTTGCAAGTTCCTCCTCAGATTTGCCTCTAACCATTATGACAAGATCATCAGCATACGCCTGGACCTCAGCCTCCCACAGCCCGAGGATAGCCAGCAAAATCGTCCACAAAGAGGGACCACAGCGGGGGAGGGGGGGGGGGTGTAGAAATCCCCCCTGAGCGCACCCCTGAAGCTGACCACCTACCCCTGCAACGAGGTAATAACGGTCCGATTGTGAAGCATGCCTCTGATCCAGCCACAAATGGTAGGTTCCACCCCTCTAGCGATAGTGACTTCGTAGAGGGAGATAGGTAATGCATTATTAAATGCTCCTTCAATGTCGAGAAATGCAGCCACCGCCACCTCCCCGTTATCCAGGGAGTGTGTGATTTTCTCGACGAGGTTATTGAGTGCTAACTGAGTAGATTTGCCAGTTTGGTAGGCATACTGGTGGGTATTTAGGGGGTTGTTGACTAAGATGTTCCCCCTAATGTGTCCGTCCAGTATTTTTCCAATCCCTTCAAGAGGAATGATGTAACACTGAGAGGTCTCAGTGATGTGGGTAGGGAGTCATTACGTCCCAATTTGGGAATGTAAACCCCCTAATAACCGTCTAGCTGGATGGAATATAGTTCCAAGCCAGACTGACTCTATACAGCCTGATTAGGAAAGGTAGGAGAATCTCCAGTCCATTTTGTAGTAGGACCGGTACCACCCCATCCTCCCCTGGCGCCTTGAATGGCTGTAAATGTTTCACAGCACACTCCACTGCCGAGGCTGTAACTATTCTCCGAGCAACCCGCCAGTCCTCCCTTCGAGGGCGTTTAAATCGACCCTCGGCAAGTAGGACATCTTCATTGCTCAGGATCAGACAATCTGGGAAGTGTGTGTGTGCTAAGAGCTCTAACGTTTCTTTCCGTATGATGTGACTCATTTGGAATGTAACTTAGAGTGGTTGGTTCCTTCCTGTCGACATCGAATTCAAGAGAGTCATTATTTTTAATAACTAGTACATCTAGCAAAGGAAGTTTATTGTTAACTTCTAATTCGTGGGTGAATTTTATTGAATCAAATTGACAGTTCAGTCTTTTAATTAATAAATGTCGTATTTCATAAAGACAAGAAAATTCGTCATAATTGGCCCAGCCGTTTCAAAGATATATGCAATATTCCAGACTTTTTTGCTACCCTATATATTTCATAATGTTATACTTTATTCAAAAGTCTGCCTTATTTTGACATGTTTACTTCAAATTTGTCGTTTCTTTTAAAGTATGGAGGAAATTCATGTTCTCTGTCATTAGTAATTTTTAAGAAAAATGCTGAAAGTTGACAACTTTAGCGAATATTTAGAGAGGTATCGAGGTTGAGACAAAAATGTCTTCAAATAACAGCGAATTTGGGCCCCTAGAACCCGAGACCAAGGTCCGTTTGATTTTTTATATGGGATGGAAATGGAAAGAGTGGTCCTCATATCACTTTTAAATGAAAATTTGTTTTATATTCAACACTATAAAAAATGTTCAATTTAGCTCATTTGGTGCTCGAAATAAATACTAAATCATATGCTCGAAATAAACTCCATTTTATTCCTGACAATATCCAAATCGATGTACAAATTCTCGTGACACCTTATTAATGACTTCTGAAGTTATAGTAGCTATTTTTGGAGATCTTTTCCTCCATGTAGTCTAAATTTTTTAGCCTGTTCTTGTAAGCTTTTAATTTTAGATATGGGATATCAGAATAAATCCATAGGGGTGATATCAGAAGAGCTTGATGACCTTCTATGGATCCTCTTCTTCCAATCCACCTGTTTAGAAACACCTGATCTAAGTAAGTTGGATGAAGGCTGAATAGTGTGGAGGTGTTCCATCCTACTGGAAAAGGAGGTCTTCACAAGATCCTTCGATAAAGTCAATCATGATTTATTGATAAACAAATTGGAGTCATTGGGAGTGGACAGGAGAGTTTTGTACTGCATTCACAGTTTTATATCGGGTAGAGCACATTACGTTAGAATAAATTGTTGCATATCTGAAGCAATTAGTGTTCCTTTAGGAGTACTACAAACGACAAGGTTCACATTGTTGACCTATATTATTTAATTTATTTGTAAACTATGTATATCAAGTGTCATTATTGAGAGTATCTCATGTTTGATGGTGATATAAATGTGTTCAGACCATTTTCGATCTTGGTGATTGTATTCTGTTTCAGGCTGATATAGACTGTTTTCGCCTAAGGTCCAGAATCAGTGCCTTTAAACTAAATATTAAAAAACGTTCTTATATCGCATTTTTACGATCTCAAGCTCCTGTTGCTTATAGTTATTGTTTCTCTGTTTCAGCACTCAAGCGAGTAGATGAAGCTAGAGACCTTGGTATGATCTTGGATAGCAAATTAAGTTTAAGTTTTAAGGTCCATATGTAAAAGTTAACCACTGGGGGTTACAGAAACCTGGGTTTTATTATTAGAAATAGCAAAGATCTATCTCTGGATGTGTTAAATACCTCTACTTATGTTTTGTTAAATCTATTCTTGAATTCGCCTGAGTTGTGTGGTGTCGTTTTCACAGATATAGTTACGACATTGTCATGTTAGAGAGAGTGCAGAAGAGGTTTCTCAGATACTATACTCACATTACAAGCTGCGGTATTTGTGAGGGAAATTATTAATGAGAATACTTAAGATATTTCATGTCTACAATCCCTTCAAAGGCGCACACATTGCGATGATTTGTTGTTTGTGTTCAAGCTAAGGAATGGTCATACAAATTGTGAAGACATAAGTTTTCAATAAATGTTGGGTGTAGAACAAATAGAGATAGACCTTTATTTTGTATTCAAATCGTTTCAAGTAATTATGTTGGTCATAGTTCCCTATGTCGTTGCCAAGAGTACATTGGGTATTTTCTCTGTACTTCTCTCCATTCGTTAACAAAAACATTGAAGTCAACATAGTCTCATGAAATTTATTGTATATGTGTGGTCGTGTTTTGTGGAAGGTTTACCTTATGATTTTTAGTCTATTTTATTGTGTTTGAAAGAACACACCTGCTGGATCTTATCATTGATTTTCTGCCATTTTTTAGAATTGTATATTTAGTTGGTTACATACTTGTATATTAATTATGTATTGGATTTGCGTTAATAAGTAAATAAATGTCTTAGGAACAATGTCGATGATGACATCAATAGAAGAAGCAGAGGTTTCTGATTCTGTGATCAAGAGAAGTGAGATTGATTGTAATATATGAATCTCCTATAAGGCAAACAGCTTGTTTCTAGCAGAAATCTGAGAATAGTACTCCAACTGTGGACATATCTATGTCTTATATTATAAGAAGCAGCTGAGATGGAAAAAAAATTAACCTGAAAGAAAAACACAAGGTCCAAGGTGACTCTTGTCATAAGAGAAGACTAACTAGAGTAAAGAGCAGAATTCCGTGTGATACCGCCATGAGTCAAGCCCTGGCGGAAATCTGGTTCGCATGAACTCTGGTACCCTGGAGATTAAGACCACCACTTTGAGCTTCGAAACAGGCCAGTGACTTCGCTTGGATGTTGCTTGGGAGTGAAATTCCACATGATACTTCATTGAGTCAAGCGCTGGCGGGTCCAGAGAAACTCTGAGGGAGGCTAAAATCTCTAGCGGTGTGGAATAAGCCCTGGAGTTTAAGAGCTCTATTATGAACTGCGAAATTGGCAAAGCCTACATTGGATGCTGCGTGAGTGCTAAACTCCCTATGACACCGCCTTGAGTCAAACACTGGATATTGGGTCCAGACGAATTCAGAGAGAGGCTGAGATCTTTAGAGGAGTAGAATAACCCCTAGCCATTGAAACCTCCACTATGAACCTCGAAACGGGCAAACGACTTCGCTCATCTGATATCCCTAGTAGAGTGGAATAATTCCTGGAGGTTAAGACCTTCATTGTGAGCTTCAAAACAAGCAAGTAACTTCACTTAGATGCCAGGACACCTCAACAGCGGGCGAAAAGTCCCCGAAGGACCCTGTCAAACCAACTTTCAGCCTCAAGAAATAAATAAGGACGCCTGTAAAGAGCTGGATTTGATGGGTGAAATTTAAACAATTGGGCATGTGCCACAATAGACTTAAGATCGCAGTAGGGAACTGAAAAAGCCCACTCACTATCGAACCAAACCTAACCTAACCTAAGGTGATAATTGTTTCTCTTGCAGTAGGTGATCAATTTCCGCACCTCTGCTGGAGGTGGTTGTTCTGCATCTCTGTCTCCGGGGAAATAGGCCGAACAGGCCACTACTTCCAGCCTGGTCCCCCCGGTTGTGATCATGAGATGGATGCCTACCATGTCCTTGGTGCAGTATTCTGATAGTGTAAAATACTGCAAGTTGTTTCTGATCCAGATACAGGCTCTGGGGTTGGTACCAGAGCCCACCTCTACTATCTTACCAGAAGTGTTACCCAGCCCTTTAGTTCGGTCCGAACTGGCAATCCAGGGCTCTTGGAGAAGAGCAATGTCTATCTACTCCTCCTTTAATTTCATGCTAAGGAGGTATGTCGCTGCCTTAGCATGATGCCACTACTGTGGGCTTCGAAATGGATAATTGACCTTGCTTTGTTGTTACTCGGGAGCGGGGTTCCAGATGATACCGCCTTGGGTTATGCAGTGTCACGTGTCCAAACGACCCGAAGGGGGTTGAGATCTCTGGAATGTGGTATATAACCGGATTTTGACGCCCCACTGTGTACTTTGAAACAGACAAACGACCTCGCTTGGGTGATGCTCAGGAGCGGGAGTCTGTAGAATGTCATCTTGAGTCTAGCACTGGTGGGTATTGGTGTTTTGTTGATACCACCTCTTGTCAAACACTGATGGGTATTGGTGTTTTGTTGATACCACCTCTTGTCAAACACTGATGGATGCCTAGTCTAGACGAACTCTGAGAAAGATTATCTTACTTTGAGCTTTGAAAAGGGCAAACCACCATGCTTGGACGCTGTTTGGGTGCAGGACTTCATGATACCGCCTCGAGTCAAACACTGACGGATGTCGGGTCCAGACGAAATCTGAGAGAGGTTATCTCTCTCTTCCAAACGGGCACTCGACTTCACTCCGGTGACAGTTGACCTGTCAAACCAACCTTCACCCTCAAAAATATCGCGCTTGCGGGGAACTCAATTGGTTGGGTAAAATTTAAGCAAGCACTGGCGGGTATTGGGTCTAGACGAACCCGGAGAAAAGCTGAGATCTCTAGGGGTGGATTACACCTGAGAATAAGGCCCCCTCTGTGAGTTTGGCAACGGGCCAAAGACCCCACTTGAATGCTGCTTGAGAGCGGGACGTCATGATGCCACCTCAAGTCAAGTAAAACACTGACGGATGTCGGGTCTAGGCGAACTCGGAGAGAGGTTATCTCCCTTTGAGCTTCGAAGTGGGTAAGTGACTTCACTCAGATGCCAGTTCATCTGTCAAACCAAGTTTCACCCTCAAAAAAAGATTGACTCCTGCAGGGAGCAGGATTTGATGGGTGAAATTTAAGCAATTAAACGGGAGTCACATTCACATTGAAGCTAATGTAATCTACTTATTCGACATGGCATTTTGTCGCTGTGTCTTAATTGGTCTTTGAAATATTTAGAACATGAAAATTTCTCCCCTCTGTTTTTAAAGAGCCACTAACTCCCACAGGACTACCCTGAGGAGATTATCGACATGACTTTTTTTGGTGTAACAACAAAAAAAAAACTGAAGAGATTAGAACAGCTGGCAACAGCTTTCTGCGGTTGTCGGTGAAGTGATCTCCAACCCTGCATATGCAAAAGAAAGAGAGGGGGAGCCAAAACCCTGTGGAACTCATGTGTTAATGTCTAATTTATCCTATGAAACACCATTGACAACCAAATAATCCTTGAGGAAACTAGCTATCCATAAGCAGACCTGGGAAGCAATCCATCATATGGAAGTTTATTGAGGAGTGCAGCATGCTAGATATATTCGAAAGCATTAGAAATATCCAATGAAGTTGCATGACCTTCTCCAATGTTTTTAATAGCAGAATTCAAAAGATAACTCATGTGTGTGAGAATATTATTGGATCGGTTTTGACAAAAGCCATGTGGGTAATAATTTAAAATGTTTGATTTTCATCACGTAAAAAAAGGGGGAAACCCAGACAGAGCTGATGAAGTGTGAAGGTTTTAGTGAAACAAAGATAGCTGCTGGAGACATAATCATGGTTGCGACGACAGGGCGACATCGCCATAAGACTGTGATGATAGTAAATAATTTAAAATATTTTAGCTCTTAACAGCTCAGCAATATTTCATTGAATATACAACCTAGTCATTTTTTTGTGAAGTTTCGTGTATTTGATCAATATTTTTTAAACTTTCGAGAAAGTTTAACCATTTTTGGTATTATATTTTATTTTGCGAATACATTCCAGTATATGACGCCACATATTCAGCAAGTAACAGTTATTTGGAAATTATTACAAAGACAATGCTGAATAAGTTCATTGTTCTAAATATTCTGACTCATAAAATGTTCAGTTATCTGATAAGTTGGATAGCACAATAGAATATTATAGGTAAAAGAATGTAAGAAATATGCAATGAATTAAATGAATCATCAGTTGTTATTATATTATGTAATAATGATTTTGTATGAAATTCATAATTACATATATAGTTTGGCATAAGGTAATTTTTTTTTTAATTTCAACAACACACCACGAGGGCTTACAGCCTAAATACTATCGTACCGTGGGTGTCAACAAGGAGGAAAGAGGCGACTTGCTAATTCTGGACTTGAAGGTTTCGAGGTTCGGGGGAGAAGGAAAAATATGTGCCGGCATAACAAGATGTTCTATGTCTGGTGACCTGGACAGTAAAATGGTGCATTCGCTCTGTTCCCCTGGTAGATCTGTTGGGGGCAGCCGGTGGAAGAATTATGGAAGAAAGCTCCGGTGAGCAGTGCTCGTGCAGATATCTATAAAAGAGAGAGAGGTCACCAACGGGGCACGTCGGTGGGCAAGGGATGGCAGCCTTTGGGTGAGGGTAGGGTCACCGATGAGACGTATAGCTCTCTTCTGAATGGAGTCCAGGATAGCGAGTGTAGAAGCGGCAGCAGTACCCCAGATGTGGGAGCAGTATTCGAGGTTTGGTCTTATTTGTGAATTATATACGGTATACAGATTAACTGGTGAAAAGTATTTGCGAGCCTGGAAGAGGAAACCTAATTTCTTAGCAGCCCCTTCTGCAATTGATGTGACATGTTGGTGCCAATTGAAACTTCAATCCACAAAAATGCCAACAAGTGAAAAGGACTCATTACTTTGAATAACTTGGTTGTTTATTGTGATGGGTCTAGGGCTGGTGTATCTCTTATGAGAAAGAAAGCAAGACTGTGATTTGGTGGGGTTGAATTGTACAAGATTTCTACTTCCCCAGTCTAATATTTTTTGGAGATCCACAGAGACAGAACCCTCCATGAGTCCGCGATCCTGATCTAATTGGGCTGAAGAGACAGGCTTAGAATATTGTATATTTGAGTGGAGGGTGCTGTCGTCCGCGTAACTGTGAACTGGGTTGGATGTGCTAGAGAGGAGGTCATTGATGTGGAGAAGAAACAAAGTAGGGGCTAAAGCTGAATTTTGAGGGACTCCTGCAATAATTGGATACAGTTTAGAGGAATAGCCATCCACGACAACAGAAATGCTCCGGTTGGAGAGGAAATTTGCTGTCCAGGTACAGAGTATTGGTGGTAGGCCATAGGCCGGAAGTTTATTAAGCAGCGCTGCGTGCCAGACCTGGTCGAATGCTTTGGATATGTCTAGAGCGATAATCTGGGATTCACTGTGTAGTTCCATAGACTTGTTGCAAGAATGGGTGACAAAGGAAAGGAGGTCGGCAGTTGATTTGCGCTGACAGAATCCATACTGCCTGTCGTGAATTAGACTGTGTTTTTCATAAGGTTATTTTCCAAATGTGGATCATATTACTTACTTCCAAGAAAGCAAAAACTTACCACACGACCGTAATGCGACCAGGAAGCTCTTTTTTATTAAACAACACTGCTTAATTTTGGCATGCAAGCCCAACAAGTACCTTATTTTTGCGCTGCGTAGCTTGCACTTGTTATGTAACTGTTTACATTTTGCAACTGACTTCTAACTAATCTAACATATTAAAAAAAAATGGATATAAATATTGTAAATAAATATTGGACTATGGTTAATAATGAAAGTTGAGAGTTCATGAATTAAAAAAAATATGTTTTGCCTAAAACAGAAAATTAGTATAACACTAAGTCATAATCTAAAAAGGTGTGTTATCACTCGCTTTTTAATGTTTCTTAATTAATCCACGAAAACCCTGTGAGAGATTATTATTATTGTATACCAGGGGGAAAATATATACGTTTTGTAGTAACAGTATCAACATTTTTATCGTTTGTCTCCGTGTCCAGGGCAATATTTGTTAGGTTCGTTGTGTTAAATTTAGTATTTACCACTACGGTCATCAAAGTTTTGTACAATTATTAATTCCTGGTGTCAAAATGAGAACAGTACGTTTAGCTAAGTTAATAGGTGCATCATTTTTATTATCGATGATTTCGCAGATTAGTTGGTCAATATTTTTTTAATAAATAGCACTTTAAAGAGTATTTCTCATATTGTATGTTTTAAAGAAGTACAGTCTTCCGCCTAAAATCAGACATATCTACATTTGTTAACCGTCCAAGCCTACCGAGCAGACTTCGCAAGCTGCTTTCATGTGGCCGACACCATTTCAATGTAACGTTGAACAAAAGCATTGATTTAAATAGAACTTCAAGGTATAATGACATTTTTTAAGTCATAAATTAATTGCTATTTATCAAATTATATGTATTTAAAGGGTCAAAGCACTAAATTCTATAACAAATATACACATAGTTTAAAATTTGTGGCCAATATTATATTTGGGTCGTAATTTATAATAAGGTAGGCATAGTTTCTTTAGAATGAATAATCCGCGCAAAGACCTTATACATTTTGACATTTACCACTTAATCAAATTATCATTTATTTCTTATATTATCTAGTAGTGTTTTATATAAACATAAATTACATATCTGATTAACAAAAATGGCCGGTCTACTAATGTATATCTTCCAAAATATATCTTTGTATTACTGTTACTAATTTGAGTTTTAAAATGTCTTCATGGCTGAAAACTTATTTATAATTGACACTAACAACAGTATTTTGCAGTTGAAGTTAAATAAATTTGTATTTAAGCACGAAAACATTGTATAATGTCCTGAAATATAATATATACTATAATAGTTATCTACTAGCTACTTTTAGCTTTGTTATAGAAAATTAAAAATAAGTCAAAGAAACATTTTAAGTAAAGCTTTTGATTCTAAAAACCTGCATAAAAGTCATAATTTGTACATGAACAGTAATTCTTCTGATGAATTTAAAAAAAAAATAGGAAAGCATCATTTTTCTAGAAGTGTCAGTATCTGAACAAACACAATTACAGATTTGAAAATATTTTATTAACTATTTCTTACCAAAATTCAAATACTGACATCCATGGGAGACACAGAATGTAGCTGATGGTTGCAAAGATAAGAATTATAATATATAACTCCATTTTCTTGTTTAATTTAAATCAGAAGAAATTTGCACAGAAATTTACAAGTAATCGATTCAAGCACCAACAACAAAATGGTTGTCAGTATACTACAGTAAAAAGTGGGAGATATTTCCACTAATTTCAATAATAACACACTAGATGGCAGAACTATTTGCACAATTACCACCTTCAAACCAATTTTTGATTAAATCAAAGTTGACAGTAGGTAACTGAAATAATATATAATAAATAATCCACAACCGATTACTGATTTGTTTTAATTTTCCACCTGAATTTCTATTAGTGAATTTTCGTATAAAAAAAATTTTTTGTAAATGGCTTGGATAAGTTTGTTAGTCGGGAAAATCGGACGAGGTTTTCCGGGAAATTTTTGAATTTTCATTCGAAAAAAAATTTTATCTCAAAAAATAAAAAAGCTATGATAACCAAATTTGGTAGGTAGGTTAACGATATAAAAAGTAAACTATACACCAAAACTTAGATTCCTATGTTACAAGAAAAAAAAGTTATAATAAAATATTTTGTGCCAGATCATTTCTAAGAAAATTCACTACCATAACGCACTTGCTGCGTCCAGGCTTTTAACAGAATGTAGGCACTTTCATTTGTAATTTTATGTCAAACATGCAACAAGAAATTAGATGCAAAACAAGCTTCACAAGCCTACTATATTTAATGTTATGAAATTAAATTTGTAATAGACCACAGTGTAATGAGAAAAGTCAAAATATGAAGTTTAATTGGATTAGATAACACTTTTTGTAAACATTAAAAGTAACTGGTTTTTTTTTGCAGAAAATCCTGCTTTGTTAATAGACAATATTTTTAAGATTGAGGTTAATAAATCTGTTTGAAAAAAAATTGAGCTTTCAAACACTTTCTTGAATCCTGTTTTTGCCATCAAAATTTATGCTGTGTCTTAAACAAAAACGGGTTTTTGGTTATAATTAGAAAATATATAGATTCAGCCAGAAAAACATATTTAATTATCAATTTATGTATTATTTTTGTGTGTCCACTGGACCTTTTTTAAGAACTGATTTGCTTGGAATTGGAATATTTTTTATAATTTCCAGCTTTTTGTTTTGTTTCATTTACTTTAAATAAATAAAAGCCATGTCAGGTAGTTTAGTGGAAACTAATTTTGTGTAAATCCAAGTAGATTACTTTTTATCACAAAATTACACTGCAAATTATTGTTTAATTTTGGCAATGTCACTTAAAATCAGTTTTAAGGTTTTTTAGTATTTTTAATGAATTTAGTTGTCAGCTGACAATAAGTTTAGGAGGCAAATAAAAAAGAATGGCAGAAGCAATTGACATAATTGAAAGATTACAATATGGTGAATTTGAAAATTGTCATTTTTATGAATTTTAAGAAATTTGGTACCTACTCATTTTTCTAAATTTCAATAAATATTTATATATTTACTATTTTTAGGCATCTTTCATAGTAAATGTGGATTGAAACCAACAAACAGTTAAATAAAATATGTGTAAGGATAAAATTTATTGGATAATAACACTGTTTCTGACTTTGCTTCAATTTATTTAGTTTTTTTCCAGAATTAAACATTTTGTACTTAAAAAAATTACCAAGTAGCTTTTTTATAATTTTACTCATAAAAATAGAAAAACAACTAGATCATTTGCCAATAAAAACTTACTCAGTGTTGCTTATAAAAATAGAGGAAAAACAACATTTACTTGAATTTGAAAGTATTAGTTTATTAATTTAAATCAATGTTACAAGGTGCAACACAAAAAGCATGAGTTGTGTTGTATATTACACAAACTAAATTATAAAATCTAAAAGTCTAGAATTGCCAAACTCTCATTTCATTGTGTTTATATTTATCTTCTCAAATTTTAGGTTACCTGAAGGATTTTTACTCAACACTTGTATGGAATTCTATCATTTCTATTTGTTGTTTTATAACAGTTTATTACAGATTAGTAGTACCATACAAAATGTTTCAAAAGCAGTTTCTTATTCTATAAATAAAATTAGTTTTTGTTAACATTTTTAAAGTAATCCTACAAAGTGGTCTAAACATAATGGTAAACAGAGCAGCAGTAAATTATGTGAAAATGTTAGGATTAAGCTAAACTTACCTCAGTGCAAAAGTCTAAGTTAAAAGAGATTAGGATAGTGAGAAATTAAATTTCTGTTCTCCATGGCATGTAAAAAGGTATTTGCCGTATCGTCTTGAAAATTGGTAGGTACAGCTGATTTTTTGTTAGTTACCAATTTGTATCTAGCGGATAGAGGTTACTGCTTGCAGTACCTACCAAGTCTTAAAAATAGATAGATATAAGCATTCACATGCCATTTATGCCCATAGCTTGGTTCCGAGCATGCTCTTCCTTTATTAACAAGTGATATATTTGATTTGAAATTGTTTCTACCGCCCTGGGCAAGGCTGAACTTCTGCCTCGTTGTTCGCCGGCAATTCTACTCTCAACCTACCTCCAAATGTTCAACCACCAACAGTCCACAATGTCGCGCATAAAATGACAGATATCATTTTTAAATCTAAAAAGGTACGAAAGATGCTCGCTTCTCTTAATACCAGGAAAGCCTCTGGCCTTGATGAGATCCCACCAATTGTTCTCAAAAAATACGCACCAGAACCACTTCGCGATAGAGCCAAAGCGAGTGGAGTCCCATGCAGGATTTCCCCCTTCCTAAAAAAATAAAAATAAAAAAAACCTACTACTACTGCTCCTGTCCTGACTCGTCTGTTTCAGACATCTTACAATAGAAGCATGTTCCCTAGTAACTGGAAAACTGCTCGAGTACAACCCGTCCCCAAGAAAAAGCGCTTCCTAGCAACTACTTTCAGTCATTTCTAAAGTGATGGAAAAGTATATAAACACCGAAATACTAAAATTTCTTGAAAAACACAGTCTAATCCACCACAGGCAGTATGGATTCCGTCAGCTCAGTTCAACTGCCGGCCTCCCTTCCCTTGTCACCCATTCTTGGAACAAGTCTATGGAACTACATGGTGGATTCCAGATTGTCGCTCTAGACATATCCAAACCATTCGACCAGGTCTGGCATGCAGCGCTGCTTAATAAACTACCTGCCTATGGCCTACCACCAAAACTCTGTACGTAGACAGCAAATTTCCACTCCAACCAGAGCATTTCTGTTGTCGTGGATGGCCATTCCTCTGAACTGTATCCAATTAATGCAGGAGTTCCTCAAGGTTCAGCTTTAGCCCCTACTTTGTTTCTTCTCCACATCAATGACCTCCTCTCTAGCACATCCAACCCAGTTCACAGTTACACGGACGACAGCACCCTCCACTCAAATATACAATATTCTAAGCCTGTCTGTTTAGCCCAATTAGATGAGGATCGCAGACTCATGGAGGGTTCTATCTCCGTGGATCTCCAAAAAATATTAGACTGGGGAAGTAGAAATATTGTACAATTCAACCCCACCAAATCACAGTCTTGCTTTCTTTCTCATAAGAGATACACCAGCCCTAGACCCACCACAATAAACAACCAAGTTATTCAAAGTAATGAGTCATTTTCACTTGTTGGCATTTCTGTGGATCGAAATCTCAATTGGCACCAACATGTCACATCATTTGCAGAAGCGGCTGCTAAGAAATTAGGTTCCCTCTTCCGGGTTCGCAAATACTTTTCACCAGCTAATCTTTATACCTTATATACTTCACAAATAAGACCAAACCTCGAATACTGCTCCCACATCTGGGGGTGCTGCTGCCGCTTCTACACTCGCTATCCTGGACTCCATTCAGAAGAGAGCTATACGTCTTATCGGTGACCCTACCCTCACCCAGAGGTTGCCATCCCTTGCCCGCCGACCTGCTGTTGGTGACCCCTCTCTCTCTCTCTCTCTCTCTCTTATAGATATCTGCACGGGCACTGCTCAATGGAGCTTTATTCCATAGTTCCTCCACCTGCTGCCCCCAACAGATCTACCAGGGGAACAAAGCGAATGCACCCTTTTACTGTCCAGGTCACCAGACATAGAACATCTTGTTATGTCCGCTCTTTTGTCCCGAGGACTTCCAAGTTGTGAAATTCCTTGCCGGCACATGTTTTTCCTTCTCCCCCGAACCTCCAAACCTTCAAGTCCAGAATTAACAAGTTGCCCCTTTCCTCCTTGTTGACACCCAGGGTACGATAGTATTTAGACTGTAAGCCCTTGTGGTGTGTTGTTGAAATTAAAAAATCGTAAACTTACGTACTAAGTTTGGTTACCATCGCTTTTCTATTTTTTGAAATAAATTTTTTTTTTTGAAAGAAAACCCTAAATTTCCCCAGAAAACCTATTTCGATTTTCCTGGCTAACGAACTTGTGTCCAAGTCACCTATAAAAGGAAGGTACATGCTAAATGTTATCAAAATCGGTCCATAATTTTGTGATTATCGGTGTGATACACACACACACACATATATATATATATATATATATATATATATATATATATATATATATATATATATATATATATATATATATATATATCCTATATCGGGCTCATTTGAAGAAATTTTTTCTAAGAAAATTCACTAAAAGTACAGAATTCGTGTTTTAAACTTATATTTGGCATTCGGCGTTTCTCATAAGCTAAAAGAAATAAAGTGGCTAAGTATGTTTCATAGAAGGGAATTCCATATGGCTTGCTTTTTCAATAAAATTCTGTGAACAAAAACACTGCCTAACCTCTTGAAATAATAAGATACAGAACAGATGTGAAGAATCTTAAATTACAAGAGAAGGATATTTTTACCATTTCAAAACATTGAAAACTGTTATTTCAACGTTCTTTTACACATGATCGTGCACATTATTAAATAAGTCTGCCAGTATTGTTGGTATGTCACCTTCAATTGAAGTGTTCAAACGGAAATATGGGTTATACTTTTATCAGCTGCAGCGAGCACAACTTTCATTCATTTTTGTATTCTGCATTTCCTCCACGGACAGCGACATGAAGTAACATCGAAGAAGGCTTTAGTGGGAGAACAGGGACCGACCTATTTTGTAGGCAGTCCGATTAAACTAGAGCCTTGTTTGCCAATGTTTGCTTTTGCAATACATGTTATTATTGTTATCGTTATTAATGTACGATACGTTGGCGTTGCAATGCCAGTCGGTATTTTAGAATAAGATTAGGCATTCACTATCATGCGGTGATAAGATGGGTTGGATTGGGTTGGGTTAATTTGTAAATGGGTTTGATATGGGCTGGTTACTAGTATGTTTGTGATATTATATTATTTTATTTTATTTATTTTTTGTTCAAAAGGTTTGTACATATGTTTTTTCCAATGTATTTTTAACTGTAGTAGCGGTGGAAGACCAGTGGCAGCGTGTGAGTGATCACTGCTAGAACACTGAACCTCATGCTATTCCAGATATATAAGTACTGTGTTAGAATAAATGGTGCATTTGTATCGACTTATATAACTTATGTATCATAAATGGAATAAAGATTATTAATATTATTATTATGGATGTTAATTGCACTGGTTGATATTAAATCCATACGTAAACATTTAATATAACTTTATTACTTCACTAACTGAATAAACTATATGATACATTTAACTATAATACACTTTATGATATAATAACAATTACAACAGTACACGAGTAAGAGCGTGGAGGAGGTGTGTTCACTGTAGCGGTTGGTAGAGAGCCGAGGGAGAGAGATCGCCTGGTGTCTCTTATATGGCGTAGTTCTTGACAGCTGGCTGTCGCATAACGTAACGCAACGTTTAACTGTCAAGAGTATTTATGCAGAAACATAGAGTAGTGTTGACGGAAACACTGCGGTCGGAACCACCGCCACATACTCCCCTCTCAGTGGCAACGCTATTAGTTCAAGTATCTTCGTGGAAATCGAACTCTACCTCCATGGCGTGTAGTTTGAATGGGAACTTCACTGTCACTCTCAGTTTCACTAGGTGTTGGACTTTCACTGTCACTTTCAGTTTCACTAAGATGTCTCTGAGGCTGGAAAGTTGTCTGTTCGTTATCACAAAGAATGAATGCGGGTTTAAGACGGTCAACAGAAATTGTCTCTTCTCCGTGTGATTTCGTGATTTTGAAGACTTTGTCAGTTCGGGATAACACTTCAAAGGGGCCGTCATAAACTGGTTTGAGGGTTTTTCGCGGAATATCAATGCGAACAAAAACAAAAGAAGCTTCCATAAGCTTAGGATGGACAAATACCTTTTTTGCAGTATGATGTTTAAAAGGTACTGGTCGAAGTTTCCTTATGTCTTCTTTCAGCTGAGATATAAGTGGTGGAACATCATGTGCTTGTGTGCTGTTGAAAAAGTCGGTGGGAAGTTCGATTGATTCTCCGTAGACTATTTCAGCGGGTGTTGAGCGATATTCTGGAATTATGTACGATCTGAGTCCTAGTAACACAATTGGCAATTTAGCGACCCAGTTTTCGTCCATATGAGCTTTCAAGGCTTGTTTCAGAACTCTATGCCATCTCTCGATTACACCATTTGCTGCTGGGTGGTATGCGGTGGTCTTGAAGTGGTCTGCACCTAGTGTTTTAGTGAGGTTTGTCTTTGTATCGATTAAACGTCTATGTTTCATATCCACAAGTAAAGCAAACTCTGCTAGAAAATCAGCGCCTATAGTTGGTTGCTTGATATCGGCAAGTGTGAAGGTCCAGCAGAACCTACGGCGTAAACCTAGATCCAAATCTAATAGTTGTTCGCCATAGGTATGAATAGGGGTCCCGTTTGCAGCATACAAGGTACGTTTCGATTAAAATTTCCGTTGGTCGTGAGTGGGTGGAATAACTGAAATATCCGCTCCAGAGTCGATTAGAAATTTCATATTGGAGCTTCTATCAAAAATAAAAAGGCGGCGTGTTAGGTGGCTCTCGTCTCCTGCCGCGTGGAGGGAGTGCCTTATTAGTTTTCCGACACATGTTTTGCTTTAAAATTGCAAGGTTGGATGCAACGTTTGGCCTTGTTGCCAAATCGTTCATGATACCAACACGTGGAGGTTGAGGAATTTGTGTTTATGGAATTTCGAGAAAGCTTGGGTCTTTCTCGGGAGGTAGATCGGGAACGCGTTCGCAATTCGTTGACTGATGCTGTTGGCTTCTCTAATTGCGCTTCTAACTTGGCTAGCTTGTCGGGCTCGCGTGACTGAATTCCAGCCACGTTGTATTTATCTCCGGAAAATTCCACGATTTTGTCTGCTGTAACCGACAAATTTTCTAGAGAATCGTTGCTCAGCGCCAAAATTGAACGAACGTTGACTGGTAAACGTTGTAGAAATAAAATTTTAAGGAAATCCTCTCCAATCTGACTACCGGCTAATAACTTCATTTCGCGTAAAAGTTGCGATGGTTTTCTGTCGCTTAATTCTAATTCTGTTAAAAGTTCATTTATTTTGCGACTTTCGGACTCTTCAAATTCTAACAAAAGACGTTTCATTAGATCTGAATAGGGGGTTGATGATAATGATTGGGTTAAAAAATCTGAAATTGACTCTGCGACATCAGGATCGAGTATAGCGAGTACATGACTGAATTTTGTCTTTTCAGAACTGATCTGCGATATATCGAACTGGGCGTCAACCTGCATCTGCCAGATTTTCACGTTACGTCTCCATATAGGAGGTAATTTTATTGCAACCCTTGCCATGATATTGCTGCTTGAAGAATCTTCGGCCATTGTGAAAAAAATCAGATAATTTTTAAATTAGAAAGGACTGACCTGTTTAGATATTCGTTTTCTGTGGGCATGAGCACGTGCGTGGAAGTTAGGCGACGTCGGTTGGAACATCAGGCTCGGCATCTTCGGCTTGCGGCACGGGGTCACCAATATGGATGTTAATTGCACTTGTTGATATTAAATCCATACGTAAACATTTAATATAACTTTATTACTTCACTAACTGAATAAACTATATGATACATTTAACTATAATACACTTTATGATATAATAACAATTACAACAGTACACGAGTACGAGCGTGGAGGAGGTGTGTTCACTGTAGCGGTTGGTAGAGAGATCGCCTGGTGTCTCTTATATGCCGTAGTTCTTGACAGCTGGCTGTCGCATAACGTAACGCAACGTTTAACTGTCAAGAGTATTTATGCAGAAACATAGAGTAGTGTTAACGGAAACACTGCGGTCGGAACCACCGCCACAATTATTATACCTCTCTTGGTTTATTGTGATTATATATTTTGGTTGTACTGAAATTCTCATTGGCAAATAAAACCATTTATTATTATTTGTTTGTCCTATTATTGGGTATATCGTGTAATGCAATAAGTATTATTATTATAATTCTAAATGTAACTTTTTTTTCAGTGATCGGCTCGAAAAAGTTGCACGTGGAGATCCCTACAAGGTATTTTCTGATTACGGGAGGAAAGTATTCTTGAACACACTGAAAAATTATCTAAGAGACCTGATTGAATCAGGAAAGTAGGATCTTTTAAGCCGAGATATATATTTGACTTACGAATTATTCTGTTGTATTTAATGCTGGTTTATGATAAACCGTTATTTTGTGATTGTTGTTATATTTAATTGTTTGTATTTCTCTATGTTGAGATAATTTTTATATATAGTGAAAAATTATAATTTAAAATGAAATTTAAAATGTTATAATTTTTGAGTAGTATAATTCTATTGTACTGTTAACTGAAAATATGACATAATACTCCCAGTGTTATGAGAAGTATATCTATGTTCTATATGTTCGTTTGTTTAAGAAGATTGTGTTATATTTATTTTGTACTTTAGTTTTTAAGTGTCTATTTATTATATGTTTTTTGTATAGCGTACTAAATTTGCATTTATTAATGATTTGTATAGAGAATTAATTTATTAAATAAATATTTATTATGAGCCTGGTTTTTATTTCTAAAACTCGAGTTTGTGGTGCCTACTGAAAAGTAAGTTTATAGAAAGCCAGTTTACCAAAATACAAACACAACTTTCACTCTCCAAAAATGTTGGGTTAGTTTCTTCTAACTGCGGAACATTGGGTCAATGTTTCTGGAGGATACATCCCCACGTGAAGTTATTTATTTATTTATTTATTTATTCAACGGATTAACCATTTACAATAATAATAAGAACATCTAAAACTACATTAGTCTTAAATAATCACAATATGAGAACATAAAAAAAAAAAAAAGCAAAACATAACCTGTATACCATATGTATGACAATTCAATCAATAACACCTCTCAAAATTCCTCTAATTACACGGTCAGAATCATTAAACATGTCCAAGAGCTCCGAATACTCATTTGCAGTTCTCGCCACTCTCGACATCGGACTGAAAAAGCCATAATTGGTTCGATGGAAGGGAACCACAAAAACCTCCCTCGCTCTCGTGCAGTTCGGAATCCTTAGAGAGACTAACTCAAGCAAAGAAGGACTATCAATTTTATTCACTAATAATTTGTGCAAAAAACAAACATCACTGACAATCCTTCTACCTCTCAGTGACTGCAAGTGCAGCCGATTCCGCAAATAAGAAAGGTTAAGATCATTTCTCTGAAAGCCCATTCTGTAAGCACAAATTCTTAAGAATCTATTTTGTACGGCCTCAATCTGATTGATATAAATATTGTAATTCGGGCTCCAGACTACAGAAGAGCATTCCAACAAAGAGCGAACCAGAGCACAATACAGCCTTCTAAAGCTATTGCATGAAAAATCCAGAGTTGATCTATGAATAAATCCTAACATTTTATATGCCTTAGACACTATGTACTCCATGTGATCCCTAAAAGATAATTCCCTATCCAATACAATGCCCAAGTCTTTAATCATTTCCTTCCTCTGTAAAGCACCAGAGCCCATGGAGTACACAAAGTCAATGGGAAACTGAGCTCTAGTGAATGTAATGCAGAAACACTTATCAACATTCAGAGTCAGAAGATTGTCACCACACCACCGAGCAAAACGATTTAAGTCTTCCTGTAAAAGTAAAGCGTCCTGTCTGGAACGAACAATCTTGAAAATTTTGATATCATCAGCAAACATCAAAATCTGACTATGCTTAAGTGAATGTATGACATCATTGATAAAAAGATTAAAGAGGACTGGTCCACAATGTGAACCCTGAGGAACTCCTGAAGAAACAGTAATACTACCAGAAATGAAGTTCCTGATCTTTACACTCTGGGACCTACCCATAAGGAAGCTGCGCACCCAAGACAACAAATTGGCATTAAAACCCAACAATGCAAGTTTTGACAATAATAAGGCGTGATTTACCTTATCAAACGCTTTGGAGAAATCTGTATACACCGAATCAATCTGTAACCTATCCTCCAAAGCTGAGACCAATACATTCTGGTAAAGAAGAAGGTTGGTCGTTGTAGATCTTCCCTTAAGAAAACCATGCTGCTGTTCGGCGAAAACATGTCTGCATTCCCAAGTTATATGCCTAGAGACAAAAAAGTCCAGAAGTTTGGGTATCTCTGACTGAATACAAACAGCTCTGTAATTAGTAACCAAGTGCTTTGGTCCCTGCTTATGAACGGGCATCAGATAAGAATGTTTCCAAACATGTGGAAACTCACCAGACAATAAGGACATGTTAAAGAGAATCCTCAGTGGAATTGCCAAGGTGAAGGCACAAGATTTTAACAGATGGGAGGGGATTCCATCTGGGCCGTAACTAAGTTTATCTTTCAAACTACAGATACGATCAATAATATCAGCAGAAGTAACACTAGGCACAGTCATATTTACCGACTCACGCAAAAAAGGATCGGGACCGACACCGCCAGCCTGTACCTCATACACAGATGAGAAAAAACTAGCAAAAAGATCAACCGAATCATGCAAAGAATCACTCCTAACATCATCATAATACATAGCCTCAGGAAGATCATAAATCCTCCTCAACTTGTTAATATAAGACCAGAAAGAACCCGGATTGTTTTCAAAATTATTCTCAGTATAAGCAATAAAATTTCTGTAACAAGTATCACGAAGATTCCTACATTCCTCTCGGAGACCAGAAAACCTAATATAATCATCTATTCTACCATATTTTTTATACTGACTGTGTACCCTCTTCTTCTCAGTTATCATGCCTCTAAGCTCGACACTAAACCAAGGAGGGAAACATGATTTTTTACATCTCTTAACTGTTATGCAGGTGGTGTTGAGGATGAAAAATAAGTCATGTGTCATCTTTGGATTAAACATAGTACTATTAAAAAGGAGAATCCATGTGATTGCAGACCCACTGTCCAAAATTATCAATATGTGCTTTGCTCAGGGTAAAAAGGTAAGATGCTTACTGGCAATTAGGCTATTGCTGACCCTTTTTGCTCATCTAAACTAACCTACCCTCCACCTTGAGCTCAATCTCAACGACGACAGTGATTTTGAAAAATCATCCGCCGCCGGTGAGGCTCAAACCGTCGTCCCCCAAGTCCGTATTGGAAAGTCTGAATCGACTTTCCCGCACGGCCACGGAGGCGCTTTGCTCAGGGTATATTTCCAAATCTATTAAAGATTACAAAGATAATTCCTCTCCCAAAAAAATGCGACATGAACGACTGCAACAATTATAGGCCAATTTGTATTCTCCCTATAATCTCGAAAATTTTGGAAGCACTTATTAAAGAGAGATTAGCAAGATATATTGATATGCAGGAAATCCTAAACCATTCCCAGGATGGATTCAGAAGAAATAGGTCAAAAACTATGACTACATATATAGCTGATTGGAAGCACTTGATCACAAAGAAAATGCCGAGCTATTGTGCTTTGACCTTACCAAAGCCTTTAATATGGTAAACCACTAGGTCCTTATCTCTAAGTTGGAATATTATGGAATGAGAGGCAGAATAGGAACACTTTTACAATTATATTTAAGGAACAGGGTGCAGTTGGTTTGCTGGCAAAATACCACTTCAAATTTTAAACAGGTAGACTTGGGAGTAGCACAGTGCTCTATACTGGGACCAATGCTCTTTCTATTATACATTAACGATTTGCCCGAAAGCATAGGGTAAGGCAAACAAACTATTGCTTAATGCAGAAAAAACATCAAGACTTCTCATACCAGGGAACTCAGGCGAAAATAATAAAGTTTTAGGCTTTCATATTGATGGTTGTTTAAGCTGGAAACCCCAAGTAGACCAAATGTGTAAAAAAGTATATTCAGCCATTTACTCAATCCGTAGAATAAGATACATCATAGATGGAAGCGCCGCAAGGGTTACTTACCATGCTCACTTTCAAAGCATTGCAACCCATGGAATTTTGCTGTGGGGATCCTCGCCACATGCAGAGCGTGTCTTTTTCCAATAAGAGAGCCATCAGGGCGATTGCTAACGTTCTTCAGAACCACAGTTGTAGAGAACTATTCCAGAGGTATAAAATATTTACCCTACCAGCAAGTTATATAATTACTTGTCTTCTTTACATTTATGACCATCAGGCCAGTTTTATCTCCCACGAACAGGTTCACAGTTACGAAACTATAGGTAAAAGTTAGTTAGTAATTCCTCATCACAGGATAAGCCGCACGCAGAAGAACCATGGGTATACTGGAGATAGATTGTTTAATTCACTTCCAGCAGTTGTCAGGGAATTGCCTAGAAGACAGTTTGCATCTGTGATAAAAGAAAATTAATAGAGAGACCTATATATTCAATTGAAGAATTTAATTTTTAATTAACTACTGTGTGTTTTTGTCAGCTCATTTTATATTTTGTTTTTATTTTATGTATATTGTCACCCACTCTTTGTCATGTGTAAGTCCATTATACAATTATTTGATGTGTGACGAACCATGTAAATGTTGATGGTTAAATCAATATTATGTTATGTTATTCCTGATCAGCCTCAGAGTCAAGATGATGTAAGTCACAATCTAGATATCTAAACCAGTCAAAAAAAAAAGAATCACCTTACCTATAACACGATAATAAATTTAAAATTAGGGCTGTTGAGCCAGATATAAATGGAAGTGTAGTGAAAAATATATCGAGCAGTGCCAAAGGAATTGATGGAATAACAATTGTAGATTGTTTAATGAGTAGTATAGACATTTGGCCTTTCGGCAATGTGACCCTAATGGGTCTTTCTTTTGTGCATGACTATTTTCTGATAGTTGCCCAAAATGTTCACACTTTTTGCAGTCTACTATTTTTTTGGGGACTATTTTACCTATTTCCTGTTAACGTCACCCCTGTGTTGTGCTGCTTCAGTACAGTATCTGCAGTTTGCATTACCCATCTTCATAAGGTGATACCTTACTGGAAAAGTCCTGTGATTATTCTCAAATTGTTCCTGTTCAGTTCAAAAAACAGTTCAACCATTTTGCCTGTCTTAAGCCTGGCGTTTTTCCCGAGTATAACAGCATTTGGTTCCTCTCCCAAGCATTCGACCAGGTCTGGCATGCAGCGCTGCTTAATAAACTGCCGGCCTATGGCCTACCACTAAAACTCTGTACGTGAACAGCAAATTTCCTCTCCAACCGGAGCATTTCTGTTGTCGTGGATGGCCATTCCTCTAAACTGTATCCAATTAATGCAGGAGTTCCTCAAGGTTCAGCTTTAGTCCCTACTTTGTTTCTTCTCCATATCAATAACCTCCTCTTTAGCACATCCAACCCAGTACACAGTTACGTGGACGACAGCACCCTCCACTCAAATATACAATATTCTAAGCCTGTGTCTTGCGCCCAATTAGATGAGGATCGCAGACTCATGAAGGGTTCTATCTCCGTGGATCTCCAAAAAATATTAGACTGGGGAAGTAGAAATCTTGTACAATTCAACCCCACCAAATCACAGTCTTGCTTTCTTTCTCATAAGAGATACACCAGCCCTAGACCCATCACAATAAACAACCAAGTTATTCAAAATAATGAATCCTTTTCACTTGTTGCCATTTCTGTGGATCAAAACCTCAATTGGCACCAACATGTCACATGCAGAAGCGGTTGCTAAGAAATTAGGTTTCCTCTTCCGGGCTCGCAAATACTTTTCACCAGCGAATCTCTATACCTTACATACTTCACAAATAAGACCAAACCTCGAATACTGCTCCCACATCTGGGGTGCTGCTGCCGCTTCTACACTCGCTATCCTGGACTCCATTCAGGAGAGCTATACTTCTCATCGGTGACCCTACCCTCACTCAAAGGCTGCCATCCCTTGCCCACCGACGTGCCGTTGGTGACCTCTTTTTCTCTCTTTTATAGATATCTGCATGGGCACTGCTCAGAGGAGCTTTCTTCCATAGTTCCTCCACCTGCTGCCCCCAACAGATCTACCAGGGGAACAGAGCGAATGCACCCTTTTACTGTCCAAGTCACCAGACATAGAACATCTTGTTATGCCCGCTCTTTTGCTACGAGGACTTCCACGTTGTGGAATTCCTTGACGGCACATGTTTTTCCTTCTCCCCCAAACCTTCAAGTCCAGAATTAACAAGTTGCCTCTTTCCTCCTTGTCGACACCCATGGTGCGATAGTATTTAGGCTGTAAGCCCTCGTGGTGTGTTGTTGAAATAAAAAAAGACTTGAGTCTTGTACAACAACAGCACTGACACGTATTAATGATAACAATCTAATTCGGAGTTAGCCACAGTGCTGGTTCTGCTAGACATGTCAAAGGCTTTTGACAGTGTCGATCACAGTTTCTTGCTTGCTAAAATGTATCATGACTTTCAGAACATGGCATGGCTGTGGTTTGGGAATTATTGTCGGGTTGCAGTCAGCAGGTAACTCTATCTGGCACATCAGGACCAGTGCAATCAGATCTATGGTAAACTCAGGAGTACCTCAAGGATCAATTCTAGGGCTAATTCTGTTAAACATTTTCTTGGTTGACTTAAAAAGTGTGTTGACAAAAACTGAAATACATATTTATGCAGATAATGTTTCACGTTAACCCTGAAGAAGTCGCACCAGCTGTAAAAGCAGTTTAGGAAGATTTGCAGAGTATATAGAACTGGACCCTGAAAAACGGACAGAGGGTAAGTCCTGATAATACAAATGCAATAGTATTAGGTAGTCAATATGTAACAAGTAATTTAAGTCTTATTCTAATTATAAATGGAATTCCAGTGCAAGTATCTAAATATGGTATGAATCGAGGTTTAATAATGGACAGTGAATTAAAATATGATAAACATGTAACACATCTTTGCCAACTTGCATACGTAAATCTAAAAGAACTTTACCATATCATAAAGATCATCTATCAAAAGAAGCCAAGCTTAAATTGACACAAGCACTATTTTTGTCAAGATTAAAGTACTGCGACAGTGTATGGACCTTGCTTAAGAATAGAAGACAGCTATTCCATATAACACCATCTTCAAAAGAAATACAGTGGTTTAACATGAAGGAGTGATGCATAGACTTGTGCAAACTCGTGATAAGTTTCATAAACATGAAAACAGCAATCTATTTGTAAGATAAAATGAAGGAGCGGTCGGAAGCTCGCTGAGCCTTAACCAGACAGAGGAGAAACACTGAGTGTACCTTTGCATTGAATATAACTTATATAGGAGGATTCTCATTTCAATCATCTCCCAAAGAATTTGAAAACAGTTGCTCCCACTGTTCTCATAAAGGCGATCACTTTGAGAATGTAAAAAATAGACAGTTCATTAATGACTATTAGTTAGTTTTCGGTTGTTTGTGATGTGTTTATATGCTATTTTGTTTATTTCTTCCTTGTATCGTTTTTAAGAGTATTCCAGGTCCAGTTGAAAAACAGTTCCGGGTAAAACCAAACTGACCCCTTTTTGTAATCTTACAAAAATACAGTTAGCATGATTATTATTAATGTTAATAATAATAAGAAGAAGAATAATGATTATTTACGCCGACGGCATTTTACAATGAAAAGTACATCAGGTACAATATTTGGAAAAAATTTAAAATACAATACAAAATACAACTCACATATACCAATGGAAATTCAACTAACTAGATAATCCTGTTCCAGTCCCATATAATCTCATACCTTTTTCCTGAAACTCTGCAAGCCAGGAGAATCAAATAAATCTACCCTATCACACACCATATTGACTTCTCTACTTATTCTGTTTGGGCAATTTTGGTGGTAAATGGTATTGCATGAACCCATTCTAAGAACGGCCTCCTCAAATATCTAGAAGGTACATAGAAATCGAATTCACTAAGAGCATCGGGAGAGTCGATCAAACCATTAACCAACTTGAAAAAAAAAACCAGATGTCATGAACAATCTCCTTCACTTTGAAAGGTTGGGCAAGTTCATGAATTCTTGGTTGTGCTTTAAGATTGAACTAGTCTTTGCAAGCAGATAGTTCACTTGTTTAATGAGCCTGTTTTGCACAGACTCCTTTATTTTTTTATGTGTTTCAAAATATGGAGACTGTATCGTAGAACCATATTCTAAGTTCGACCTTACAAAATATGCGTACAGTGTTCTCAATAGGTCACTACCAATTCTGAGAATCAGGCCCAGTGCCCTGCGAGTCACTGCAATGATCTGTTGGTAATGATAATGAAATCAGAGTCAGGTCCCTAACAATCTCCAACCGCTTCAAGTTAGTACTCTTAATCCTTAGTACTGATGGTTAAATTGGTTGCATGATATGATCCTCTAAAAATGATATACGAGCACTTCTCTATATTTAGGTGCAATTTATTCTGAGCACACCGCTGCGATAAACGATTTAAGTCCACCTGCAATTTGTGACAATCATCAGTCTCAATAATTTGTCTAATTTTAGGTCATCTGCAAATAATAAATATCCCGAATCGAACTTGAGCCCTATACCATTCACAAAGATGGTGAACAGGACAGGGCCCAGATGAGACCCCTGAGGTATTCTTGAGGTTACACTGTAGATATTCTGGCCCTCACCTGCTGCATAGGATCCCTCAAATATGATCACATCCACGCCAGAATTGGGCCACACAGACCATACTGCTATGAGAATTTATTCAGTAGAATGTCAATGTTAACAAAGTCAAAAGCATTCTTGAAATCAATATACACAGCATGACCTTCGTCCATGGATTCAACAATGAAATTTACATATTCAAAAAGATTGGTCACAGTGGATCGGCCTCTAACAAATCCATGTGGTTGCTCGACAATGATATTTTTAAATGCACTTTTAACATAAGAAACAATCATTTTTTCAAAAACCTGCAAGCAAACTTGTCGATAATTTGTCACCTCTGATGCTACTCCAGCCTTATGAACAGGGCTGACATAAGAATGATTCCATACTTGAGGAAACCTACCAAGTCTTAACGACCTATTTATTAATTAACTGAAGAACACTTCAAGAAATCTAAATTTGAAAACTTCAAATGTTAATAATCGTAACTTTATTTTACTTTTACAGTACTACTCAACGCTATGTCGCCCTGTCACACCTAGACTCTAGGTTAGGTTTGGGTTAGATTATATTACTGAGTTCCTGCTTTGCGACCTGAAGGTATATTGTGGCTCATGCCTAAATGTCTTATATTTCACCCATAAGGTCCAGCCTCTTCCAGCGAAGCTGATAATTTTTTATGGCAAAAGTTGATCCAGATCTTCTGTTGCAAGTTGGCTCTTGCCAAAGAGCAGGTACCTGGTTCTTTTCGCTGCTGGGCAGGAACACAGAACGTGTAATCGGATAACGATTTCCGTGAAAATTTTGAGTTTTGTTTTAAAAAAAAATTTTTCTCCGAAAATTACATAGGTATTTTAATGAAATTTGGTGGACATGTTGCCTTGTAAAATACCTTACTACACACTAAAATTCAACTTTCTACATTTTTTGAAAATTGAGTTATTCAAAGATTGAGTTTTCTGTTGAAAAAAAAATTTTTCTCCGAAAATTACAAAGTTAATTTCATGAAATTTGGTGGATATATTGCCCTGGGTAAGAACCTACTAGACACCAAAATTCAACTTTCTCAGTTTGTAGAAACTTGAGTTATTAAAATTTGAAGCATTTAATAAAAATTCACCACCATAACGCACTTGCTGCGTCCAGAACTTTTTTTTTCTTGCGCACCCCCAATGCATTAACGCACGAGCCGCTACTGCTTTCAAAATGAATCTTCATTTTGGTTTCAGTTTAAAATTGTGAAGCTTCGCACCTCCTTATTTTTACAATGATGTATTGAATTATTTTGAGACTAAAATGCAAAGAATCTGCAAGATATTTTCAAAATAACCATAAAGTACTGAAGTGTAGAAAATGTAACCTAGCTCGTATCACTCTAGTATAAATAAAAATAAAAACTAAGGTCACAGATAAATAATATTTGAATTATTTAAAAATGAGACAAACATATTTACAAAAAATTTAATTTAATTCATATTAACTCTCTTATAATTACATTATCACAAGTAGTAGAGACAAAATAAATACAAATTATCACACAAACATATTTTTAACAGTTTTACAAAACATATTAATGTACGTTTTATAAATATCAACTTAAAATTCTATTAATAATCAGAATAATCAGACAAATAACAATTGGTACACTTGTTGAGAACTGCTATGAGATGGATAGATAGGTGGCCATAAGAAACTTTAACTAAACCATTTGACTATTTGGCCACCCATCAAAACAATTACAGTACGCTTAGAAACTTCTTAAGCAGTAGTAGAATTTCATAAAAATTAAACATATAGAACAAATAGAACATTTAAACAAATTCAATATGCATATAACTAAAATTGAAGCTACCAAAAAAGAACTAAATAAATTAAAGACAAATTACTTATGGTAAAACGTACCAGTTATTTTTGCTGTACCAATAATTGACAAACACTCATATATATTCAAGAAATAAGAAAAGTATGCAAACTATCAAAACTTATCTTGGAATTAATGAATGAAAATTTAACATGTCTGACAACATTGCATAAATGCACACCAATAAGAACTAAAACTACAATTGGTGTTAAAATGGTGGAGATTGTACACGTGCAAGGTGCTATTTCCTAAATTAATTTGTTAAGGTAAGTTAATGTAAAATTTTAGAAACTAAAACAACATTAATGCATTTTTGAATATTAGAGGGTACGATAAAAGGTATAATTTTATAGTTTTTAAACTGAATATCCTCAGATAGGCCTCATGATGTATTGAAGATTAGCTCATGCAAACCAGGCATGGCTCAGTTA
Organism: Tillus elongatus; assembly: GCA_964006375.1. Taxonomy (NCBI): domain Eukaryota; kingdom Metazoa; phylum Arthropoda; class Insecta; order Coleoptera; family Cleridae; genus Tillus; species Tillus elongatus. The sequence continues at coordinate 119,366,704 of OZ023269.1, forward strand.
TTGACAAGGGTGTCCAATAATGGGCACAACAATAAGCGTTGCAATATGGTAAACATCGTGACTGGCCTTTTAAATATTGTTGCTACAAATCTGAACCTTGTTAGAATCTTGTGTCCAGTCTTTGACAAGGGTGTCCATTACTGGTGCATATGGAGTCAAACAATGGAAAAATATTTTCCACACATTCTGAAGAAGAACTACTCACAGCAACATGTAATGTAGTTCTCGTAGAATCAAAAATATTTAGAGTGCCGCGAAAAACAATGATCCATAAGTCGTCTGGATTATTTCCTGTAAGCAATTGTTGACAGAAGCGCAAGAAGAAAATATAGTACCTGAAAATATTTTGGAAGAGAACGCTAGAGTGGAAACGGAATCTGAAAATATCGGATTAAATCTGTTGAATGTGAAAATCAATCTCAGTACCCATGTGGAATTTTTAGATGGTTAATTATTAGAAAAAATTGATCAACTTTGTTTATGTGTCTCCACACAAAGCCAACTAAAGCACTATGTAAGTTCTTTGGATTCTATTGTGAATATTTACAATACCATACCAGCAAAATGGAATCCTCTTTCAAAGAACAAATCCCCACTCCATTCAAGAAAGCTCTACTTTGGTCAGCAGAAATTACAGCTGAACAAAGAGAAAGATACCATCAGCAAAATGGCAACAATAACATCAAAGAAAAGAAGATGGAAAGAAAACAAGCAGGGAATAAGTTATTGGAATCTAAACAGCCACAGCAAGACCACAAAAAGAAACTTTAATTGAAGAAGAGTGGTAAAAAGAACTTTAAATGAAGAAGAGTGGTTTGCAAATAGTGATAGTATGGATGACATCGATTTGGAAGGGGATCTAGAGGAGACACAAAATTCGAATACCAGACTAGGATATAACAACACTTAAAGTGGGTGTCATTCAAATTTGTAGGAGAAAAAGACCACAAAAAGAAACTTTAAATGAAGAAGAGTGGTTTGCAAATAGGGATAGTATGGATGACATCGATTTGGAAGGGGATCTAGAGGAGACACAAAATTCGAATACCAGACTAGGATATAACAACACTTAAAGTGGGTGTCATTCAAATTTGTAGGAGAAAAAGACCACAAAAAGAAACTTTAAATGAAGAAGAGTGGTTTGCAAATAGGGATAGTATGGATGACATCGATTTGGAAGGGGATCTAGAGGAGACACAAAATTCGAATACCAGACTAGGATATAACAACACTTAAAGTGGGTGTCATTCAAATTTGTAGGAGAAAAAGACCACAAAAAGAAACTTTAAATGAAGAAGAGTGGTAAAAAGAAACTTTAAATGAAGAAGAGTGGTAAAAAGAAACTTTAAATGAAGAAGAGTGGTTTGCAAATAGTGATAGTATGGATGACATCGATTTGGAAGGGGATCTAGAGGAGACACAAAATTCGAATACCAGACTAGGATATAACAACACTTAAAGTGGGTGTCATTCAAATTTGTAGGAGAAAAAGACCACAAAAAGAAACTTTAAATGAAGAAGAGTGGTAAAAAGAAACTTTAAATGAAGAAGAGTGGTAAAAAGAAACTTTAAATGAAGAAGAGTGGTTTGCAAATAGTGATAGTATGGATGACATCGATTTGGAAGGGGATCTAGAGGAGACACAAAATTCGAATACCAGACTAGGATATAACAACACTTAAAGTGGGTGTCATTCAAATTTGTAGGAGAAAAAGACCACAAAAAGAAACTTTAAATGAAGAAGAGTGGTAAAAAGAAACTTTAAATGAAGAAGAGTGGTAAAAAGAAACTTTAAATGAAGAAGAGTGGTTTGCAAATAGTGATAGTATGGATGACATCGATTTGGAAGGGGATCTAGAGGAGACACAAAATTCGAATACCAGACTAGGATATAACAACACTTAAAGTGGGTGTCATTCAAATTTGTAGGAGAAAAAGACCACAAAAAGAAACTTTAAATGAAGAAGAGTGGTAAAAAGAAACTTTAAATGAAGAAGAGTGGTAAAAAGAAACTTTAAATGAAGAAGAGTGGTTTGCAAATAGTGATAGTATGGATGACATTGATTTGAAAGGGGATCTAGACGAGACACAAAATTCGAATACCAGACTAGGATATAACAACACTTAAAGTGGGTGTCATTCAAATTTGTAGGAGAAAAAGACCACAAAAAGAAACATTAAATGAAGAAGAGTGGTTTGCAAATAGTGATAGTATGGATGACATTGATTTGAAAGGGGATCTAGACGAGACACAAAATTCGAATACCAGACTAGGATATAACAACACTTAAAGTGGGTGTCATTCAAATTTGTAGGAGAAAAAGACCACAAAAAGAAACTTTAAATGAAGAAGAGTGGTTTGCAAATAGTGATAGTATGGATGACATCGATTTGGAAGGGGATCCAGAGGAGACACAAAATTTGAATACCAGACTAGGACATAACGACACTTAAAGTGGGTGTCATTCAAATTTGTAGGAGAAAAGGGACACTATAGATTTAATTGTGATTAGAGGAAAATATTCAACAGATGATACTGAAGTCATGCCCTTCTTAATTCATAAATGAGGAGAACAGCATTTCCAAGCCGATAGAAACAGATATTTCAACCATAAAAGGGGAAGATTTAATTTTAAAAAATGTAACATCATAGCCCCAAAGTACTGGAGGCAGAATTTAATATGCTTTTTCAAGTACGAACATAATATTGGTTAAATCTTTACATGATGGAATTAGGGTTTGTAACCAAAATGAATAAGTAGTTACTCTTAAAACTTAATCGTCAATTAGCAGTGTGTCAATAATAATATATGGGTCATTTGGGTGTCAATCACTGGTGCTTTTGTATACATTTCTTTGACATTTTTTCTCATGAAAACGTATTTTCTATACGAAAAACAAACCGTTATGAACTTTGAAGATATTGGGCTGTGAATAAATCAATTTTAAATACTCCCCATTATATATTTTGCAGCTAAACATTCATTCCCTTAAAGTGTCAATTACTGGTACTTCTACGTTACTTCTATTTGCATTGTGGCATTTCAAAGTTTGTCGGGGAATATACATCATATCAATGTGATCTTCTAGCCTCCAGAAAACTTGTTTTCTTGGTCCAATAAATTTAGTTAGTTGTGCTTGTTTGAAAAAAATAATGTTCTTGTTTGGCAGCTTCAAAAAAACAAAGCCAAAATGTTGCTTTTTATTTATGCCTTTTAGTCAACTTAAAGAGACAATAATTAAGAACTTTTAACATAAAACGATATAACAATTCTATAACTGTTTGAATTCACAGTGTCACTAACGTAAACCTCTTTGAAATAACTGTTATATAACAATCAAATTTTTAAAATTTACGTTCAGCGAGCATGCCGATTGATAATGCAGGATAGGACAAAATCAAGTTCAATGAAGAATGATTGGCAAACTTATAATTTTATATATGACAAAAGAAATGTTCCAGTTAACATTTATATGAATTACAGTCCTGTTTTCACCGTATTACCATTAACTGTAAGATTTACAAAATTTCTTCAAAATAACATAAAACTAGGGCTCCTAGACCTCTTTATCAATTTTTATGTGAGGAAAAAGTGAAAACAACAAAAATATATCTTAAGATTTTTAAACACTTGTATTCATATTTTTTTTCATTTTATGTGTTTATGATTAAAAAAAAATAACAGTAACTATTAAAGAAAAAACAAATTTCTTCAAAAGAACAAAAATATATCTTAAGATTTTTAAACACTTATATTCATTTTTTTTTCATTTTATGTGTGTTTATGATTTTAAAAAAATTAACAGTAACTATTAAAGAAAAAACAAATTTCTTCAAAAGAACATAAACTAGGGCTCCTAGACCTCTTATTAATTTTTATGTGAGGAAAAACTGAAAACAACAAAAATATATTTTAAGATTTTTAAACACTTATATTCAATTTTTTTTTTTTCATTTTATGTGTGTTTATGATTTAAAAAACTCTAGAACAATTAATAATAACTATTAAAAAAAAACAAAGCAATTATTGCATTAATTTTAGAACACAAAAAATACTCATCCCATCATATCAATCGGCAGGATTACCTTCCGGTTTTTTCCATATTGGTCAACAAGAAAAATTAAGCGGTTATCAAAAAAAATTTAAATTTTTAAACAAACGAACTGTCAAATTAATAAAAAACAAGAATATAATTACATATAGATTCTTCTCAGATCCGAAGGAGATGTGATCATGTTGCATTGAGGACATAGCTTTTTTGCTCCAAGTGTTTGAAGCCAGCACTGCTCGCAATGTACATGCCAGCAGCATACTGAAATCACAGGGGTATGATAGCGCTCCATACAAATTAAACATTTATAAACTCCATCTTTATCTGTCTCTTTACTTTCTAGTTCTCTTATTCGGCTTTTAAGTACTGCTAACACAGGGTCACCTTTGGTTTCCAGCTTTGTAACATCAGTCAAATCAGGGTCAAGACGTTTCGGATCAGCTCCAATAACTGCCTTTCTTAGCGCTGTATCTTCAGGATCACAGCATGGGGGGATCACATCTAACTCGGAATATTGTGGTGTACCATAAACATGAGTATCATCACCATCTACAATTAAGTCTTCATCCTCTTCTGCCATACTTATGGAAGTTCCTATATTAGACACAGTACCACCCAACAGTGAAGTTGCTCTGACTCGTTGTTGTCCAGCCCATTCATATTCTTCAAAAGCCTCCACATCAATATTTTCATCGCTTTCTTCATCATTATTTTCAGACCTGCGCAAACACATTTCTACATGCAAATGTATGTCTTCAGAAATTTCCTTATTACAGATAGGACAAGTTATTTCTTCAGCCTTTCTCTTACGGTTCTTTGATTTTTGACGATTGGTTCTATTCGTTTTTACTTTTTGATACGTTTCCCATTTTTTGTCTGCGCTTTGTGATGAACTACCAGAACTGGAGGGACCGTTTTTACCATTAACTTTGTGTTTGTTTGCCAGGAGAAGTTTGTTTAGTTTTTCTATTTCAGCTTTTATATGGGACGTAACTTCATGACTTCTCAAAGTTATACTACACACAGGACAACAGATTGGATCAGTCTGCCTCCTTTTGCTTCTGCATCCACGACCCCCTTCATCAAAACTACTACTACTCCCTGCTACATTGATATCGTCCTTGATATTGTCCATGATTGCTTCTAATAAAGTCGACAAACTAAAAAATAAATTTTTCATTAGGGTACTCAGCTACAGATTGAAGCATTAAATATTATTACCTTTATAGATATTTACAAACTTTAGTTTCTTGCAGGTTAAAGTATAGGGATAATTATTATTTATTAATTATATCCTAGTTTGAAAAACTATTTAATGTTATAAGCTGCTAACAAACCAAAAAAACACAATCTATTTGGATTCATAACAACAAGCAAATGATTTTCGTGATTTCTTGTCATATAATTCAAATGTTTTTCACCACAGCCAACTGGCCGCTAAGCAGAGTTGACAACAACACTTTTGTTTACAAATTTACAGTCCCAATCCAGTCCACCAGTCCACTACTGACAACTTCCTAACATATGACGACTTCAAAGATATAAAAGTCCCACTAGTATTTTCCCTATGACAGACTTACATAGACAACGCATTTCTCTATGAAAGCAACCGTTATTCCATGTTCAGATAGAAATATATTAAGGTTTCACAACGATATCGATGACAAAATAAAATTGAATTTCCGAATAGTTATGTACAGCATTGCAAAGTATCTGATAATAAATTCATTCGCTTCGTGTTAGCCATACAAATATTTGGTACTAATCAGATTAAAACTGAAATTTGACCGATCATTTCACATTTGAATAGGTATGATATGCCACATTAATTGAAAGATATTAAATTTTAAATACTGCAATACTGCGCTCTCGTGAAGAATTTAATTGTGAACATTTTCAAAATGACTGATTTACGGCCTAGGTGTCAATTTTGTCATTGCACTCATTATACAGAACCGAAGTCGTTCTTAGTTAACGTTATAACAAGAGACATTATTTTAAATGAAACACATATAAGTATACTTATATCTCAATATTTTTTCATTTTTCAATTTTCTATATGAATGCTAAATTTCCTTATACAAAAAACAATGACAGTTTAGGTGGTATAATATTGAATATTGACGGTACCTATACATAAGATCATAATTTTCATAATTATAATTACACAAATAAAAATTGCACTAAAAATTAAATTCAATACGGAAAGAAAAAATGATCCACATACAACTACCAGAATACATTGATGATTTTATAATAATTGTTGAAAATATTTCTCCATTAGCTAGTGTTAAAGTGAGAAATGTAATTTCGAATTTTCTTGATATCTAGAAAAGTACTTGACGTATTGTTTTAAAAAGTGGCACAGATGAGTTTTTCATGGTGATAAAAATAACTGATTCCCAACTCTGCTTCGAAATTAGTAAAGGCTGAGTTTATCAGGCCCCCAACAGCTGAGTTTGAGTACTTATCTGCAGACTACAAATACATTTCAGCGGATGGAGACTGATAAACGAACTGTTGACTTCAAGAAGTTTGCGACGTTTGTCTGTCATTCCGCTTTGACAAATTGGCAACAGTTGAGTTCCAGCAGAAACTCAGCGGTACAGATAAACGCAAAATTTCACACAACTATCTAACACTTGGCATCTGGTGAACTCGACAATGACTAATGACAACCTTTTAGTCTAGCTGGAAATAACTTCTGTATGAGTGTCGTGAAAAGATATGGATAAAGAGTTTCGTCTTGAATTATCTTTAAAACCGATTATCTACTTACATTATTTAGCTGCATATCTTCTTGTTCGGGAGCGATATGTTCTCGTTCTGGCGTTTCTACTTGCAAAAATATCTCGGCGGGCCCTATTCACCCTGTCGGCATCGGCTCTGTTCCAACAAATGTGTTCACTGATCTTTTTCTGGGTTGGCTTCACATTTACATGGTCTTTACACCCTTCATCTTGTACTTCTCCCATAATTTCTTGTGCACTTGCTGCTGGCTGAGTAACTGGGTCGTCTCTTCCTCTCGCAGCTCTCTTCGCTGGAATGGCACTTTCACGGCAGACGTTGTTATTTTCGTTTATGGTGATTTTTCGCACTACCAGGCGACATTATCATTTCTTCACCGCCGATAGCCAGGATATTTTTTTCTCCCTCAGGGCTCGTTCGCGGCTTTGCCGCCCCGATAGCACTGCAACCTTGTGCTTATTGTGCATGCCCTTAGTCTTTTTACTCCACCAATTCCAAAATCACTGTGCCTTGAACTAGTTTGCACAGCGATTGGTAGGGTGAAGTTTTATAATGCTGTCTAGCGGTCTAGACTGACCTGACCTGACCGTAGATTAGTTGTCTTTTGCGGCCCAGAGCTTTACACTCGCACAAGATATGCTGGGCTGATTCCTCCCCCTCGCCGCAGAGTCTGCATGCGAGGTCAAACCTCATTCTGCCCAGCCAGGTCGCTCGTCTCGTCTCGGCACTCACTCACCAGCCAGGAATTTAACCTTAGGATACTTAGGGCCTAAAGGGCTGCCTGTGGGTATGAGGATCCGCTTGTTGTTGTAGCCCCTCCTCTTGTTCTCCTGCACACAATGCAGGATGTCGTACATTCAGGCCTGAAAGACCGTTGCATGGGCTCCGAGGGAAATACTATGACTTACCCTTGCTCCATCCGAATAAACACCTGCCCCCGTCCCTCGCTCCCCGCCGGTGAACCAGACGAGGGCGTCCTGTGGTACACCCGACGTCTCCTCCCGCTATGCCTCGCGGTCGGGGATTTCCACTGTAAAGTTGTTTTCCCTGCAGATTCGCGGGTTCGCGAAGTCAGACCCCATTTCAAGCATGGCCTCCTTCACGATCTCCTTAATTTTGCAGTGGCCCCTGAAGCCTGGGTTGATCTTCAGTCTACCATTGCAGGCTAGTCTGTTTAGTCCTAGCCTGCCCCCCAAAATAAGTAAGTGAGTGTCAGATCCAGCATCACCTCCACGGTGACAACCTCTGATAAGGTTGTGTAATTCCAATATATTTTTTATAGACTTCCTGTTGAAAATGAAAAATAAGCACATTTAATTCAAGTTTAATAGTAGCTGTTGCCCTCAGTTGGTATAAAACCGTGCCACAGTTAACATATATGTAGACATTTGTGACATCAGAAGAGGTTGATTTCTTCTCTACAACCAGATTTAATTTTTACAGCATCCACAGGCAAAAGAATGTTCTCTCTGAAGCCATAGAAAAAGTATCTAGTTCTGTATTCAGATCAGATTTTGCATATTTTAAAATTTATTTCTACTTCTATTAGTTAATTTTCTTGTACAAAATGTTGTTTTAATAGTGAATTTTCTTATAAATGAATTTTTAAAGAAACGTTTGTTGCGAATTTTTGTATGAAAAATTATTAATTGAAGGAACATTTTTTTAACGAAATTCATCAGAAATAAGATTTTAATGGATTTTCGTGCAAATAAATTATTTTATTTTCAATTTTAATTACAGATCAGGTATATAATTTGAATTTTATGTGTATTCTTTTTGCAAAATTCTGTGTAAAAAGATATTTAGCCAGTTTTCACAGATATTTTTTGTGCTTCGTAGAAATAATTTTTTGTAAGATTTTGGTAATTAATGATAAATGTTTAATAAGTTGTTATAAAAAAAACTGATTTTCTTGAAAAGTTGTTTGCAAAGTTTCATGAAATTTTTGTTGGCGTAGAAAAAGTTTTTGTGAAAAATTATATTTTGGTAGGTTGGTAAATAACTTGAAATGGTTGGTTGGCCGGGAAAATCAGACCAGTTTTTTAAATTATTTAATTTATTTTTATTAGCGAATTTTCTTGTACAAAATGTTCTTTTAATAGTGAATTTTCTTCTAAATGAATTTAATGAATTTTCTTTGAAGAACCATTTGAAAATTTTTGTATGAAAAATTATTTAATTGATGGAACATTTTTTAAACGAAATTCGTCGAAAATAAGTTTTTAATGGATTTTCGTGCAAAGTATTTTATTTTCAATCTTAATTACAGATTAGGTATATAATTTTCATTTTATGTATATTCTTTTTGCAAAATTTTGTGTAAAAAGATATCTAGCCAGTTTTTGCAGAAATGTTTTTGTTTTTGTAGAAATCATTTTTTGTAAGATGTTTTTGTGAAATTTTGGTAATTAATGATAAATGTTTAATAAGTTATTATAAAAAATTTTTTTTGTACGGATTTTCTTGAAAAATTATTTGCAAATTTTCATGACATTTTTGTGTCGTCGGAAAAGTTTTTGTGAAAAATTATATTTTGGTAGGTGGGTAAATAACTTGAAATGGTTGGTTGGCCAGGAAAATCGGACCAGTTTTTTTAAATTTATTTTTATTAGCGAATTTTCTTGTGCAAAATGTTCTTTTAATAGCGAATTTTCTTATAAATTAATTTAATGAATTTTCTTTGAAGAAACATTTGAAAATTTTTGTATGAAAAATTATTCAATTGATGGAATATTTTTTAAACTAAATTCGTTGAAAATAAGGGTTTAATGGATTTTCGTGCAAACAAATTATTTTATTTTGTATTTTATTTACTGATTAGGTATATAATTTGAATTTTATGTATTCTTTTAGCAGAATTTTTTGTAAAACATATTTAGCCAAATTTGATGCCTGCGCTTTCATTAAAAAAAAGACATATCTGCCATTTAAAATATTTCTACAAAAATCTACTACTATAACGCACTTGCTGCACCCAGACTTTCATCTACATTGTTCGATTATTGCTAATTTGGCCTGTCCCCACCTTATGACAGTTTAAAATAACTCAACGTTGTGATAATTTGTAATAAGCTGGAGTAAGATGAGTCAAGTTAAAATAGTGCTTTTAATTGAGACACAGCAAATTCAAATTTCGATGATGGTAAGTTATGAAGACAAGACCAGAACACAAACTGAAATTAGCGAGTTATTCAATACTAAGTATCGGGACAGACCTATTGCACAATCAACAATTAGTTAAATCGAGAAAAAATTCAGCGATTTTGGCCGTGTAAGAGACATATTCAAGACAAACCATCCTACAGTTACAGAAGATACATCATTAAGATGTTTTACTTAATTTGTAAGAAAAGTCCCCTGTGGGTCCGGGGACTAACTAAAAGAATAGGCCCAAGGTAACTACTGCCTGTCGTAAAAGGCGACTAATTGGAACCAAACACTGGCGGGGGTCTTGTCCATGTGGGCCTGGAGGGAGGCGGATATCTCTGGGGAGTGATGTACACCCGGATTTTGAGGCCTCCACTCTGGGCTTAGAAATGGATGGTTGCCCGTGCTTGGTTGTTACTCGGGAGCGGGGTTCCGGATGGGTACCGCCTTGGGTTGAGTGCTGCCGGGTGTCGTGTGTCTAGACGACCCGGAGGGGGTTGACAACTCTGATGAGTGGTAAACACCCGGACTTTGGGGCCCCCACGGCCTCGCTTGTACGATGCTCGATGGGATGTCGCCTTGAGTCTAGCACTGGTGGGTGTCGGGTCTAGACGAACCCGGAGGAGAGCTGAGATCTTTAGGGGTGGAATAAAACTAAGGATTGAGGCCTCTTCTGTGAGCTTCGAAACGGACAAACGACCTCACTTGGATGCTGCTCGGATGCAGGACTTCATGATACTGCACAGAGTCAAACATTGACGGATGTCTGGTCCAGACGAACTCGGAGAGAGCTTATTTCTCTTTGAGCTTTGAGACGGGCAAGCGACTTCGCTCAGATGGCAGTACATCTGTCAAACAAAGTTTCATCTCGCAGGTGTCGTCTCCTGTCGGAAGCTCGATTTGTTGGGTGAAATTTAAGCTAACGCTGGCAGGTGTTGGACCTGGACGAACCCGGAGGTGGCTAGGGTATCTAGGGGTGGATTACACCTGGAGACTTGGGCCTACCCTGTGAGCATCGATACAGGCTAACGACCCTGCCTGGATGCTGCTCGAGGACGGGACTTCATGATACCGCCTCGAGTCAATGAAACACTGGCGGGGGTCTGGTGCAGGTGAGGGAGACATCTCTGGGAAGTGATATGCACCCGGAGTTTGGCGCCTCCACTGTGGCCTCAGAGACTGACAATTGGCCTCGCTTGGTTGTTACTCGGGAGCGGGGTTCCAGATGATACCGCCCTGGCGTGTCCAGACGTCCCGGGGGCTCTGATCTCTGATGAGTGGTAAACACCCGGAGTTTGGAGCCCATACTGTGTGCTACGAAACGGACGGACGGGCTCGCTAGGGTGATGCTCGGGAGCGGGACTTGATGGGATGTTGCCTCGAGTCTTAACACTGTTAGGTGTCAGGTTGAGAAGAGCCTGAGATCTCTAAGGGTGGATTACAACTGGAGATTAGATGCTGCTCGAGAGCGGGACTTCATGATACCGCCTTGAGGCAAACACTGACGGATGTCGGGTCCAGACGAACTCGGAGAGAGGTTATCTCTCTTTGAGCTTCGAAACGGGCAAGCGACTTTACTCAGATGGCAGTACACCTGCCAAACAAACTCTCACCCTCAAGAAAAGGTCGATTCCCTCAGGGAGCTGGAATTGATGGGTGAAATATAAATAATTAGACGTGACCCACAATAGACCTAGGGTTGCGGTGGAGGGACTGAAATAGCCCACTCACAATAAAATATAATCTAATCTAATCTACAGAAGATACATCATTAAGATGTTTTACTTAATTTGTAAGAAATTTCATACTAGTGGCGAGAGAAGAGTCAATAAGTAAGTCTTTTGTTCATAAATGTCACCCTTACAAGGTACATTTAGTTCAGAAACTTACTTCAGGTAATTTCCGCTTAGACTTTTGCGAGATTATGATGATGGGCACTTGTAATGCCAACCCTCAATTTTCAGAAAAAATAGGTTTTTCTGATGAGGCCACATTTTATCTAAATGGATCAGCAAATAAGCAAAATTGTTGATATTGGGCACCCAATAATCCACATTGGAAAAGGGAATTGTGGGTACCACAATTGTTAGACCATTTTTTTATACACTACACTTAGTGCTAATAATTATTTGGATCTGCTTCCCAAACACACATTTCCTAATCTAACTATTCTTTATCCAAATAGAGCAAACCCTAATTCTCCCGATTCAATTTCATTTCAATAGGATGGAGCTCGTCCATACAACCTTTCCCCAATCGGTAGAAGAGGATTTATTGAATGGCCAGCTAGATCTCCAGACCTAACTCCTCTAGATTTTTTGTGTAGGGTTACGTAAGTTTATTTTGATCAACCAAGAAATATTCCAGAACTGCAAAATAGGATAACCATAGAAATAACGCCTATCCGGCCACAAATGATAAAACAAGTAATCTAGGAATTTGGAAATCTTCTTGCTTATTGTCAAAAAGTTAATGACTAACAATTTAAACATTTAATTTAATATTATGTCTCATGCCAAATCTTATGTTTGACATGCCTGAGCTATTGTTGTTTGCTTGCCCCCTAAAAATTCTACAGAATTTGTCCCATTCTATGACTTACTGTATAAAATAAAAGACATAATGGTTCTTAAAAAATTTTATCTGTGATAATAGAAACACAAATAGGTATGCTTTATTTAAATATCTAAATCTATTATAAAAGTTACTCTTTAGTTCATCTCCCTAGCTAAGCCAGAGGACTTCGTAATAAACAAAGTAGTAATGTAACATCATAATAATAATAGTTACACCATCTGAAAGATAAGATTGAAAAAATCCTCAACTTAACAAGGAAACGTTAATTAGTTGACAGAGGTAGCTTTGTAGCTGTAGACGTTCAAATATTACCATACCATTCTCAATTCGTTTTTATTATTTCACATTACAAGAATACTAACTATATCAAAATATTGATATAAGTTTTTTGTTTTAAGTAAAGTTGCAACGTTGAAATTTTAAATTACATTAACTTAATATGGACAAGTTTATGCATATTAATCTATCTATAGAAACACATTGCATTTTAAAAAGAACAACTTACCGTGTAATATATACTAATTAAATCCAAATTTACTTATGCTGTCGTCAAATTATAGGCTAATTAATTTTTATTTTTCTGTTGAATTAATCAGCCAGAAATTTAGATGCTGGGCAGTAACGATAACTCTAAACTGATGATGTAACTAATCCACTACAACTAGCAGGATTAGACTTAGAAACTTTCTTAGGCATCATAATATATGTTAGTATTTGGTCTTGTGCATAGCAGACTGTTCTGGAAAACCTTCTGTTATAGCCCACAGGTGACAAATTCAATGTGAAGGAGATGATGAGAATATAACAAACAATATTTGCATTTCAATAATAATAACAGTTTCCCAACAGATAGGAATATTCCAACCTACGACAAACTCTTCAAAATTAGATCAGTTCTAGACATCTTATAAAACATTAAAAAATCAAGAGACAAACCACAGCTCTGTATTGGGGAAAAATTATTCCTTTGTCCTTCCTAAAATAACAATCCTAAAAAAAAAGGTGTTATAAGGCATTTATATTATGTGACGATAAAATACTGGTACACAATTTTAAGTCTTCACTGCAAAGATTTTATCAATTCCAGGAAAAGAAGACCTTTGAGCAAGTGGAAACATTGTTTTACAGTTACGATCTCTATCTGAATTTAACAAACATTAAAAAAAACCGGTTTTCATCCATAAAACTTATGACCCCCCTTGACAAAAATAGCATATACAGAAGGAGTACTTACAATGGTACAATAATAAAAGTGCCCATGTTGCTGGCACATTTTTCAGAACGGAACCCTTGGATGTTGTTCAAACATCTCACATAACAATTGGAACTAGAATTGGTGTAAGGAGGCCTAATATGATCAAACAATAAAACACGTTCATGTTTGGAGTAGATTTATCCAGCAAATAATTGGACGTCGTTATCACGTGAATAATTGGTAATTATTTGATCGGTGATGTTAAGTGACCAAATTGTAACGTCTCAGTGACGCCCATTTTCAGACGAATATATTATGTCATTCAATTCAAGTCTCCATGAGGTTATATTTGTAAATGATATAAAACAGAGATAAAAAGCAAACGATTTAACGTCATTTTTACGTGAATAATTGTAATTTTTTTAGTCAGTGATGTCAAGTGCCCTAATTGTAACGTATCAGTGATGCCCATTGTCAGATGAATATAATACGTCATTTAACTTATGTCTTCATGACGTCAGAGATGATATGAAATTGAGTGTAGCGTTTGATCGAGTCAACCATAAAATACTTCTCTCTAAACTTGATGCATTGGTGGGCGTTTGACTAGGCGGGTTGGGAGCTATTTGTATCTTATGAAGTGCCACAGGGTATACATGTTGGACCCTTTTTGTTTCATTTATTTGTTAACGATATTCTCGATGTCATTTAATATAGCTCCATTCTCATGTTTGCTGGTGACATTAAAATCTTTAAATTAATATGCTGCTCCAAAGACATGTGGCTTCTTCAGGGCGATTTGGATCGAATGTTAATTGAAAGAAGCACTTTCATCTTTGCTTCTCACGATTAACGAATAAGATTCAAACATCTTATTTTATTAACTCTGAGCCAGTGAAGGGGGTTCGAGAGCCGGAGACATTGCCGAGGCCTTGACATTTAATTGCCATGTTATCAGTGTTGTACCTAAAGCATACAGAACTTTGGGCTTTATTCATAGATTTGCCAGGGATTTTTCTCATGACACACTTCGAAACTAATTTGTTCCCTGGTTCGAACCGTTTTGGAATACGACTCGACTATAAGGTCACCATATTATGGAGTGTAAATCACGTTGAGGCTGTTCAAAACAGACTTTTGCGGATGATCAGAATATAACTATTGGGAGTTGGGGGGTCAGTTGAATTTGCAGTCTCTCCAAAACAGAAGAGCTATAACTGTTTTTTGTCCAGTTTGTTGTCGAGCAGAGTGGATTGTCCCGAGATACTTAAGTCTACTGTTTTTTAATGTTGCTAGTTACACCAGGGTCAGTCAAGTATTTTATACATCCCTACATTATACCAACTATGAACAGAATGGCGTGATGACTAGATTGATGAGGCACGCCAATAGGTTTGCAGTAATGGCGGACGTTCTTAGCGATGGTGCATATTATATAAAAGCTCGTTTAAATAGCTTGTTGCGAGGAATTTTTTTATTTTTCTTTTGTGTTGTACAAGATGGTAGTGTCTTCTGGTTGCCTGATATGTATTTTTAGTTTGCTCTGTATTATTAGATTGTAGTGTTGTTCTAGATTATAGATTATTTAAACTTATGTAAAAATGGGGTACCCTTAGATGAATAAAATAATAGCTATTCATGGTAATCAGTATGTTAGATAATGCTGTCAAGACCTTATTTATAAAGTAATACTGACGTTACCTAAACGTTAATCATTGACGTTAGAGGCCTGTGGCAATATTGTCGTCATTTTTCCGTTATATTGACATCTTCTAACTAACATCGCAGTCTATATAAAGTTTAGAAAAAATAACGTCAGCTGTCAAGTTGTTTGCTAGGTACTTTTGTTATATGGACTTGGTCTCCCATATTTTAGATGCATACCATAATAACAGATTTCGATACTGTATTATTCTGTGACCTAAATAAGGCCTTTGATTGTGTCGGCCACGGGACTCTCCTTGCAAAACTTGAGGCTTACAATTTTTGTGCTGGTAGTGTCGCTCTGGTGCGATCTTATCTGGAGCATAGGTGTCAGTCAGTGCGGTGTGCTGGAGTGACATCGGGGAGGGGTGAGATTTTTGCAGGTGTACCGCAGGGGTCCGTCCTGGGACCCATTTTGTTCCTAATATATATAAAGGATCTGCCAAAGTGTAGCAATTCTAGCGAGTTCACGCTGTTCGTCGATGATACAACAATATCTGTCACCGCTGATAGCCTTGAGGGTTCCTTGGGGGGCTCGGTGGCGGCTCAGATTGAGGCCGAGCAATGGTTTGCAGCAAATGAACTGCTGCTTAACAGAGAAAAGACTATGAGGCAACTTGATGAGACAGGGGCACTGTTGGAGGGCACAACATTTCTGGGTGTTGTCATTGACTCAAGGCTTCTGTGGGATAAACATGTTGACTCAGTGGCTGGTAAACTCTTGAGGGGCCTGTTCTTGCTTCAGGGCCTGGTTGGCAGTGTTTCGGTTCCTGTTCTGAGGACAGAGTATTTTGCCGTTTTTCACTCGCATCTTTCTTATGCTATCTTGGTTTGGGGTCATGCTGCTGGTACTAAGCGTCTCTTTGGGCTCCAGCGTAAGGCTATACGTGTGATGTTTGGTGCAGGTTACAGGGATGACTGTAGAGCGCTCTTTGGACACATGAGTATACTTACATTACCAGGACTCTATCTTTGAAAATTTGATGTACATCAAGGAGAATGTGGGTGAATACCGGAGTCATCGGTTTACCATGCCTATGGTACGAGACAGGGGAAGAACATTGTGCCCATCTATTGGAGACTGGAGATATGTCAGAGTGGGACTGGCTACTGGGCAATTAAGTTATACAATAAAATACCTGCTTATATAAGAACCTGTCGTTGCCGAAGTTTAGGAACAGAGTGAGGGAAATACTGTTGAGAAATTCCTTCTATTCGGTGGAAGAGTTCTTGAGGTTCGAGTTTTAGAATTTAGATGTGAAGTTTTCCAGGGTTTCTGGATGATTTTATGTTTAGCCTTTTAAGTCATTTTATGTGTGCAGCTTTTTTAGGTGATTTTATCTGTATTGTTTGTGACCTGTGCATATTGCTGTGTGTAATCCTGGCACTAATAAATTATTATTATTACAGAATTTCTTTAAAATCTCGAAAATGGTGTCTGAGATTTTCTTTCATTTCATTGATAAGAAATTTGTTAATGTGCGGATAAGATACATAACGTCTACGTGATTAAAACATTAACAAACACAATCTTTTTCTTTGCTTAAAAAATGAGTGTTCTCATGGGACAAATGATTTCTTATATTATACTCCCTTTCAAGCAAGTAAAGGGTGTCTTGGTCAATTTTGTTTGCAATTCGGGACAAAGCATGCATTACCTGCAAACTTCATTGGCTAAGAATTAAGGTAATACCTGAACTTAACTTGCTTAAACTGCATCTGTCAAAATGCAAAGTGTGAACATTCACAAATAACAAAAAAGAAAAAGAAAATTAATTTTAAACTCTTTCGTATCAGATTCACATCATTCAGAAAAATCATTATCTACTTACATATATATAAATATAATTTTAACAAATTTAATATCTGTTAATACACTTCCAATAATTTTGGGTGAATAAACGTTCAAGCAATCTTTATTTTTGTAAATAAAACACTACTTAATAAAAACCTACTAAAATATAGTGCATATTATTAAGATATTTTATAAAGTAACAGCAATTTGTTTTGAATATGAATTTAGCGAAATATATTAATGTTTAAATGAAAGCAAACACATTTTTATATTTAAAATATACTATGTTATTACTGGAAAAAATCAATTTTTATAAAAATATTTTCTTATAAGCGCTGTAAATGCAAATAAACGAAAACTCACAACTATGAGCAGTAACGTTTGCAACACCTGATGAACACTAATAAGCACATTTAGCCTAATCAACAAGAATTACAGAATATAACAGAGAACAGGGCAGAACAAACGAAAATGGAAAATATAAACAACAATTTACCTAATTGACCTATTATGCATAATTTATATTGATAAAAAATTATTCGGGATGTTAATTTTAAAACTAAAAACATTCCTGATAAAATTTTCATGAAAATCTTATCAATTATTAAATGCTGTACCTTGACAGAATACAACTATTCAAACCTATCTACGCGCAGCGAAAGTAAATCTTTTATTAAGTACTTCTTAATGAAAACAAAGCAGATCAAAGCGTAAGCGCTTTCATAGTGGAAGAAAAACTTGGAAAGTCAACACATTGTGATAGATAAAGAAGACGACACGTGATTGATATACTTCAGTTTATTTCGATATATGATTTTACATAAATCAGATGTAATATACAGAATTGAAATGTACTGTGTTTTATTGTATCTCCACTTTGGAAATACTGTATTTTTCTAAAAAAAAAAAACCTCATACAGAAGGAATATCTCAAATTCAGATTTTAATGAACTTTTACTTTCCGATAAAAGAATAAAATCATCATACAACAAAGGGTAGCAAATTTCTCAGAAGATTCATAATAGTAATTACTCGGAAGGACCGAGGGTAAGTCATAGTATTTCCCTCGGAGCCCATGCAACGGTGTTTCAGGCCAAGATGTATGCCACCCTGCACAGCGGATCCTCATAGCCACAGACAGCCAGACAGCCCTTAAGGCACTAAGTAGCCCACAGGTAAATTCCTGGCTTTTGAGTGAGTGCCGAGACGAGACGAGCAACCTGGCTGGACAGAATGAGGTGACCCTCATCTGGGTGCCGGGTCAAAGGCAATGAAGAAGCTGACAGTCTCACGAAGAGATGGTCAGCAGAACCATATATGGGACCAGAACCGGCTCTGGGCGTGTCAAAGAGCACTGCCAGGGGAGCCATTAAGTCCTGGGTCAGAAACCAACACAATGTGTACTGGGCGGACTGTCCAGGGCTCAGACATGGGAAGTCAATAATTGACGGACCCAGTTCAAAGAGAGCTGTGGAGCTGCTAAATCTTAGCAGAGGACAGCTCAGAAACACAACAGGTCTCTTGATGGGACACATGGCCATCAAGAAACACCTGCAATGGGGCGGTTCGAAGGGGACCTCGCATGCAGACTCTGCGGCGAGGGGGAGGAATCAGCCCAGCACATCTTGTGCGAGTGTAAAGCTCTGGACCGCAAAAGATAATTGATCTACGGTCAGTCTAGACCGGAGACAGAGCAATATAAAACTTCACCCTACCAATCGCTGTGCAGACTAGTTCAAGGCACAGTGATTTTGGAATGGGTGGAGTAAGACTAAGGGTATGCACAATCAACCAAAGGTTGCAGTGCTATCGGGGCAGCAAGGCCGCAGACGAGCCCCGAGGGAAAAAAAAAACATATAGCGTGCACACAAATTATACAATACATCATGCATAAAAGCGAAGTTAGTGCACGAACGCTCTTCACTTTGCCCATACTGTATTTCTCTAAAATAAAACCTGATACGGAACAAATATCAAAAATTCAGATTTTAAATAACTTTTATTATGAGATAAAAGAATTAAAAAAAAAAAACGTTATGCAACAAATGATAGCAAATATCTCAGAATATGCATAATGGCAATAGGGTGCACACAAATCATACACCATACACAAAAGCGAAGCTCGTGTATGTTAAGATATACCTATTATAAATCTCAAAATAAAAAAGCCAAAATATTTAAAACTCACTCTCTACATCAAGGAAATTCAAAAATCTGTTATATATCTTTATGGAGATCTTTCTATGCCAATATTTTTAGTTAAACTGTTCTTTTAGTTGTCAAAAATTATTTAATGTTAAGGGCAGAGTTCAGCAGGCACCAACAGTTTAATAACTATGTCAACGTATAGTACCACTGAGTTTTTGCTGGAACTCAACTGTTAAGCAGAATGACAAACGTCACAAAATAGTGCTTGAAGTCAACATCGGTCTCCAACTACTGAAATAACACTGCATGAAGCAAGATTTAGAAAGCTCTTTGTTTTGTTTGTTATTTAGTCAGGGCAAAATTAATTTATTTCATTTGACAACTGTAACAATTGGTTATATGCATCATATATGTAATAATATTAGTGGAATTTTGATGTAGTGGCATAATGTCCGTTTAAACATTCTAGGGGCTCTATTTTACCTCTGGGAAGACTGTTATCTCCAGTGTTCTAGGAGGCTGGCTACCATAGCCGTATTACTTTATAGGTGTGTTTTCGCTGTAATTAGTTTACCATACTGATGGGCTCTAATCAGAGCGAAACCGGTCTGTGTTTCTAATTATGGTGAGAATACATCTAACCTTACATATTTATTTACTTACTTGTTTCTCCACTCTCCTGGAATAATGAATTATGAACTCGATATTCCTCTATACACGTCAGAAGATTCACCGTAGGCAGCTGTACAGATCCAGGTGACAAGTCGCCAAAAAAAAATCTGCTGCGGGTATAAAATGTCATAATAAAAACATATTTTGGCTATTGTTTTGTTATGTAAATTGCAAAATTAAGAAACCTTTTTACCAATTGCAATTATAAAGTTTAGCTGGAATTTTGAAAATCTCTTATATTCTTGTGTCACACTACGCCACTGAAAATGCTTCGTCCATTTCTACACTCACCAGCCGCCACTAAAGTAAACATAACTTTTCGTTTAAAGTCAATAAAGCATGTTTATTATTGGTAACATGCATTTAACAAACTGATTAACAAATTATTACATATATTAGGCATTTTATATTAGCAAATTTATAGCTGGAAATATAACTATATTACATTTTAAACAAAAAATGTGTAAAGTGCTTGTGCCTCTTTAAAGAGTTGATTGATAATAGCTTTGCTTAGCATACTTCATATTCAAAACTAACTGGTGTTAATGCCATAACATACAAGATGAAAATACAATACTAAAAAATGAATATGATTTATATAAAATTAACTACAAGTATATATAAACACACGAGAAGTTTTCAATATTTTTCACCCTTTTGGCAAGATTTAATTTCACCCTACAAATATGTTAAACTGTTCACAATATGAACCTATTGTAAATATCAAGTAAAATTCATATTTTTGTATAAAAATTTATTTTTGACACTTTATACCTTGTTTACAGATCTAACCAGACAACACATATTTTAGAGAAATATGAAAATACCCCGAAAAATGAAGTGAGTTTTTGTTAAGACACATGTTACATACCTTGCAATTAATTTCGTTGTTTCTGGAATATAATTCATTACTATTCTTGTAAAACTGTTATTGTGGAGTAACTAGGTACTAAAAAGCCGTATATATTTTGTTAATGATTATTTTATTTTTTTGTATTTAGGTCACATAAAATAATATATGATGTAAGTTATATTTCCCATTGATTTAATTAACTGTAAAACTACACATACAGTTAAAATACAAAAAGAAGTTAGGTGTGAGCGAAAAATACATCATATCTCAAAAAGGTGTCTGTTATATTATCACCAATATTTTTATTTTATCATATTTTCACCTTTTTCGTCATACAAAAATAATAGTAAATTCTAAAAACTACCATAGTACAAAAGCAAAATTATTGATCCTTCCTTTATTGTACATGTAATTGGTTTTACTATTGATATGATTGTGTTAAAAAAATCTAGACATTTGAGCCATCAAAATAAAATTGAAATCAAGTGTAATTAATAAAAATTAAGAACATTCCTAATACGAGTTATAAACAATACGAACTAGGTATAATAATAATAAAATATATGTTAAATGTAAATTGGTTCAAATAGGTTAGGAAATAAAAAATAAGCAATTATTGTGGAAAAAAGGGGGAGTTCCATTTCCACTCTAGAATAGTAGAAAAATTCCAGTCTCATTCACAAGGCAGGACAGCATTCACAAGCCATTGAATCCATAAAAAATAATTATATAGGCGTATAAAACAGCATATGAAAAACATCCTCCTGAGCTTGCTTGGAACACGGACACAGGAGTCAACCATCTAACGAACTTTCACGGCCTGGACGAAAAAGCCATGTCGGCTAAGCCAAAGTCCAACACCTGTGCCAAGCAGAAGAGATATAAGATTTGTTAGGAAAAGAGTGCATAAGCCCTTGCGAGAAAACACACTCGTGTCTCCAACTCTTGCATAGCGAATGCTCAGAAGATCCCGTTTAGGTGTTCTGAAGTTCCAGTTCTTTGGTGGGGCTTGTTCTGGACGACTGCTCCAACTAGTGGGTATTTCTTGTTCCTGCAACTGACAAGTATATTCTAAGGTGTTTTTAAGATTCACTTTTTAAATAATCATAGTAATAATATTATTAAAAACAGAGAGGTGTTTGCTGTCTATACAAGATCTGGTCACTCCAACAAGAAGCTCCCTGAAGTATATAATATAATTGGAGATCATTCGGTCCAATATCACAAACCCAGAATTATGTATCAAATGTCGCAGACTAGTCCCGCATGTCACCGGAGGATACCAAGCGTTTGCAGCAACAGAGTACAAAGATGCATGATGCAGTCACCAAAATACCTTTTTTTATTTTTTTATTTCAACAACACACCACGAGGGCTTACAGCCTAAATACTAACGTACCTTGGGTGTCAACAAAGAGGAAACAGGCAACTTGTTAATTCTGGACTTGAAGGTTTGGAGGTTCGGAGAAGGAAAAACATGTGCCGGCATGGAATTCCACAACTTGGAGGTCCTCGGGATAAAAGAGCGGGCTTAACAAAATGTTCTATGTCTGGTAACCTGGACAGTAAAAGGGTTCATTTGCTCTGTTCCCCTGGCAGATCTGTTGGGGGCAGCATGTGGAGGAACTAGGGAAGAAAGCTCCTCTGAGCAGTGCCCGTGCATATATATATAAAAGAGAGAGAGAGGTCACCAACGGCATGTCGGTGGGTAAGGGATGGCAGCCTTTGGGTGAGGGTAGGGTCACCAATGAGACGTATAGCTCTCATCTGAATGGAGTCCAGGATAGCGAGTGTAGAAGCGGCAGCAGCACCCCAGATGTGGGAGCAGTATTCGAGGTTTGGCCTTATTTGCGAAGTATATAAGGTATAGAGATTAGCTGGTGAAAAGTATTTGCGAGCCCGGAAGAGGAAACCTAATTTCTTAGCAGCCGCTTCTGCAATTGATGTGACATGTTGGTGCCAATTGAGATTTCGATCCACAGAAATGCCAACAAGTGAAAAGGACTCATTACTTTGAATAACTTGGTTGTTCATTGTGGTGGGTTTAGGGCTGGTGTATCTGCATTGATTGGATACAGTTTAGAGGAATGGCCATCCACGACAACTGAATTGCTCCGATTGGAGAGGAAATTTGATGTCCAGGTACAGAGTTTTGGTGGTAGGCCATAGGTCGGAAGTTTATTAAGTAGTGCTGCGTGCCAGACCTGGTCGAATGTTCTGGATATGTCTAGAGCGACAATCTGGGATTCACCGTGTAGTTCCATAAACTTGTTCCAAGAATGGATGACAAAGGAAAGGAGGTCATCAGTTGATCTGCGCTGACGGAATCCATACTGCCTGTCGTGGATTAGACTGTGTTTTTCAAGAAATTTTAGTAATTTGGTGTTTATATACTTTTCCATCACTTTAGAGATGACTGAAAGAAGAGAGATAGGCCTGTAGTTGCTAGGAAGCGCTTTGGATCCTTTCTTGGGGACGGGTTGTACTCGAGCAGTTTTCCAGTTACTAGGGAATATGCCTCTATTGTAAGATATCTGAAACAGACGAGTCAGGACAGGAGCAAGTTCTGGTGCGCATTTTTTGAAAACAATTGCGGGGATCTCGTCAAGGCCAGAGGCTTTCCTGGTATTAAGAGAAGAGAGCATCTTTCGTACCTTTTTAGTTTTGAAATTGATATCGGTCATTTTATGCGCGATATCAATAACTCATCAATAACTTAATCTGAAACTGGGACTTTTGAATTTTTAAAATTCACACTTGTAAATATTTGCGTTTTTAATTGCAAATACATAATATCAAATCGTCTTTCGGATTCAATGATCATCCAAGTCCCAGTTTAATATATAAAAAATGTTTTAAATATACCCAAGGTTCCTGTAAAGATAAAAAAATGACAATGTCATTCATATAAACGAAACATGATTTATAGAGGAATTCCCTAAAGACATTGTCTATCACCCGCTGGAATGTGCTCGGAGAATTTCGGAGCCCGAAAGGCATGCGAAGTGATTCATAGTGGCCATTGTTGACACTAAAAGCTGTTTTTTCTATACTGTTTTTACCTAGTTTAATTTGGTGAAAACCTTGGGTCAAGTCAAGTGTAGTAAAGTACATGCGTTTGCCTAAGCTGTCGAATATCTCGTCTATTTGAGGTAAGGGATATTTATCGTTAATGGTTTTTTCCTTTAGTTTCCAATAATCGATAACTAAACGCCATTTAAGTTTTCCTGATCAGTCCATGCGTTTAGACACGATCCATACAGGGGAGACATACGGTGATATAGACTGTCTGAGAATTTTATTTTCTAACAGATGTTTTATTTGGTTTTAAATCTCTAGTTTGAGATTATAGGGTGTAGCGAAAAGAGTTTACATTTCATCATCTCTCATTCTTATATCGTGTTTAACACAATTGGTGAACGTAAGTAAGGTCCCTATTTTCATGATAAAATAGGTTAGTAGCCGGATTTGCGTAATGCCGTGGAAACAGAACTGATAAATATGGAGGCCGGGCTGGTTATCCTCTTAAACGCGTAGAATAGGAACAGTTTGCCTGAACATAAATTTGAGCAATATTTTTATATATTTAAATTATTTGTTTGTTTTTAAATTTAGTGTTTCAAATATTCAGGTTCAATGGTTTTATCTCGTTATATCAAAATACCACTTTTGTAATTTAATTATTTAAAATGGATGGCCTTTAGTGTTACATATATTTTATGTATTCATATTCGTTAGAAAATATAATAGATTATAGCATCTTTTATCTTTTATTTTCCATTGCACACCAGAAAAAAATAAAATCCTAACTAAAGGTAAATGCTCTGTAAGATCATCATAGAAAGACGAGATAAATATTTAAAAATTCGACGGTCTGAAAGCATCTAACCAACCTTACATATTTAACAGCTATATGATATTAAATGAAATAATACAAAATACCTCTTTTGCTTCAGGATTTATATAATATGATTGCCAGTCTACACATATTTGGGTTCCTTGCACGGGACTGTTTGGTGGTGATTTTGGACTACTCCTGGGTGAGCCTTTCCTTGACCCAGCCACAGATCCTTTGATGGATGACTGGTTCGAGTCTCTTTGAGCTTCTCCAAGCAAACGTAAGTATTCCTCCGGTGAAAGATTAGGATTTATTAGATCCACAACGGAGGCAGGAGTCGCTGTTCCGTGTGAACCATTTGAAGCATTAGATGCCACCGTCGAATTACTTGCAGTTTCTATAAGTGTGTTCGCAAGAGACTCATTCGGGAGATTACTCACATCCACCCATGATTCTGGAAAAGAAATTAAAAAATTAGCACATTTTTCTTTACAAAGCACTTCTTTAAATTTAAATTAGTTGAAAAACATTATGTTAATTTTTATATAGAAAAATTCGATTTCCCTTTGCAGCAAATAACCTGACGGGGTTCTTACGTGAAGTAACGTCTAAGTGGCATCTTTTTGAAATCTGAAGGTGCCATTACTTTGAGACTAGTCTGTATATAATTAATTAATCAGCTGGTCTATTATTTGGGTGTTGAGCTTATCAAACATAATTTAAATAAATGAAAAACAAATGCTACATGAGAGCGATCCCAGAAGTAAGGTCTCCAAAGCGCTGGGACCTCAGGGTTTTTAAGTCCAGTCAATGAAGGAAAAATAAATTATGTAGTTCTGGATAACCTGCAATAAAGTCCCAACGGAGGGAGGTGACTTGGGGACGGCGTCAAAGGTACTTTCTCCAGGTTTTTTTGCAATTATCTCGAAAAGTATTGGTCCTATCGAAAAAAATTATGTACACAACTAAATTCCATAAAATTTCCTACAAAAATGGTCCTATTCATTTTTATTGTAGGATCAATGGTTCAAAGGATAATGAGGAACGGAAAATAAATATTTGGGAAATTTCCATTTTATCAAGTTTATTCATCAGGACGACTTATTTACGGTTTTATAAAAAGGAATCTACTACTAAAATAGTGTTTTGGTATAAATACCAGTAATCTCGGAACAAAGGATAGAACTTGGTGAAACACCTAGTACAATAAGTGTAGGTTACCTATAACTTAAAAAGTATTACAAGAGCGTAATATGTAACTTTTGCGATTACAATAAATCGTCTTCTTCTACATAATCCTACTCTAGTTCTTCGTCCTCTAATAGTGCACCGTTGCAGCACGTACCATGGCAAATGCCACATATAGATAAGCATTGTATGACAACTTTTCGGCACCCACATCTCCCTCCACCACCAGCAGAATAACGACAGAATATGGTCTTCAAAATAGTTTTAGGAGCTGATAGTACCTTAGTTGTCACTGAGATAAGAAATCCATTCTCTTCTCTAGCTCAACCCTAACCTTCTGGAGGTAACTAGTGTTGTCAAGCCACTGTTGTAGTACACTCTTAACGAGTGTTGCTCTGCTGCACCTTTGGTAGGTGGATGTGAAGACATATTAGCTTTCATGGGACATGCATACTCCTTTCCTCACTGATCCCGCCTGGCCCCCTCTTTTTCTGTGGGAAAAATACTCCATAAAAGCCTCGAGTGTTTCAGGAACCATCTTCTCAGCTCCATTTAAGGAATCATGACTTTGTGTGTAAAGGGTTGTGTCGTATGCCTGTGATTGTATATCTTTCCTTATTTAAGCTGCGGTTAAACGATTCTTTTGCGCTCTTCCTGTTCGTTGGTATGCCTGGAAGCGTACTAATTTATCGTTCAGAATTTTCTTGCCAACATCACGAAAGCAGACAACCGTTTTTCGTTTGCGGACTTTGCTGAAAATGACTAATTCACCAAGTGTTTCCACCATTCTTCGAAATACAGTTTCTACTGATGGTTTTTCTCCTAAAATCTGCTCCAGCAACTCTTCCTAAGGAATATTGGGCAACCTCCGGTTCGCCTAGATAGTTTGATATCTCCTCCATTGCCCCTGAAAAAGTCTTCCTTGCTCTACCTCTTTTTTCCCGGTTGATTCTTTGACCAGAAATAATTGTTTGTAATGTAAATCTACAATGGTGACGCGTCTCAAAATTGATTCCCCCCATTCGTCCTCCCGAACGTTTGTTTGCTTGGAAATAGATTGGTCAAAATCAGTTCATCGTACACGGTAAACTTTTCGACGTTGTTCGAGTTTTTTCTTTCTTTCTTTGGCATAAAATTCGTCATCAATAGTTTCTGTACACAGAAAGCATTTAGTTTTGAATTCAAATTGTGATTTTGTTGAACGCAAGCAAGGGACAAAACATAAGTCAAAGGCTGTGCCGTAGCCACTGTAAAAGCTCGAACAGTATCTGAAGGTTTTGTGTGCCAGAGCTATGGGGAGGGTCAAAAGCTCTTTTGCCCCCTCGCGAAGCAAATGAGGGTCGTGTTCATAGTTCATATATACATGATACCCTCAATCAACCCCAAATCATAGTTGGAAATTATCTGCAATAATCCGTCCCCCTTTTTTTTCTGTGAGATTCATTGATCCTACGATAAAAATAAATAGTACCGTTTTTGTGGGGAATTTTATGTAGATAAATTTCTTACACAAGCCTTTGTCGATAGCGCTAATACTTTTAGAGATAATTGCAAAGCTCCTGATTTGAACATGAGAATTTTGTACGACCTGTATGACAATAAATGCCAAGAATACGAAACACCTGTCGCTCTATGTTTTTAGACATATTTTCAATACACAGTTCAATCTCCACTTTCATCGGCCTCAGACCGATACATGTAAAACTTGCGATCATTTAAATGCCTCTATAAAATGGTGTATCAATGCTACAGATAGAAATAAACATCTAGTTAATTTGGAACTACATCAACGGAAACCTGAAGCAGCCAAGGAAAGCAGAAAACGAGACATTATTACGTCTCTTGAGACGGGCGAGACAAAAGTATTTGTATTTGAGTTGCAAAAAACACTGCCAACACCTGTACTATCCACAGGAGTAGCCTACTATAAAAGACAACCATGGACATACAACCTCTGTGTTCACGATGCAATTGCGAAGACTGGCTATGTACATATGGAACGAAGCAATAGCGCACGCGGAGCCCAGGAAGTGGCTTCTTGTCTCATTCAACATATAAAAAGATTTGTTTCACCAGATGTAAGAAAAATTATTTTCTACAGTGACAGATGTGGTGGCCAAAACAGAAATATTAAAATCATATTACTTCTTGCCCATTTCTTAGATAACTCGGCAAATCTGGAACTCATTGAATTTAAGTATTTTATACCCGGCCACTCATTCTCTTCATGTGATCAAAATTTTTCTGTGATTGAGAATTCAAAAAAATTCATCCAGATATTTTTATTCCTGACCATTGTCTGAGTATGATTGAGAGCTCGAAAACAAACCCACCAAAACTTGTCATCTCACTCTCTGGAAGAGAGTATAACTAACCGGAATAAGATAAGGTGTCCTGGTTGAACATGAGATGAATCAGGTTAGAAAAAGGGCTACCCAAAGTGATAAAATATAAATATTCGCATCAAGATAATACGCCATTTTTAGAAATCGATATAACGAAAAAAAAAGCGAGGGCGGGAAGGTAAATTTGTGAATATACAGTTAAACCCATTATTTCCAAACGGACAGAAAATACAAAAAGAATAACTGGATAATCTCCACGAACTTTTGAAGTATGTTCCACGTGTTCTCCGCGATTTTTATTTGAATTTAAACAGTGAAGAGAATGTTGCAGATAATGGGTTAGTCGGGGAAGAATGTGAAGATAATAATTAGTGACTGAAAATGTACTTATTATATTATCATTTTGTCACCCTCAATAAAAACCATATTCATATTACTATTTTTTTCTCATTTACCCATTTACCTGAGAATATATTATTACACAATAATACCTAAACAAAAAATTGATGTAAAGTAATTAAAATTGTTATGCCAAAAACGACTACACACAACTAATTTTCAAAAATATATTAATGGGGAATATTTTTTTTTCTGCTGCTAATGACTTGTATGTATATTTTTTAGAGTTCCAGCATAAAACCCAGTTGAAGAATTAATAAATAGATTTACAATACAGCAGAGACTTTGAGACAGTTTTTCTCAAAACGGGATAAATGTGGGATAGGCTACTTTGGCCCTGAGCCCTTCAATTGTAATTTGTCTGTAAACGGTGCCTATACATGATGACTTAATGACTTGAGCACAAATCGCTCTGAAATATTGGTTCAAACTGAAGGAAACGCAAATTTAAATAGATTGTGGCGGTGAGCTCACGGAACTGACTATACCTTTTAAAAAATAGGTCTACCTGCACAGACTGTAAAAGTCGTTGACAAGGAGACCGAAAAAAGTGAAGTTCAGTTTATTTTAAGGAATTAATATTTTTGGTTTTAGAAAGAGACTGAATTTTAATGATGTGTATTATAACTTAGATGTCTGCTAAGAAATTAGGTTTCCTCTTCTGGGCTCGCAAATACTTTTCACCAGCTAATCTCTATACCTTATATACTTCACAAATACGGGCAAACCTCGAATACTGCTCCCACATCTGGGGTGCCGCTGCCGCTTCTACACTTGCTATCCCGGACTCCATCTCATCGGTGAGCCTACCCCCAAATGCTACCATCTCTTGCCCACCGACGTGCCGTTGGTGACCTCTCTCTCTTTTATAGATATCTGCGCGGGCACTGCTCAGAGGAGCTTTCTTCCATAGTTCCTCCACCTGCTGCCCCCAACAGATCTACCAGGGGAACAGAGCGAATGCACCCTTTTACTGTACAGGTTACCAGACATAGAACATCTTGTTATGCCCGCTTTTTTGTCCCGAGGACTTCCAAGTTGTGGAACTCCTTGCCGAACCTCCAAACCTTCAAGTCCATAATTAACAAGTTGCCTCTTTCCTCCGTGTCGACACCCACGGTACGATAGTATTTAGGCTGTAAGCCCCCGTGGTATGTTGTTGAAATATATTTTAAAAAATAGATATAGTTTTAATAAAGAGAATAATTTGTGGTGTTGAAACCCTGCGAGTTCAAATAATACCCCCAAATTGGTGAGCCCGACGTGATTGTGAAGCGATCGTGATTGACTTATTAATTAGCGAAACATGGAAAAATTACAAGCACAAAGAGAAGCCTTAAAACGTGAAGTACAACAAAATCGTGCGGCTCAGCCTACACAACAACCCAGCACTTCTGAAATCAATACTGTGGCAGCTAAACCTCCACCTTTTTGGGCTTCTGATGTAGCCTGATGGTTTACCTTGTTAGAATCACAGTTCGAACTTACGAAAATTACTCAAGACATGGCTAAATTCTATTATGTTGTATCTCCCCTGGACAAGGATGCTTTGAAACTATTTTCCGACGTCCTTCGGTGCACCGACCTACGTCCTGCTCAAACAAGCCTTATTACAACGATGCGGCGCTAGTGACGATAAACGAATAAAGAAACTCTTAGCAGGCATCGAATTGGGGGACAGAAAATCTTCAGACTACAACAGACAACTTCTTCTTTATTAATCGAAAAACAGGCTGACATAGCGGACAAAATACTAGATGTCACACAGCCACTGGTCATGCCCTGCACTACGCCGTCCCCGGCAACTACGCTGGATTTATCCGCATTGGTCACCGAAATCGCCGCCGAAGTGCGTAGTGATTTTCGTGCGCGACGCTCATCAACACCAAAATCCTAGTGGTTTTAACAGGTGGTTGACAAGTTGATACAGGACTCCGGCAATGGCTACATCGGAGGCGCCTGTGCGTAGTTGTAATTCGGCATTCGGTTGTAGATGAGTGCGGTGACTTCAGCAAGAAGCTTAATTGAAGAACAAAACTTAATCAAGTTTAGTCGTCCAAGCAATGCTTGTGTTTTTGGAGCCGATCACGGCGTTAAGGGAGACGGGCTTGTACTCTAGCTGCATGTGGCAAAAAA
Source organism: Tillus elongatus (assembly GCA_964006375.1). Taxonomy (NCBI): domain Eukaryota; kingdom Metazoa; phylum Arthropoda; class Insecta; order Coleoptera; family Cleridae; genus Tillus; species Tillus elongatus. The sequence continues at coordinate 119,397,505 of OZ023269.1, forward strand.
CGACGGTAGAAGTTCACCATGCCTAAGAATCGGCGTAACTGAGCCACAGTTGTCGGCCGTGGGAATTGCCGAATAGCCTCAAGTTTGGCTGGCAATAGGGTGATTTCATTGGCGAAAATTTGATGACCCGAGAAGGAAATGGTGGGTTGGGCAAAGACGCATTTGGCCTGATTGAGAGCTATCCCGGCTAAGCCCCCACAATTTGGGGGTATTATTTAAACTCGTGCAAGGTTTCAACACAACAAGCGATTTTAAAACGTCAAAATTGGTAATATTTAGGCAATGAACCTGAAACTAATATGAGCTATGGAAGGAAAATGTCTTAAGAAGAATGTTTTACAAAGCCTGAAGTCTTAGTTTCAATCGTCATTGTCTTTCATTTTACTAAAATATTCCCAGAAAATTGATTTCAAATAGACCCTTTCTCAGATGCTTTGGCAGCAGTGTTGGCTATAGAGTTTATCGGTTAATTTTCGTAAAAAATCTTTAAAGCTCAACATATCCGTCATTATGCAAGATACGAAAAAAATTGTATACATTAATTATAGGGTGTCTTGAGCTACATCTTAAAAAATATTTCTACAATTACAGGGTGGCCCATAAGTCGTTGGTGATTCAAATTTTCTTTTAAAAAAATCACTAATGGGGAGATCCGTGTTTATATATATATATATATATATATATATATATATATATATATATATATATATATATATATATATATATATATATATATATATATATATATATATATATATATATATAGACCGATCTTGATCAAATTTGGTGAGTACCTTCCTTTTGAAAGTGGCTTGGACAAGTTCGTTAGCCAGGAAAATCGGAGCAGGTTTTCCCGGAAAATTTTGTGTTTTCTTTCTAAAAAAAATTCATATTTCCGGGAATAACAACGTGAGGGCAACCAAATTTGGTACGTGTATTTGTATTATAAAGAGTGAACAATGTACCAAAATTTAGGTCTCTAGGTTTAAAGACAAAAAAGTTACGGGCAGCTAAAGCAACAAATTTTGGAGTTATCCTCAAAACGTCAAACTCTTAATTTAAAACGTCAAACTCGCAATTTAAAACGTCAAAATTGGCAATGTTTAGGCAAAGAACGTGAAATAAATACGGATTGTTAAAAGAAAATGTTGCCAGAAGAGTGTTCTGCGAACCCTTAAGTTACAGATTCAACCGTCATTGCCCTTCATTTTGCTAAAATATTTACAGAAAATTCATTTCAAATAGACCTTTTCTCTGATGCTTTGGCTGTCGGTTTAGTTAAGTTGATGCTTCCGCTGTAGGTTTAGTGAAGTTTATGGTTTAACGGTCTATAATTTGTAGCTAATTTTCGTAGAACAAATTCGTTACTGCATTTTAGCATTTTTTATCGAAATATGATGCATGTTTGTAAGAAATAAATCTGGACGCAGTAAGTGCGTTTTGGTAGAGAATTTTGATTAAATGTTTCAAATTTCAATAACTCAATTTGCTATTAACGTAAGTTTTGTTGGTTAGGAAACCAACATTCAACTTTATTTTCGGAAAATTTTTGTATGAACGCAGCAAGGGCGTATTGGTTGCGAATTTTCATTAAATGTTTCAAATTTCAATAACTCAATTTGCTATTAACCTAAGGTTCATTGGCTAGGAGACCAGTTTTCTCAGAAACATTTAAAGTTTATTTTCGGAAACTTTTTGCACATTTTCTAATAATTATTGTGATAAAATATGGTACATTGTTCCTACTATATAGGTTATACCGGTAACCAAATTGATGCCTACTCGCATTAGAGCGATATATTTGTAATTACAAACATTTTTATGAAAATTCACATCCATAACGCACTTGCTGCGTCCAGGCTTTTTTAAAGGGTGAAGTGAGTTCCGTGAGTTCACCGCCACGAGATAAGTTTTTGATAAAACAAAATTGTAAGTACACCTATTAAAATATTTTGTCCATATTGTTATCATTTATTATCAGAGACAAAACAGAGTAGCAAAGAAAATTTCATTGCAATTGGTAGACTCTTACTGGGTGTTGGGATTTTATGGAAAGTCTGTATATGTCCATATTTTGCTTTACAAAAAATTATATAAATACCATTATGTTGTTGTTGTTTTCATCTGTTACACAAGTTTAATCATTTTGCTAAAAATAAAGAAAACTAAACAATATAAATTAAAGGTCAAGAGAGTTTATGTATGATTAAATCATTAAATCGATGTTTTTTATGCTTTCATTATTATAAATGCAGACCTTTGTTTATTTAAGCACACTGTAACATAATAAGGATTAGTTAAATTAACAAATTTGATAAGATTTATCATAAAAATGTTTGTTTACATCCTGCGAAACTGACAGTGTTGTTTATTTCCGCACAGGAATTTATGATTAAGTCTATTTTTAATTGATTTGCAAGCCATAATTAGTCACTTTACAACGTGAACAAACTCGAAGAGACAAAGTTATTTGTTGCTTATGTGATGATATTGTTAATAATAGACAAACTTAAATGTTTGCATCAAAACCTGCACTATTAGTTATTTAAATTTTATTTGCATACCATCTGGAACAAAACCTGCACTATTAGTTATTTAAATTTTATTTGCATACACTCTGGAACAACCAAATAGAATAAATTCAGTATCTCAATGAATTATTGTGCATATTTGTAAAAATCCCGAAACAACGTCAATTTTATATTGAAAAATGACACCCGGCAACGTGAAAACTTCACCCCTACATTCACCCCCTTCGAGTGACAGTTGCAACCCTCAAATTTTTAAATAGAAAGTAGGGGCGTGTGATACCTCATTTTCAAGATCTCTTTATTCTCTATTCAAAAATGCTGTAGTTTTAAAAGCTATTGCAAAAATTAACAATAAAAAAACTCTGGACGCAGCAAGTGCGTTATGGCAGTGAATTTTTATAAAAATGCTTTGAATATCAAATATGTCTTTTTTAATGCAAGCACTCATCAATTTGGTTACCGGTATAACCTATATAGTAGAAACAATGTGCCATATTTTATCAAAATAACTTATTGTTTGAAAATGTACAAAAATTTTCCGACAATATACCTTAAACGTTGGTTTTCTAACCAACAAATCTTAGGTTAATAGCAAATTGAGTTATTGAAATTTGAAGCATTTAATGAAAATTTGCTACCAAAACGCACTTACTGCGTCTTGATTTTTTTTTCTTACAAACATATTTCGATAAAAAATGCAATAAAATAAGGCTGTTCGAAAAAAAAAAGTAGGGATCAACAACGATCGACTTGTGGGATAGCCGGTGATTGTCAAAATAATTTTATAAGATGCAGCTCAAGACACCCTATAGTTAACTTATACAATTTTTTCTCGTCTCTTGTATAATAATAATTATATTCAGCTTTACCGTAGAAACGCGTCACCCTGTATATATGTAAGCAGATCAAAACTGAACGTAAACCTGGATATGGATTCCAGGGGGCTTAGTTTGCGCTCATTTTAAGAAATCTTTAAAATTCTAAAGTCACCGTCTCCTCTTTGACGAATTTTTTGTACGAAAATTAGCTAAAAATTATGGACCGTTAAACCACAAACAACTAAAACTACCACCAAAGCATTAGAGAGTAAGAACTAACTTGTCGCATATCAGCCCTTTTGTAAAACTTTGATCCTTTATATGTGTTGATAAAACATAACAAACACTGTTTAATCCACCCACTAACATTAATAAAGGAATAATTTGCACTTGTATATAAAAAATTTCCCAAATGACACAAATAATTCGTCGACTCAAACAAATAAACATATAAATAATCTCATACCAATACCATACATCAGTTACAGCGCCTAACAGACCTGCGCAATAGTATCAAATGTTCCGTTACCACGGCAACCACATACTAGATCTCATATAAGCTATTGACAATCAAAGGCGGTGATATTAAACATAAATGTTTCAAATTTGAATAGTTCAATTTTCTGTAACCCTAGAAAGCTGAATTTTGGCACATAGTTAGGTCTTTCCCAAAACAATATGTACACAAAATTTTATTAAATATCTTTGTAATTTTCAGAGAAAATTTTTTTTGCAAAGTCTCACCATCGATACCTCTCTATTTGTGAATTTTTTAAAATAAAAATTCACTAAAAGACATTCATCTGATTGACAAACTTCGCTACAACACACTAAAAAATTAATAATTAATCGCGTTTCATTCTTGATAATGGTAAATATTTTTAAAGACATTAATCTTTTCATGTAGAGTTTAAAAAGCATGCCTCGTACATCTTGGCAGCATCCTAATCGTAAATAAAAATGCCTTCTAACGTTAATCAACATCGTGACCGACCTGATTGCAATCGTCATTATTCTTCTTCTTCTTCTTCTTCTTCTTAAGTTCATTAAATTGCATGCTTTAGTTTTGTATACCATACTTTTTACACATCCTCATAAGAAGAAGTCTAATAGGGTAAAATCGTGGATGGAGCGAAACCTAACCCAAATAAGTACGTAATAATGGTGATGCTGGATGTTAAAAACGCCTTTAAGACAGTACCATGGGACGGGAACATCACATAACTACAGAGAAGACAAGTGTCTGAAGATATTTGTAACTTATTCTACGAGGGCGGGTCAATAGGTCCGTGACTTTTTGAATTTCCCGCCTCTTCACAGGAAGGGCAACACTGCTCCTGCCAACAAGCATCTGTCAGTTGACTCCCGTCAAATTTTGAACAAGCTGCGTCATTTAGTTTGTGTTAGATAGCCATTGACAGCAGACAACCTCTTGAGTTATAATAAAAATGGAAAAAAGTGGATTTCGTGTGCTCATCGAACATTATTTTTGCGGAAAAAACCATCACTCAAACCAAGGCTAAGCTTGTTAAATACTATCGGGACTCTGCACCATCAATTTCGATGGTAGAAAAGTGGTTTACTGAATTTCGTTGCGGCCGTACAAGCACTAATGACGCCGAACGTTCTGGACGCCTAGTTAAGGTCGCTACACCCGAAACAATTGAAAAAATTCACGATATGGTGTTGGCCGATCGGAGATTGAAAGTGCGGGAGATTGTGGAAGCCACAAACATATCACATAGCTCAGTGTTTTCGATTTTGGATAATCACTTGGGTATGAGAAAGCTATCCGCAAGATGGGTGCCGCGTTTCCTCACAATCGACCACAAACGCAATCGTGTGACAACTTTGAAGAAGTGTTTGGCGACGAGTTTTTGCGCCGTTTCGTAACCGTTGACGAAGATGGATTCACCACAACACATCAGAGACCAAGCAGCAGTCAAAACAGTGGGGTTCTTCGTGCGAATCGGCGCCGAAGAAGGCCAAGGTGGGTTTGTCAGCCAATAAAGTCATGGCGATTGTTTTTTGGGATTCACGCAGTATAATTGACATTGATTACCTTCAAAAGGGAAGAACAGTCAATGGCGAATATTATACCAACTTATTGGACAGATTCAATGACGATTTGAAAAAAACCGACCGCATTTTGCCAAGAAAAAAGTTCTTTTCCACCAAGACAATGCAAGGGTGCACACGTGTAGTCTCCATTGCGAAATTGCATAAATTGGGCTACGAATTGCTCCCTCATCCGCCCTATTCTCCGGATTTAGCCCCGAGTGTCTATTTCTTGTTTCCAAACTTAAAGACATGGCTCGGCGGAAAGAGATTTGATACCTATTTTGAAAACCTCGACAAATTTTTTTTGAAGCCTAAAAGAAATCTGAGAAACGTTGGACGTGTATAGAGCTCAAAAGAGACTATGTTGAGAAATAAAATGATTTTTTTGTCAAAAAACCTGTGTTTCATTCAAAAAGTCACGGACTTATTGACCCGCCCTCGTATATACAGTTTTAAAATATACATATTTCCGTTTTATGTGCAATTTTTTTCTAACCGGCATTAATTTCTAATACTCCTGAAAAATATGCAGTACACATTAAAGAATAAAAGATGCGAGTTACATTTGACGTTGCGGAATGCGAAATATGTAGGCTAAATATATGGACACGTCGGTTGTAGATAACAGTAGGTTTCAAATAACCTTAAAAAATAAGAACGTGTCCAAATCTGGTGATTTGGGTTCTCCAAGTGTGCTTATCAGTGCTCATCAAAGGTTCCACTCTTCACTTAGCATCTTTTTTGCTGGGACAACTTTGGTCGTATAATGCTAACTGCAAATTGTTTTTTTTTGTGCATGTTATGTATTCTATGAAAGTCCAATGGTATAAAAATTCGCTATCGACCGAACGGGTTCATCTAGAGACCAGAACAAAAACAAACAAAAAAACACTTTCATAACGTACCTACTTGCGGAAACATAACTTTTTAGCCACACATCTTTGTTTACAAAAACGCATTGAAATTCTGAATGAAACAATATCCAGACAATTTCATTTGTATTCCATTATTTGAAAGGTTATTTACCATATGTAGTATCTTCCAATTTTGAAAATGTCATATACCTACATACCAATTTCTGTTGAAACCTGCATTTTTGCTACACAATTAGAAGAGCCTAAACACTTTTTAAAACGCACTAAACTTGATTATTATTAGAACAATTAAGATTACGCGAGTTTTTTGTTTCTTTTGTTAAATGCAAGCAAGAAAACTGCGAACTAACGCGATGTAATCAAAACAACCTTCTGATACAAATAATTACTCCGAGAAATAAATGTAAACGTAAACTCTAAACAGGACCGTACTTATGTATGTTCGAATTAGGTACCTAGTTGCATGAATTTTTTGTACAAATATTTTTTGTTTGCATTTGCAGATATTAAACAAATATATCACAATTGTAGTTTTATAAAACATTTTCTTTATAAAATATCGTTTTCAACCTTTTAGTGAATTTTCTTAAAAAAAATTCACCAATGAGGAGATCCCGACTTTTGAATTTTGAAAAAATTTCTTCAAATGAGCGCTAATTAGGCCCCCCAGAAAACATATCCGGGGTCAGTTTCAATTTTTATATGTTTATATATATATATATATATATATATATATATATATATATATATATATATATATATATATATATATATATATATATATATATATATATATATATATAATATATATATATATATATATATATATATATATATATATATATATATATATATATATATATATATATATATATATATATATATTTATATATTTATATATATTTATATATATGTATCACACCGATAACTCAAAAAATAATGGGCCGATTTTGATTAAATTTGGTGAAAAAATTCCTTTTGCAAATGGCTTGGATAAGTTCGTTAGCCAGGAAAATCTGCCCAGGTTTTCCCGGAAAATTTTGTGTTTTCTTTCGAAAAAAAATTATATCTCCGGAATTAACAAAGTAAGGGCAACCAAATTTGGTACGCAGGTTTATATCCTTATAAGTAAGTTACCTACCAAAATTTAGCTATGTAGGTCAAAAGACAAAAAAGTTATAGGCATTTAAAGAAAATTAAATTGGGGTTTTCCTCAAAACGTCAAAGTGGCGATTTAAAATGTCAAAATTGGCAACATTTAGGCAAATAACTTGAATCTAATACGGGCTATAGAAATAAAATATCTCAAGAAGGATGTTTTACAAACCCTAAAGTCTTAGTTTCAACCGTCATTGTCCTTCATTTTACTAAAATATTTGCAGAAAATTCATTTCAAATAGACCCTTTCTCTGATGCTTGGCAGTAGCCTTAGCTATAGAGTTATTATATAAGATATGAAAAAAAATTGTATATATTAATTATAGGGTGTCTCGAGCTACATCTTAAAGTAACATTTCTACAATCACAGGGTGGCCCATAAGTCGTTGGTGATACAAATTTCCTTTTTTTTTTGTCAAACACGCCCTATGTTATTGCATTTTTGTATTTTCCATCGAAATATAATGCATGTTTGTAAGAAAAGAAATTCTGGACGCAGCAAGTGCGTTATGGTAGCGAATTTTGATCAAATGTTTCATATTTGAACAGCTCAATTTGCTATTAACCTATAAGGTTGACCAAGAAACGTGTTTTTTCGGGAACACTTTAAGTTAACTTTTGGAAATTTTTGTACATTTTCACACAATAAAGTTATTTTGATGAAACATGGCACATTGTTTTTACTATATAGGTTATACTGGTAACCAAATTTGATGCATGCTTTCTTAAAAAAACACACATACCTATTTGTTATTAAAAACATTTTTATGAAAATTCACTACCATAACGCACTTGCTGCGTCCAGAGTTTTTTTATGCAGCAAGAAAATACCCCGATATACGGCCCGTGGACCGGCGTTCCACAGACCGTGTAGTCAGTTACACAAACTGTCTAGCTCGGGTGACTCGCGTACCGGGATGCATTTAAACATTCCGCTATAGATTTCAAACCCGGCTCAATTTTGATTGGCTAATTTTAAATGAAACTATAGACGGTGCTGAATCACGTAGTAGAATGTCAGGACGGTGTCCAAAGCGAGATGACAGGTCATATGCTTATTTTTGCGCTCCATGGGGCGCATTCACTTTTAGTGAATTTTCTTTATAAAAATTCACTAATGAAGAGATCCCGACTTGAATTCAGAAAAAATTCTTCAAATGAGCGCGAACTAGGCCTTTATATATATATATATATATATATATATATATATATATATATATATATATATATATATATATATATATATATATATATATATACAGGGTGGCGCATTGAAAACGAAACCGACCGATTTGCGCCCAGAGAATATATTTTTTTTAAGAAACGCTGAAACACGTCAATTTTAATATTGAGGGGGGCATGTTTTGACATGAAACTCAACTTTGTCACATCAACCCCTTAAGGGTGGTGATAACAACCCTTATATTTTAAATAGGGAACATGGGTCGAGTGTTACATCATTTGAAAGCTCTTTCTTTTCTGAATTCAACACACTAATTTTTTTGGAAGTTTTATCAACTCGTTTAAAAATTATTCACAGTTGAAGATGCAAAAACGCATTTCACTCATTCCCATAAGAAATGTGCTGATAGTCAATGTTTTGTTGGTTTGTAAACAAAAAATTGACTATCAGAACATTTCTTATCGGAATGAGAGAAATGCGGTTTATTATTTCAGTTTATCGGTCGGTTTGATACTTGATAGTACTACCGAAAATTAATTTCACAATGGTGTATTCTGTAGAAGAAAGAGTTGAAATAATTACTCTTTTTTTTCAAAAACGATGACTGTGCCAACCGTAGCGCGAATTTGTTTAATGAACGACATCCGAGCAGACATGTTAACAGAAAATATATTTTGGAGTTAGTTGCAAAGTTTCGACAAAGTGGTTCAGTAGCCAACAAAAAAGGGATCCTGAACGTGAATTTCCGGTTAGAAATGAGACTACTGAGATTGAAGTTTTAGGACAAATTGCTGCAGACCTAACTTTGAGCACGGGAAAATTGGCCACTGTTTCAAACATCAAAAGAAGAACTATTCAGCGAATATTGAAGCATCATAAATTTCACCCGTATAAAAATCATCTTGTACAACAACTTAATGAAGATGATTTTGGTCGGCGGTTATTTTATTAAACTCTACAGTCAATCGTCATAATTGTCGTTATTGGGAATGCATCTAGTCTTACACACTTTGTCCCTATATTGGGGTAGAAATGGGCCAGGGCTAACATTTTTTTTTTTTAATTGTTAGTTAGTTGTATACCGTCTCTATTTTTAATACTCTGTGTTATTTGGAGCGGCCGTGACAACATAGTACTTGGTTCCGAACTAGGTGGCGACACGTTCACCACTCACTTAGTGTTTTGAGACTGGCTATACGATAGCCGTGTTATTTTTGGTGCATTTTTGCTACGATTGGTAAGCCGTACTGAAGAGCTCTAATGAGAGCGAAACCGGTCTACGGTTCTAATTGTTGCGAGAATGCATCTAGTCTTACACACTTTGTCCCTATATTGGGGTAGAAATGGGCCAGGGCTAACAATTTTTTTTTAAATTGTTAGTTAGTTGTATACCGTCTCTATTTTTAATACTCTGTGTTATTTGGAGCGGGCGTGACAACATAGTACTTGGTTCCGAACTAGGTGGCGACACGTTCACCACTCACTTAGTGTTTTGAGACTGGCTATACGATAGCCGTGTTATTTTTGGTGCATTTTTGCTACAATTAGTATGCCGTACTGAAGAGCTCTAATGAGAGCGAAACCGGTCTACGGTTCTAATTGTTGCGCGAATGCATCTAGTCTTACACACTTTGTCCCTATATTGGGGTAGAAATGGGCCAGGGCTAACAATTTTTTTTAAATTGTTAGTTAGTTGTATACCGTCTCTATTTTTAATACTCTGTGTTATTTGGAGCGGGCGTGACAACATAGTACTTGGTTCCGAACTAGGTGGCGACACGTTCACCACTCACTTAGTGTTTTGAGACTGGCTATACGATAGCCGTGTTATTTTTGGTGCATTTTTGCTACGATTGGTAAGCCGTACTGAAGAGCTCTAATGAGAGCGAAACCGGTCTACGGTTCTAATTGTTGCGCGAATGCATCTAGTCTTACACACTTTGTCCCTATATTGGGGTAGAAATGGGCCAGGGCTAACAATTTTTTTTAAATTGTTAGTTAGTTGTATACCGTCTCTATTTTTAATACTCTGTGTTATTTGGAGCGGGCGTGACAACATAGTACTTGGTTCCGAACTAGGTGGCGACACGTTCACCACTCACTTAGTTATTGGGAAGATAATAATCCAAGAAACTTTTCGAAGTCCACACTCAAACTCCACAGAAATTGAATGTCTGGACTGGCATTTTTGGAGACCGTTTAATCGGACCATTTTTTCTTGATGGCAATTTGAGTGGCGAAACGTATTTGGAGTTACCAGAAGATATCGTTTACCCTTTACTAATTGACATTGTTGAAAATGATGATCGCTATCAAGAAAATCAATTAGTGTTTCAACAAGATGCAGCTCCTCCGCATTTTTAACAACGTTTTGTTAACGTCGGCCTATTTCCGCGACTATGGCCAATCACCGACGACAGGGAGCAGTTTTACCTCACTATCTTACACATTTTACCGAACTTCTGCCTTTTTGTAAGGAGGGTAGGGATCTTTAACGTGCCCAACATCGTATGGACACGGGACCCACGGCTTTACGCCCCCTCCGAAGGGCGGAACGTGCAGACATTCAACTTGCACAAATACAATGCCAGAACCTCGGTTGATGTGAATGTTACAGTATGTACTGAAAAGGTGAAAGGAGTACCCTGAGATCGAACCCAGTGCCCTTCAGTTCAGAGGCACTCGTTCTTACCCCTGAACCACCGAGGCTCTATTCCCGGAAGTTTTGAGTTTTCTTTCGAAAAAAAAATTATATCTCCGGAAATAACAAAGTAAGGGCAATCAAATTTGGTATGCAGGTTTCTGTCATAAAGAGTATCCTATGTGCCAAAATCAGTTTTATTCAAATCACCAAAGCATATGAGATTGCAATCTCGGTTTAGGCACCGTCCTAACATTCTACTACGTGATTCCGCACCGTCTATAGTTGCATTTAAAATTAGCCAATCAAAATTGAGGTGGGTGCCGAAATCTATAGTGGAATGTTTAAATGCCACCGGGATATCACGAGCCTAGGATCCACCAATGTGTCTGTAATAAAGTTGTTCATCCTTTAAAGGAACTGAAAAAAACTGCGTATTGCTAGCATGTGGTGGACCTTTCCAGAGATAAACGTAGATTTAATACTGTTACAAAGCACTTCAATAGACGTAGGTGCGGTGTTGCCACATCACCAGAACTTCCCCAACATCTGGGAATTTTTGCACAATCTGGCAACACCGCCTCCCCACCCCCTGGGGTGACCCCCCTCAGGCGAAGTCTCAACCCTCTAGGACCAGAAATAACGAAGTTACCAACTTGTACCCCGTCGGAACGGATAACTGAGGTCTGCACATTCCGAACATCCTGTATATACACCCTGTATGCGCAGAGAACCCTTACACCCTGTATACGCAGAGAGATCTTATATTACGAGAAACACCTCTTGTGTAACATAAGAGTGATGACCACATTTGGATAACCTGTATATACATCCACCTGTATATACATCCCCCTGTATACACACGGGACCGATCTGTATTCACAGAACCTTGTAGTAAAAGAAGGTCCTGGAACATTCTGGAATGGAACGCTCCAGAAACGTGGTGGAAGGTGCGGCGAGTATATAAACGCGAAAGCAAGCCAGCCAGTTCAGTACAGTTCAGTAAGAGAATGTTGAAGTGACTTGAAGTAGCAGTAACCAGTGAATAAAGTGTTAAGAGAGTAGCGACTGTAGTTCCAGTATAATAATTTGTGTGCAGATTAGTGAGTGTAAGGCCAGATAAACTAAGTGTTTTGTGAGAGAGACATTCTAGAACTTTTATTGCATCCATATTTAGACAGTAAATTAAGTGTTTGGTGAGAGAAACATTCTAGAACTTTTATTGTATCCATATTTATATAGTAAATTAAGTGTTTGGTGAGAGACATTCTAGAACTTTTATTGTATCCATATTTAGAGAGTAAATAAAGTTGTTTTGTTAAAATAAAAAGTCTCACTTATCTAGAACCCGGAGAAAACGCAACAATACTAAACTGACTAGTTTGAGGATTAAAAAAAATCTAGATGATAGACACGCCGTGTAGCACCACTGGCTCATGTAATCACGGTTCATAAACAAACAAAAAATAGGCTCGTGGAATGGCAATCCACGGACCGCCTATCCGTGCCTTAATGGGTACGTTTAATAATTGACCCCAACAACGATTCGTGTACCCGAACGCAGAATTGGGCGTTTAAAAACTGTTCGAGCGTCCACTCTCTTCTGTTTAATAACTGTTCTTACTGTTCGAACAGCTTTTTTACACACCAGGTCGAGAGCTGATTCATTAGAATGGTTTTAATTCCTAACCTAACAAACTTGAATAGCCAGAGTCAACTTTTTTATTTAATTATTTTAAACATTAATTATAATATGATTACATAATATGCTAGATGCATAGCATAGTTAGTATCTTATGCTGTAGTAGATGTAACTATTGCAATTTCGCACACAAATTGCAATATCGGAAACCATTGAAGAATAATATTAAATTATATATATATATATATATATATATATATATATATATATATATATATATATATATATATATATATATATATATATATATATATATATATATATATATATATATAGTGTGCCCGAAATTGGTGATGTATGTATTGCGATCTCCGAAACTGTTAGAGATAGGAAAGCGGTTAAATGGGGAAAGTTTTAGACAATTCTGTTTGTAATTGAATGCCGTTTAGTTTACGATTTTATCTCTTTTGGTTTTTACGATATTTGAAAAAAACAAAAATAGCGCATTTTCGAAAATATCCTGTATTTTCTTTATTTATAAAAGTTTCCGAAATCTGTAAAAACTTTCTCATAGCAACTTTTTACGTAGGAAACGCCTATGTAGTCAGATTTCATTTCCAACGTTTCGATAGTTTGGAACCATCATCAACTTTTTTTTCATATGGGCTCCATATTGGATTTTCACTGTTTTGAAAAGCCCCTGTTTTTGCCTTTACAAATATGTATCACACTTAGTAAAAAAAAGTTAGGTTATGGGTTGAAAAACAAAAAAATATGATTTTGTTACGACTTTGGCAACGTCGCACGATGAAACACTCACACTTAAGCTGATTCTAAAAATTCAAAAGTCGCGATCTCCTCATTAGCAAAATTTTCTGCGAAATTCGCTAAAACTCCTGGAAAACATGGCAGATGTGCGGAAGCAACACTGAAATGAAAGGAGCAATTGGAGACAAAAAGGTGTGCTTGCAACAAGACGAGATCGTCTTTAGAGAGACAGGGGCTTGAACTATTTCACACAAAGTTGAAATATCCTGAATTTTTTTTTAAATGAAATGGGACAACATTTTGCAACTACAACGGCAAATCTAGAAAACTTCTATGTAGAAATATAATGATTTGTCGTACTTTCGCAATTTGATTAGATAGAAATCGCTACACTTCACAACCACTCATATAGGTAAGATTAATCAGTACACTAATTTAGCATATTACGGATAACAACAAAAACAAGTTAAAAATGGTATTTAAAATTAAAAATCTGCTTATCGATGTAGATATTTTCAATGATAAATTTGTAGGTTTATTATACAGCGTGTTTGGTACCTGGAGGACCAAAACAAAATGTCAATTATAAAATCGAATTGTAAGCAAAAAACAAAACATATTTTTTTCGCTGATCGGGCTTAGTCAACAGACAACTGCCGCTATTGCAGTGACACAAATCCTCACTTGTACAGAGAATTCTGTACCCAAAATCCAGAAAAATTAAACGTTTGGACAAGGATTACAGGAACAGGAACACGAATTGTTTGCACAAATTTCATTCCTGGTAATTTGACTGGAGAGATGTATTTCAATTCGAGAATGAAATGGACGTCTCGTTAACCGAAATATTGGAAAATGGCGAGACTCGTAACATCGATCACCTACATTTTCAGCAAGATGGTGCATGGTGCCCCTTCTCATTATGCAACTATGGTTAGGAGTGTTTTGTATAATCATTACCAAGGTATGGTGTTATTTGATTTTAACATAATAGTTCATTCAAATGGGATGCAGTGTTAAAAATGTACGAAGCATATTCCGAGATTAAAGCTATAGTTTGTAACTCAGGTTTGTCTAATTTTTTGTTTCAGGTCGGTGGATAGGAAGAAGAGGTCTTATTGAATGGTCAACAAGATCTCCAGATCTGAATCCCCTGGACTTTTTCTATGGATGGGGGAATTTAAAGAACAAGATCTTTTAATCTCAACCACAAGATCTAAATGAGCTGAGGGAGGGAATTACTACTGAATGTCACAGAATAACCTCAGAGATGTTGGAAAATGTAAGAAGAGGATTTGATCACAGACTGTATTATCGTATGGAAGCCAATGGCGGTCATTTTGAGCAATTATCAAATTAAAAAATACAATTGCCGATCTGTTTTTTTTCCAAAACATCTAAATATATATTTTTTACAGTAACAACTGGAATTCAACATTAATAAGTCACACATCCCAAATTACAGCTGTAGTTGCTGTTTAAAATAATATAATTGTGCGTGTTTTGTTTCTTTAACGTTGGTCTATTTTTTTATATATTTCAACATAACACACCACGAGGGCTTACAGTCTAAATAATATCGTACCGTGGGTGTCGACAACGAGCAAAGAGGCAACTTGTTAATTCTAGACTTGAAGGTTTGGAGGTTCGGAGGAGAAGGAAACACATGTGCCGGCAAGGAATTCCGAAACTTGGAAGTCCTCGGGACAAAAGAGCGGGCATAACAAGATGTTCTATGTCTGGTGACCTGGACAGTAAAAGAGTGCATTCGCTCTGTTCCCCTGGTAGATCTGTTGGGGACAGCAGGTGGAGGAACTATGGAAGAAAACTCCTCTGAGCAGTGCCCGTGCAAATATCTATAAAAGAGAGAGAGGTCACCAACGGCACGGTGAGCAAGGATTGGCAGCCTTAGGGTGAGGGTAGGGTCACCGATGAGACGTATAGCTCTCTTCTGAATTGAGTCCAGGATAGCGAGTGTAGAAGCGGCAGCGGCACCCCAGATATGGGAGCTGTATTCGAGGTTTGGCCTTATTTGTGAAGTATATAAGGAGAGATATATAGAGATATAGAAGTATATAAGGAGAGGTATATAGAGATTAGCTGGTGAAAAGTATTTGCGAGCCCGGAAGAGAAAACCTAATTTCTTAGCAGCCACTTCTGCAGTTAATGTGACATGTTGGTGCCAACTGAGATTTCGATCCACAGAAATGCCAACAAGTGAAAAGGACTCATTACTTTGAATAACTTGGTTGTTCATTGTGATGGGTCTAAGGCTGGTGTATCACTTATGAGAAATAAAGCAAGACTGAGATTTGGTGGGGTTGAATTGTACAAGATTTATATTTTCCCAGTCGAATATTTTTTTAGTGAATTTTTATTTAAAAAAATTTACTATTAGAGAGGTATCGATGATGAGACTTTGCAAAAATTTTTTCAAATGAGTGCGAACTAGGACTTCTAGACCCCATATCCGGGGTCAGTTTCAGATTATATATATATATATATATATATATATATATATATATATATATATATATATATATATATATATATATATATATCCGATAACTCAAAAAATAATTGACCGATTTTGATACAACTCGGCAAGTGCCTTTCTTTTATTAATGGTTTTGATGAGTTCGTTAGCCAGGAATTTCGGACAGGTTTTTCCGGAAAAATTTTGAGTTTTCTTTCGAAAAAAAATTTTTCTCCGAAGATTACAAAGCTGTTTTAATGAAATCTAATGGATATGTTGCCTTGGGAGACGCCTTACTACGTGCCAAAATTCAAGTTTCTAAGTTTATAGAAAACTGAGTTATTTAAATGTTGAATTTTTTTTCGAAAAATAAATTTTTCTCCGAAAATTCCCAATTTATTTTAATAAAATTTGGTTGATATGTTGCCTTAGGAAAGACCTTACTATGTACCAACATTAAACTTTCTAAGTTTATGGAAAATTGAGTTATTGAAATTTGAAGCATTTAATAAAAATTCACTACCATAACGCACTTGCAGCGTCCCTAACTTTGTTGGAGATCCGCGGAGACAGAACCCTCCATGAGTGTGCGATCCTCATCTAATTGGGCTAAAGAGACAGGCTTAGAATATTGTATATTTGAGTGGAGGGTGCTGTCGTCCGCGTAACTGTGAACTGGGTTGGATGTGCTAGAGAGGAGGTAATTGATGTGGAGAAGAAACAAAGTAGGGGCTAAAGCTGAACCTTGAGGAACTCCTGCATTAATTGGATACAGTTTAGAGGAATGGCCATCCCCGACAACATAAACGCTCCGGTTGGAGAGGAAATTTGCTTTCCAGATACATAGTTTTGGTGGTAGGCCATAGGCCGGAAGTTTATTAAGCAGCGCTGCGTGCCAGCCCTGGTCAAATGCTTTGGATATGTCTAGAGCGACAATCTGGGATTCACCGTGTAGTTCCATAGGCTTGTTCCAAGAATGGGTGACAAAGGAAAAGAGGTCGGCAGTTGATCTGCGCTGACGGAATCCATACTGCCTGTCGTGGATTAGACTGTGTTTTTAAGAAATTTTAGTAATTCGGTGTTCATATACTTTTCCATCACCTTACAGACGACTGAAAGGAGATAAATAGGCCTGTAGTTGCTAGGAAGCGCTTTGGATCCTTTCTTGGGGACGGGTTGTACTCGAGCAGTTTTTCAGTTACTAGGGAATATGCCTAATTGTAAGATGTCTGAAACAGACGATTCAGCACAGGAGCAAGTTCTGGTGCGCATTTTTTGAGAACAATTGCTGGGATCTCGTCAAGGCCAGAGGCTTTTCTGGTATTAAGAGAAGAGAGCATCCTTCGTACCTTTTTAGTTTTGAAAATGATATCAGTCATTTTATGAGCGACATTGGGGACTGTTGGTGGTTGAACATTTGAAAGTGGGTTAAGAGTAGAATTGCCGGCGAACGAGGCAAAAAGTTCAGCCTTGTCCAGGGCGGTAGAAACAATTTCATCCCCTGAGACAAGATGTGGAAATGTGCTCATGCAGAAATTATTCCCAATAGATTTAGCAAGAGTCCAGAAGGGTTTGCTGCTATTGGTTTGATGCGGTTATTAAACGAGTTTTTTACCTCAGAAAGAATGCGGACATAGCGGTTTCTTGCGTCGTTAAATGCTTGACGGTTTTCTTGACTGGGATTGTGTAGAAGCGTTTTGTGAGCTTTGACATTTTCAAGTCTGAGCTTGTCACAGGATTTAGAGAACCAGGGCTTTTGAGTGGCTGAAGAGGTTTTTCTGTGTACGTGGAATAAATAATTCCATGCCAGCTTGGATAGTTTCTATGTTTACTGCATCCACACGCAAAAGAATTTTCTATGTGAAGCCACACAAAAAGTATCTAGTTCTGTAATTGGATCAGATTTTGAATTTATTTCTATTAGCTAATTTTCTTGTACAAAATGTTTTTTTAATAGCGAATTTGATTACAAATGACTTTAATGAATTTTCTTGAAGAAACATTTGTTGCGAATTTTTGTATAAAAAATATTTAATTAATGGAATATTTTTTAAACGAAATTCCTCGAAAATAAGGTTTTAATGGATAATCGTGCAAACAAATTATTTTATTTTCAACTTTACAGATTAGGTATATAATTTGAATTTTATGTATTCTTTTAGCAAAATTTAGTGTAAAATATACTTTGCCAGTTTTCGCAGAATTTTTTTTGTGCTTCGTAGAAATTAAAAGATACTTTGCCAGTTTTCGCAGAAATTTTTTTGTGCTTCGTAGAAATAATTTTTTGTAAGATGTTTTTGTGAAATTTTGGTAACTGATGATGTTTGATAAGTTATTATAAAAAAAAATTTTCAAATTCCGTGCAAATTTTCATGAAATGATTGTTAAGCGTCGTCGAAAAAGTTTTTGTGGAAAATTATATTTTGGTAGGGTGGTAAATAACTTGAAACGGTTTTTTGGCCAGGAAAATCCAATCAGTTTTTTAAAAATTTATTTCATTTATTTTTATTAGCGAATTTTCTTGTACAAAATGTTCTTTTAATAGTGAATTTTCATAGAAATGTATTTAATGAATATTCTTTGAAGAAACATTTGTTGAGAATTTTTGTATGAAAAATTATTCAATTGATGGAACATTTTTTAAACGAAGATCGTCGAAAAGAAGGTTTTAATGGATTTTCGTGCGAAGAAATTTTATTTTTAATTTTATTTACAGATTAGGTATATAATTTGAATTTTATGTATTCTTTTAGCAAAATTTTGTGTAGGAGATAATTAGCCAAATTTGATGCTTGCTTTCATTAAAAAAATATTTGCCACTAAAAACATTTTAATGAATATTTACAACCATAACGCACTTTTAACTATCTCAACTAAGACAAAAATTCTTCAAATGGTAAAATACAAAATACGCGTCAAAAACTATCAGAATTGAATTTATATAATCAGCAAATATAATACGTAACATGCTATAAATCGTATCTTTACTGACCTTTTCACCTTGTTTTATATCATTAGACAAAAAAATTGAGGCTGATTATTCTATATTAACTACATAATTAAAATTACAACAATTTGAATGGGGAAATCTAAAAACACTTTGGTACAGAGTATCAAATAAGAGATTGTAATTATTACACTGGGCAACAGTGGTTTGGTTGCCCTTGATATCTGATGGTTCTGGAAAAATTTAATATTAACGACTCTAGAAGTAGGCGTAGCTTTTCAGCATTGGCTCTAGTTATTAATTTCATGGATATTTTCATATATGGCTCAAAAAATCAATACTTAGGCGGAAAATTCGATTTATTTTTAATATGGAAATTTTTATCAAAAGCATTATCAATAGCTTTATTTAAAATTAATGTACTCAAACAAAAGTGAAAAGTTCGGGACGCAGCAAGTGCGTTATGGTGTTGAATTTTTATTAAATGCTTCAAATTTGAATAACTCAAGTTTCTACGAACTCAGAAAGTTGAATTTTGGTGTATAGTAGGGTCTTACCCAGGGCAACATAGCCACCAAATTTTATCAAAATAACTTTGTAATTTTCGGAGAAAAAAATTTGTTTCAAAAGAAAACTCAAAGTTTGAATAACTCAGTTTTCTAAAAATGTAGAAAGTGGAATTTTAGCGTGTAGTAAGGTCTTTTACAAGGCAACATATCCACCAAATTTCATTAAAATACCTTTGTAATTTTCGGATAAAAAGATTTTTTTTGAAACAAAACTCAAAATTTTCCCGGAAAACGTTATCCGATTTTCCTGACTAACAAACTCATCCAAGCCCTGAGGGAACAAAAAAAACATTAATAAAAGAAAGGCACTTGCCGAGTTTCATCGAAAGCGGTTAGTTATTTTTTGAGTTATTGGTTGGATATATATATATATATATATATATATATATATATATATATATATATATATATATATATATATATATATATATATACATATCTGTTTGAAACAAAACTAAAAATTTTCCCGGAAAACGTTATCCCATTTTCCTGACTAAGAAACTCATCCAAGCCATTAATAAAAGAAAGGCACTTGCCGAGTTTCATCGAAAGCGGTTAGTTATTTTTGTTATCGGTTGGATATATATATATATATATATATATATATATATATATATATATATATATATATGTAAACATATAAAAATTGAAACTAACCCCGAATATGGGTTCTAGGGGTCCTAGTTCACGCTCATTTAAAAAAATGTTTGCAAAGTCTCACCATCGATACCTTTCTATTAGTGAATTTTTTAAAATAAAAATTCACTAAAAAAGATATTTTTCAGAAACTTCTCTTAGAAGATTCTTGGGAACTATGTTTTTGTAGATCCAGCAGTAAAATGCCATCATGTGACTATCGATATCGTTCCATACCGACCCCGATATTGTATTTCATATCTTTTACATCCTGGTAAAAGCGTTCCCCCATGTTCCTCGCTGTAATCTCCTAAGTTGTCGGGGAATTTATCAAGATAGCCATTAAGTGAAGATTGGAACCTGTGATGATCACTGATAAGTACACTTGGAAAACCCAAATCACCACAACACATTTAAAAAAAGCTCGGGACGCAGCTAGTGCGTTATGGTAGTTAATTTTTATTAAATGCTTCAAATTTGAATAACTCAATTTTCTATAAACTTAGAAAGTTTAATTTTGGTATGTAGTAAGGTCTTTCCCAGGGCAAAATATCCACAACATTTCATTAAAATATCTTTGTAATTTTCGGAGAAAAAAAAATTTCGAAACAAAATTTAAAGTTTGGATAACTCAATTTTCTATAAACTTAGGAAGTTGAATTTTAGTATGTAGTAAGGTCTCTCCCATCGGGGGCCTCGGTCAGATTTGGGAGGGGGCGGACTTGACAGCCGTCGAGCCCAAGGAACTACCAAAGAGACGCAAGGTCCTCGTACGGATCCCTGACACCGTCCCGCAGGAGACGGTGATCAGCAGACTTAAGATCCAGAACCCTGAACTGGGGATGCAACACTGGTCGGTTCTAAGCAGGAAGGCAGAGGAGAAAGGACAGACGCTCGCCTTCTCGATCGACCCGACATCTTACAGAGCCCTTGAAGGAACCTCCTTCAAGGCATTCTGGGGCATGGGAAGGGTTAGCTTCCGCCCACTGGGGAAGCAATTAAGGGTTAATGGGACTTAGGTTCCTTCAGGTCAACCTCCAACACAGTAGGGCAGCCACGGCCGGACTACTAATGGCTCTGAGGAACACGGATGTGGCCCTCATCCAGGAACCGTACTCCTACAAAGGAGAGATCAAGGGACTCGGCGGAGCTACTGGAAAGCTCATCTACAGCAGGTCCAGCGAGAATCCGAGGGCCTGCATTTTTGTCAGGGAAGGGATAGAGTTTCTCCCTCTAATGAATTTCTGTTCCAGGGACCTGGCAACGATCAAAATCCGATGTGGAGGAGCGGATGGGCTGAGGGACATTACTGTCGCGTCAGCCTATCTGCCAGGGGACAGCACGGACCCTTCTCCACCCAACGAATTGGAGCAGCTGATGGTGGGTAGCAGAGCAGGTGGATGGCAGACCATCATCGGCATGGATGCGAATGCGCACCATGAGTTGTGGGGTAGCTCGGACACAAACTCTAGGGGTGAGGCACTTTTACAATTCTTTATGAAATTTAATTTAGACATATTGAATAGAGGTAATAAACCGACATTCGTCACAACACGGCGTGAGGAAGTTTTAGACCTAACAGTTTCCACCCAGTTTCTGGGTGACTTTGTTAAAAGCTGGGCTGTGTCTGGGGAAGTGAGTAGCTCAGACCACAGATACATCCGGTTTGAAATCGCCAAAGTCGAAAGAGAAACGGTATGGTACCGGGACCCCCGCAAGGCGGACTGGGAAGCCTACAGGGCAGACCTAGCTGTGGAACTGCGGGGGTTGAGAGTGCCATAAGGGATTCAATAGACCTCGAGATTGCAGCAGTCCAATTGCGAGACGCAATTACCTCGGCCTATAACGCCAACTGCCCCCTGAAAATGAGGGTGTCCACCAGGAACGTCCCATGGTGGAACGAGGACCTCAGGCAAAGGAGGACGCAGGTTCGTAAGCTGTTTAACGCGGCCAAAAGGTCGGGAGCATGGGATGAATATAGACAGGCCCTATCGACCTATAACAAAAGACTGAGGGACGCCAAGAAGGAGTCGTGGAGGAGGCACTGCGAAGAAGTGGAAAACACGTCCGAGAGTGCTCGACTACACAAGATCCTGTCTAAGGGCCCTCAGACTAACATAGGCTCCCTTAGAACACCCACGGGAGGCTTTACAAGCTCGGGGGAGGAAACTATGGAAATTTTACTCCGGACGCACTTCCCCGGCTGTAACATAATAAACCAATCACCTCCGGACTGGGAACACTCAGAAATAGAGGCGCCTTATAGGCGTGCATCTAGAGTAGACTGGACAGTCGCTAAAGAGGTGGTTACCTGGAGCAAAATCAGATGGGCCATTAACAGCTTTAAGCCATACAAATCGCCGGGATTTGATGGAATAATGCCCATCATGCTCCAACAGGGGATAGATATACTGGCGCCGGTGCTTACCCTCATTATGAGGGCCAGCCTGGCTCTGGGGTACATTCCGAGGGCATGGAGACTGGCCAGGGTTGTATTTATTCCTAAACCTGGGCGTCCAACAGACCAGGCAAAGTCCCTGAGGCCAATAAGTCTCATGTCCTTCTTGCTGAAAACAGTGGAAAAACTGCTCGACCGGCACATTAGGGGCGGTGTACTGGAAGCATATCCTCTACACTGCGGACAATATGCATACAGAGCAGGATTCTCAACAGAAACAGCACTGCACCAACTGGTGCTGAAACTGGAGAATACGCTGGAGAACAAGGAGGTGGCGCTGGGGGCCTTCCTAGACATAGAGGGGGCCTTTAGCAACACCTCGTTCGGATCGGTTCTGGCAGCTGCCCGGGAGCGTGGAATAGAGGAGACCTGCTGCAGGTGGATCGGTTCCATGCTCAGGGACAGGGCGGTGTTCACCTCACTCGCGGGAGGGACTCTGCTGGCGGGGTGTCCGCAGGGGAGCGTTCTGTCTCCCTTGCTCTGGTGTCTAGTCGTGGACGGCCTGCTGGGGAGGCTCTCGGGAGGGGGGTATGAGGTACAGGGCTATGCGGACGACATTGTCATCATAGTCCGAGGAAAGGTCACACAGGCAGTGTGGGAGCGTATGCAGACTGCACTGAAAGTGGTGGAAGGGTGGACGGTTGATCAAGGGCTCGGGGTGAGCCCCGAGAAAGCAACCGTCGTGCCGTTTACGAGGAGGAGGAAGTGTGAAAGCCACAGAACTCTCACTCTATACGGTAGGAGCGTTCCAATGGCCAGGGAGGTAAAATATCTTGGGGTCGTATTGGACTCTAAGCTAACCTGGAATGGTCACATTGGAAAAATACTGCGTAAGGCAGTCATGACCTTAGCCGTCACTAGGCGGCTATATGGAAAAACGTGGGGACTAAGACCTAGTATGGCCCACTGGCTGTACACAAGGGTGGTCAGACCATCGTTAACATATGCGGCACTGGTCTGGTGGCCTAAGGTGACACAATCCAGTGCCAAACAAAAACTAGGCAAGATCCAAAGGATGGCTTGCCTAGGCATCACAGGGGCCATGTCTTCAACCCCAACAGCCGCCATGGAGGTGTTGCTGGATCTACCCCCCCTACACTTAGTTATTATGGGAGAGGCCAGGCTAGGACTATACAGACTAGCCTGCAATGGTAGACTGAAGATCAACCCAGGCTTCAGGGCCCACTGCAAAATTCAGGAGATCGTGAAGGAACCCATGCTTGAAATGAGGTCAGACTTCGCGAGCCCGCGAATGTGCAGGGAAAACAACTTCACAGTGGAAATCCCTGATCGCGGGGCATGGCGGGAGGAGACGCCGGGCATACCACGGGACGCGCTCGTCTGGTTCACGGACGGATCTGGCGGGGAGCGTGGGACGGGGGCAGGTGTTTACTCGGAAGGACCGAGGGTAAGTCACAGTATTTCCCTCGGAGCCCATGCAACGGTGTTTCAGGCCGAGATGTACGCCATCCTGCACTGTGTGCGGGAGAACAAGAGGAGGGGCTACACCAACAAGCGGATCCTCATAGCCACAGACAGCCAGGCAGCCCTTAAGGCACTAAGTAGCCCACGGGTAAATTCCTGGCTGGTGAGTGAGTGCCGAGACGAGACGAGCGACCTGGCTGGGCAGAATGAGGTGACCCTCATCTGGGTGCCGGGTCACTCGGGGGTCAAAGGCAATGAAGAAGCTGACAGTCTCGCGAAGAGAGGGTCAGCAGAACCATTTATGGGACCAGAACCGGCTCTGGGCGTGTCAAAGAGCACTGCCAGGGGAGCCATTAAGTCCTGGGTCAGAAACCAACACAAGGTGTACTGGGCGGACTGTCCAGGGCTCAGACATGGGAAGTCAATAATTGACGGACCCAGTTCAAAGAGAGCTGTGGAGCTGCTAAACCTTAGCAGAGGACAGCTCAGAAACACAACAGGTCTCTTGACGGGACACATGGCCGTCAAGAAACACCTACATAAAATGGGGCGGTTCGAAGGGGACCTCGCATGCAGACTCTGCGGCGAGGGGGAGGAATCAGCCCAGCACATCTTGTGCGAGTGTATAGCTCTGGACCGGAAAAGACAACTGATCTACGGTCACTCTAGACCGGAGACAGAGCAATATAAAACTTCACCCTACCAATCGCTGTGCAGACTAGTTCAAGGCACAGTGATTTTGGAATGGGTGGAGTAAGACTAGGGGTATGCACAATCAACCAAGAGTTGCGGTGCTATCGGGGCGGCAAGGCCGCGGACGAGCCCTGAGGGAACAAAAAAAAAAAAAAAGGTCTCTCCCAAGGCAATATATATAGTAAATTTCATTAAAACAACTTTGTTATTTTCTGAGAAAAAAATTTTCCCGGAAAACCTCGGTCGATTTTCTTGGCTAACGAACTCATCCAAACCATTAATAAAAGTTGAGTTATCAGACGGATACATACATACATACATACATACATACATATATATATATATATATATATATATATATATATATATATATATATATATATATATATATATATATATATATATATATATATATATATAGATATATATATATACACACATAAAAGTTGAAACTGACCCCGGATATGGGTTCTAGGGGTCCTAGTCGCGCTCATTTGGAAAATTTTTTGCAGTCTCACCATCGATACCTCTCTATTAGTAAATTTTTAAAAATAAAAATTCACTAAAAGACCTGACGATCGTTTCACTAACCAAGTTAGCGTCATCAGAGCATAAAGTAGAGCCATCAGAGGATAAAGTAGTTATAATTTTTCATCCTCTGATGACGCTAACTTGGTTAGTGAAACGATAGTCAGGTCTTTTTTAAAATGTGATTTGGGTTCTACAAGTGTACTTATAAGATAGCCATGAAGAAAGTGTATTTTTATGCTCATATTTGCTTCAAGACTGTTAAAGCTTTTCAGCATCTTTTCTTCGATTTCTCCATAGTTCAGCGCTTTATGATTACCAAGAAAAATTGTTACGACTGATACTAAACCACCAATGACTTTAGCTTCCACAGTAGTCATGACTTTTATGAAATTTCCACATCACTGTTTGATTTTGAGGACCTTCAAAAATTCCAGCTTTTATTTTTTCCATACTTAAATTTTGCAAATTTTCGGCAAATATAGGTAAAGCATTCTCCGTTCTTGTCTAATCGAAGTATGATTTTTTTCTCTGCTTATCAATAGCTCATTTACTACGTTAGTTTTACTGACGGTTAAGGATTCTCTGAACGGCCACAATTTTAGCATCCAGTCTTTTTCCTTTGCTCGACTATCCCAGAGTCAAATAAAACAAGGATATTTCGCTGGTCAAGTAAAAAGTAGACCATTTTCAAATCAACACAGACCGACCATTGATGCTCAAGACACGCTATAATTAACGTACACAATTTTTTCTCGTATATTGTATAATAACCATTATATTGAGATGTACCGTAGAAATGCGTCACGCTGTATATATGTAAATAGATAAAAACCGAAACCAAACTCGGATATGGAT
This sequence comes from Tillus elongatus, assembly GCA_964006375.1. Classification (NCBI taxonomy): domain Eukaryota; kingdom Metazoa; phylum Arthropoda; class Insecta; order Coleoptera; family Cleridae; genus Tillus; species Tillus elongatus. Next base: position 119,423,772 of record OZ023269.1, read on the forward strand.
TCTGGGGGCCTAGTTTGCATTTGAAGAAATCTTTTGAAAATTCAAAACTCGCGTTTTCCTCAACGAATTTTTTTTACGAAAATTAGATAAAAATGATAGATCGTTAACCATAAACTTAACTGAAACTACTACCCAAGCATCAGAGGGTTTATTTGAAATGAATTCTCTGTAAATATTCGCTTGGGTTACCTAGCAAATGTATTTTTTGTGTAAAAAAATGTTGTTGTAAATTGATTGTTTTTAAAATGCTATTAAAACCCATAGTTTATTCACCACTCTGATGACGCTAACGTTGTTAGCGAAACGATCGTCAGGTTTGAAAAATGTGTTATGGTTAATTGGGTTCTCCAGTGTACGTATCAGTGCTCATCACAGGTTCCAGCCTTCACTCACAGTCATAGGACGATCCATTAAAACAACAGAGTTGGTGGCAATATTCTCTATAACTAGAAGAGATACAGTGAAATATTTTAAATGAAAAGGTACCTTGGGAAACCGTTAACATTTTCACAAATCTAATAGTATTTTTTTCATTAACGGTTAATGTGCTGTTGTGTTTGAATCGCCCTGTAAGTAATAATAAATTTAACTTCAAATGATAAGGCTGAGTTTGGGGGGTATAAGAAACCGGAAGTGATTTGAACTTAAACTGCTTATTTCCTTCCATGCTTACTGACAGTTGAAGCAATTAAACAATTAACATAAATGGGGGTTAATATCAAAGTTAAAAGCTTGTATACAATAAAAAAGAGCCAACCAAGCTATCGTAACCGAAGTAGGTAGCTAGTTATATAAATTTACAAACCAGCAAATATGTTAAACAGTTTCATATATGAAATTCAGAGATAAGCTGGCAAACAAAGGCAAGCTGAGAAACAAAAATGGTGTAAAATTGACAATCGATAACCAGATGGTTCTTTCTTTGCCTTGATTTATGAGAGCGTTGCTTTGTGACTTCGAAAATAATAGACTAGACAACGGCCATTGGCCATTGGTGCAGAGAACGGTTATGAGACTCAAACTATGCTGTATTCATGGGTTAGGCATAGAACATGAAAACAGATGTTGAAAAAAAAAACGCGCGACAATAACTACTTGTGTAAACAAAATAAATAAATATGGGTATAAAATTTATTTGATTTTCAATTAAAAATTCCAGTATTGAAAAACATGCAGTGACGATCATAGGTTAAAGAAATCAAATGATATAAAAATGTGACAAGCTGTGCATTTCAAAATATCGTCAAGGTTGCCAGAAAAATAAAATGGAGAGGCAAAATTCTTTGATGAATAAGAATACTTGTTTGTAGTTTATTTGTAATATATTTATTTACTATTTCTTAAAAAATTGTGGCATGGCCGTCAGTTGCAAGATAGAAAGTGTGTATTATACTGAGTGAAGATTGGAACCTCTGATGAGCACTGATAAGTACACTTGGAGTACCCAAATCAACACAACACACCTTCCATGACGCTAACTTGGTTGGTGAAACGATCGTTAGGTCTTAAAAATGTGTTGTGGTGATTTGGGTTCTCGAAGTGCACTTTTCTGTATTATACTGCCGAGCTTTCGAAATTATTTATTCCTTTATCAAGGATATCTTTAAAAAAGCTCGGGACGCAGCAAGTGCGTTATGGTAGTGAATTTTTATTAAATGCTTCAAATTTGAATAACTTAATTTTCTATAAACTTAGAAAGTTTAATTTTGGTATGTAGTAAGGTCTTTCCTAGGGCAAGATATCCACCAAATTTCATTAAAATAACTTTGTAATTTTCGGAGAAAAAAAATTTTTTCGAAAGAAAATTTAAAATTTGAATAACTCAATTTTCTATAAACTTAGAAAGTTGAATTTTGGTACGTAGTAAGGTCCCTTCCAAGGCAACATATATGGTAAATTTCATTAAAGCAGCTTAAAACTCAAAATTGTCCCGGAAAACCTTGTCCGATTTTCCTGGCTAACGAACTCATCCAAGCCATTAATAAAAGAAAAGCACTTGCCGAGTTTCATTGAAATCGGTTAATTATCTTTTGAGTTATCAGACGGATATATATATATATATATATATATATATATATATATATATATATATATATATATATATAAACATATAAAAATTGAAACTGACCCCGAATATGGGTTCTAGGGGTTCTAGTTCGCGCTCATTTGAAAAATTTTTTGCAAAGTCTCACCATCGATACCTTTCTATTAGTGAATTTTTTAAAATAAAAATTCACTAATTAGGAAATCTTTGTATCTCCGAAAATAACAAAGCTAGTGCGACCAACAGTTACATCCAAATACTCGACAAACTTCAGATTTGAAACGCCAAACCAAAATTTCCTTTACTTTCCTATGTCATCTACTGCTACCCCACTCAAATTATTTATTAACCATGGATGTCCAGCACGTTAGTATTGCTTTCAAAGAGTAATCCATTTTTAGATTCCATGTTTATCTAAAAATGTTGTAATTTTACAGAACCAAAATGGCGGTAGCCTATGATATGAGATATATGCAGAATATGGGGATAACAATTCTAGACTGGCCCGGAAATTCGCCCGATCTAAACCGTATACAGATCCTATGGGCCATTTTCAACGTTAAGACTACAAAATCGACTGCACTACAAAAACAAAATTGAAAGTCAAAATAATTTTTTCTCCAAGGAGTCAATCAGAGGAACAGACGAAGTAATACTCACTTGACCTGACCAATCACCCCTTTATTATGTTTCGTGATGCATAGTATACAGGCAAAATGAATGGCTAAATTAGTTTGAAAAATGTTACCTTACCATCCATATAATGTCCTGATTTTGTCCCAGGTGATAGACCATTGCAAAATTTGATTACACATAAACATTTATTCTAGAGATCCATGAATGCCATACAAAAATAATTACATCGTTCATTAAAAAAAACGCACATTAAAGCTAACACGAGGCAAATGTATTAGGTATCAAATTCTAATTTATCCATAACAAAAACAAAATGATGGTCAAAATCTAATCTTCTTTGTTAGAGCATACTAATACGAAGTTTTTTGATGCAGCACAAGGTCTCCAAAACACAGAGCTGATATTAGCTTTAGAAATACAATACTTCTATTGCAAAAATGATATCCATAATTATTAAAATAATGATTTGACAACTAAATAAGACGAAGTTTATCAGTCCACAATATTAATATCCCAATTAAACTAAAATTTTGCCTACATAAAGTCATCCATTATCTGCATACACTAGTCTAAAGCTATTTTTAATACCAATTATTTATTAACTGCTGATGTCAATATGAAATTATGATTATATTTTTTGGTCATCTAAACATTTCTTATCATTAAAAATTAAAAGCCAATGACATACAGTAATTACGAATCATTTGCAAAACTTGAGATGATCAAGGTAGACCAGATGCATGAAAAATAAATATTTGGACATGTTCAAGTGCTTGCCTGTGTTTTCAAAGTTCTTTAACCCCTACACAATAAGCACATAAAGCGATCCAGAAAAAATATGTTTTTCAAACAATTGTAGTTTCTAAGCTATAGCTAAACCACTGCAGCTTCTATCGCATTATCTTATCAAGAACGAAGAAAATAAAGAATCATAAAGGGACTAAAAATAACTATTTCTTATTATCACGATATCTTTGTTAAAGCTTAAACCAGATCAATGCCCTTTTTGCTAAGTACATGCAACAATGACGTTATAATTAAATGCAGAGAAACAAAAGGGATGCATTTTGTATAAACAAAGTTTGTAAATATTTTGATTGAAAAGGTGTAAATGTGACGTGCCAGATGGAAGTAAACAACGCAACTTACCTCCTAAGAGATCTTCTAGGCTGGATTTTGTGGCTGTCATTTTGATACACGGCCGAAATAATGAATTCGCAGCAATTAATTAACTAATAAAGCACTGACAACTAACACTTTCCGAATAAACAATGAAATTATATTATTATTATTACATGAAAGATGTAGCGAGTACTTTAGGCGTACGTGACTTGACAGCAGTTGGAGGAATAGGATTAACAACTAGTAGCAGTAGTTCTGTCTCTTACTTTTGTGTTTACGTCAGTGTCACGTGACACGACACGACCAATGACACGTAATGTAAACATACTCCATTACAATGCACAAAATATACGTTTGTTGATAGTCTTTCTACACGGCATTTCCAATCAGAGACTCACTTTTTTCCATAGCCCAATAGAAAATTATCTTTTAATCCGGCGGGTATTTCAAAAATACTCAGGTGTAGTTGTTAGTTGTCTAATAGCAGCTTAAAATAGTTATATTTATTTGTATGTGCACGCGCCATTTTACACGTTATTAAAAATATATCAGCTTTGATTTAACGTGTAGCCTGATTTTAAAAACTCTGGACGCAGCAAGTGCGTTATGGTAGTGAATTTTCATAAAAATGTTTTTTAAATAGCAAATATGTTTTTTTAAGAAAGCAAGCACCAAAAATGGTTACCAGTATAATCTATATATTAGAAACAATGTGCCATGTTTCATCAAAATAACTTTATTGTTTGAAAATGTACAAAAATTTCCGAAAGTAAACTTAAATTGTTCCCGAAAAAACTGGTTTTCTGGTCAACCTTATAGGTTAATAGCAAATTGATTCAAAATTTGAAGCATTTAATGAAAATTCGCTACCATAACGCACTTGCTGCGTCCCGAATTTCTTTTCTTACAAAGATGTATTATATTTCGATGGAAAATACAAAATGCAATAACATAGGGCGTGTTCAATTAAAAAAATTCACTAAAAAAAAGAAAATTTGAATCACCAACGACTTATGGGCCATCCTGTAATTGTGGAAATATTTTTTAAGATGTAGCTTAAGACACCCTACAATTAATGTATACAACTTTTTTTTGTAACTTGCATAATAACGGATATATTGCGCTTTAATGATTTTTTACGAAAATTCGACAAAACTGATATACCATTAAACGATAAACTCTATAGCCAACACTACTGCTAAAGTATCAGAGAAAGGGTCTATTTGAAATGAATTTTCTGGGAATATTTTAGTAAAATGAAGGACAATGACGATTGAAACTAAGAGTTCAGGCTTTGTAAAACATTATTCTTGAGACAATTTTCTTCCATAGATCATATTAATTTCAGGTTCATTGCCTAAATATGAACAATTTTGACGTTTAAAATCGCGACTTTGACGTTTTGAGGAAAACCCAAATTTATTTTTCTTTAAGTGCCTGTAACTTTTTTGTCTTTCGACCTACATAGCTAAATTTTGGTAGGTGGCTTACCTATAAGGATATTAACTATCGTACCAAATTTGGTTGCCCTTACTTTGTTAATTCCGGAGATATAAATTTTTTTCGAAAGAAAACACAAAATTTTCCGGGAAAACCTGGGCAGATTTTCCTGGCTAACGAACTTATCCAAGCCATTTGCAAAAGGAATTTTTCCACCAAATTTAGTCAAAATCGGCTTATTATTTTTTGAGTTATCGGTGTGATACATATATATATATATAAATATATATATATATATATATATATATATATATATATATATATATATATATATAAATATATATATATATATATATAAACATATAAAAATTGAAACGGACCCCGGATATGTGTTCTAGGGGGCCTAGTTCGCGGTCATTTGAAGAAATTTTTTCAAAATTCAAAAGTCGGGATCTCCTCATTAGTGAATTTTTTTTAAGAAAATTCACTAAAATATGAGTAATAAGGGGGTATAATAGTAGGTTATTGATATTTCTCACCGAATAAAATCTATTTTAGAATGTACCTGCATATGTAAAATTATGGTTGGATGTCAATAGGTACTAAAACATTCTTAACTGTTATGATGCGGAATAAGTACTGAAAAACGCACCAGGAATGATTTAAAATATTTATAGATATTTGTATCGTTTAAATCAAATTGCTTTATTTATTTGATGAGGAAAACACAATACATATATTGTAATGCATATTTAAAAAAGTCTCGACGCAGCAAGTGCGTTATGGTAGTGAATTTTCATAGAAATGATCTGGCACCAAGTATTTTATTATAACTTTTTTGCTTGTAACATAGAAACTTAAATTTTGGTGTATAGTTTACCTTTTATATCGTAAACCTACATGCCAAATTTGGTTATCATAGCTTTTTTATTTTTTGAGATAAAAATTTTCTTTGAAATAAAACTAAAAACTTTCCCGGAAAACCTCGTCTGATTATCCTGGATAACGAACTTATCCAAGCCACTTACAAAAGGAAGGTACGTGCCAAATTTCACCAAAATCGGCCCATTATTTTTTGAGTTATCGGTGTGACACACACACACACAAATATATATATATATATATATATATATATATATATATATATATATATATATATATATATATATATATATATATATATATATATATATATATATATATATATATAAATTTAAACTGACCCCGGATATAGGTTTTAGGGGTCCTAGTTCGCGCTCATTTGAAAATTTTTTTCGAAATTCAAAAGTAAAGATCTCCCCATTAGTGAATTTGTTCTACGAAAATTCACGAAAGGAAAGACACAGCAAGTGCGTTTATGGTAGTGAATTTGCATAGAAATGATCTGGAACCAAACATTTTTTTAGTGAATTTTCATAGAAATGATCTGGAAGCAAACATTTTTTTATTATATGCTTATAACTTTCTTTTCTTGTAACGTAGATATCTGACTTTTGGTATATAGCTTACCTTTTATAACATAAACCCACTTACCAAATTTGGCATAGATTTTTTATTTTCGAAGAAAACATTTATTTTCGAAAAGAAACCCAAAAATTTCCGTGAAAACCTGGTCCGATTTTCTTGACTAATAAACTTAATCCAAGCCACTTACAAAAAGAAGGTACCTGCAAAATTGCATCAAAATCGGCCCATTATTTTTTTAGTTATCTGTGTGAATAATCTTAATGTACGAGATGCATGCTTTAAACGTCTTGGCAGCATCCTAATCGTGAATAAAAATGTCTTCTAACGTTATAATGAATGACATATATGTCATCGGTTATAATCAAGATCTGAGGCGTAGTGGCGAACCTAATCGCAATCGTTATTCTTTTTCTGGCGTTAATTAAACCACGTATTTAATTTCGTATACCTACCATACTTTTCACATATCCCCATGAGAAGAAGTCTAATAGCGTAAGATCGGGTGATCGTGCTGACCGTTCTAAACGATCCTCCCCTCCCTATATTCACCGATTTGGAAATATTAACTCAAGTTATTGCCGGACATTGATTTGGTAATGTGTTGGTACTCCATCCTGCTGGAACCATATCAACTTCGGTGGAACTTGTATATTTGCTTGATCAGAATATAAGTTTGTCAAAGTTGACACAACACTATTTTGGAGCAGTGCTAAATAATTATCTCCATTCAAATTGTTATCAATGAGAAAGGGACCAATGACATTGTTTTCCAACTATTCCTGCCTAATCATTAAACTTTTCAGGATATTGCCTATGTTCTTCTCTTATCCAGTGTGGATTTTTTTACACCAGTATTATAGCGACAATTTTGACGACTATAGCATCGCCGTGCATTGCGAAACTGGACTCATCAGAAAACAAAACATGATCCAGTTGGATCACATTGTTATCTAACGTTCTTCTATCAAAATCGGCTTCCATGAGCTCCTGAGTATGTATCAATTTATAGGGATGAATTTTATTTTCTTTTAATATTCGATTAATTAATGAATGACTAATATCCAATGCTGTGGCTGCTTGTCGGCTCAAAGTATGTGTGTTTTTCTCAAACTCAAGCATTACATCCAATTTGGTATCATAACTCGATGCATCAGAAGGTTTTTTAATGATTTTTGATTTTAAAAAATTCACTAATAGAGAGGTATCGAGGGTGAGACTTTGCGAAAATTTTTTCAAATGAGCGCGAACTAGGACCCCTAGAACACATTTCCGGGGTCAGTTTCAATTTTTATATTAATAAATGATATAAAACACAGATAAAAAGCAAACGATTTGACGTCATTTTTACGTGAATAATTGTAATTTTTTTGGTCAGTGATGTCAAGTGTCCTAATTGTAACGTATCAGTGATGCCCATTGTCAGACGAATATAATACGTCATTCAACTTATGTCAGAGATGATATGAAAACTGAGATAAATATATATATATATATATATATATATATATATATATATATATATATATATATATATATATATATATATATATATATATATATATATATATCTGTGTGTGTGTCTGTATCCAACCGATAACTCAAAAAATAATTAACTGATTGCGATGAAACTAGGCAAGTGCCTTCCTTTTATTAATGGCTTCGATGAGTTCGTTAGCCAGGAAAATCGGACAAGGTTTCCCGAGAAAATTTTCAATTTTCTTTCGAAAAAAAATTTTTTCCTCTGAAAATTACAAAGGCATTTTAATGAAATTTGATGGATATATTGCCTTGGGAAGGACCTTACTACGTACCAAAATTCAACTTTCTAAGTTTATAGAAAATTAAGTTAATCAAATTTTACGTTTTCTTTGGAAAAAAAAATTTTCTCCGAAAACTACAAAGTTATTTTAATGAAATTTAGTGGATATGTTGCTTTGGAAATACCTTATCATATATAGAAAATTGAGTTATTCAAATTTGAAATATTTAATAAAAAATCACTACCATAACGCACTTGCTGTGTTCCGAACTTTTTTGTATCTGCCTTACATATCCCCAAGCTCACGAAATGATAATTTTTAATTTTACTAAGTGTTCCTTGGGATTTAGACAGAAAATTGGGTTTATTTTATTATTATTTTTAAAATAAGCTAGCAACTTCGAGGTGTGATTGTGTTTTATCTCCGTAACCAATCATCGTCATTGTTATTTTATGCATTTCTTTTAAATAAACCGTGTTTCTGAGTTCCAGTTAACAACGAACAACTCTACTGCGTCATGCGGTTGCAATCACTCAGCAACTTGCTAAGACGTTTTAAACAAAACTAATATAGCCAGCTACGAAGAACGTTGATAACTATTTGTGCCTTCTTTTTAATTGATATTGTCCAAAAAGCACAGTGAAATTGTTTTTGCTTGCTTTCACGCTATTATGAATGAAACGCGGTTAGTTATTAATTTTTAGTATGTGTTGTAGCGAAATTTGTCAATGAGATGGTGAAGTTCTTTTTTGTTACTGTTAAATTTTGCAATCAATTTTAAAACCATGGCATTTTTGAATAGAAAATGATAGGATCTTTCAAATGAGGTATCACAATAAGCCCCTACTTCCTACTTCCTATTTAAAAATTGAGGGGTCGCAACTGTCCCTCAGTCACTCGAATAGGATTGAATGGAAGAAGTTTTCACTTTGTAGGACGTCTTTTTTTAATCTAAAATTGATGTGTTTATGAGATACTGAATTTATTCCTTTTGGCTGTTCCAACTGTATACAACTTTCTTCACTATCTTTTTAATTCACATGTCAGTTAGATAGATCGGTGCGATCACCGAAGTTAAGCAGCGTCGGACACAGTCAGCACTTGGATGAGTTACCACCTGAGAACATATTGGGGGAGTTCACCAGGCGCCAGTAGCTACCAGCAGCTCCATTGTTATGTCAAAAAACGTTGACAAATGTCAACAGTTAGTAAACATTTTTTGACATAACAATGGAGGTGCCGGTAGCGCCGGCGCCTGGCAACCCATGCATTGAAATATTGTTAGATTTTTTTCAAAAATATTTATTTATGTTAGTTCCTGATCATATAGTAGGTAATTTTTTTTAACTTAAAATGACATTTATCCTTTTAATACAGTAAATACACGCCTCATGTACACAAAAAATTCGTCCGCGTAACTGTGAACTGGGTTGGATGTGCTAGAGAGGAGGTCATTGATGTGGAGAAGAAACAAAGTTGCACCTTGAGGGACTCCTGCATTAATTGGATACAGTTTAGAGGAATGGCTATCCAGGACAACAGAAATGCTCCGGTTGGAGAGGAAATTTGCTGTCCAGGTACAGAGTTTTGGTGGTAGGCCATAGGCCGGAAGTTTATTAAGCTGCGCTGCGTGTCAGACCTGGTCGAATGCTTTGGATATGTTTAGAGCGACAATCTGGGATTCACCATGTAGTTCCATAGACTTGTTCCAAGAATGGGTGACAAAGGAAAGGAGGTCGGCAGTTGATCTGCGCTGACGGAATCCATACTGCCTGTTGTGGATTAGATTGTGTTTTTCAAGAAATGTTAGTAATTCGGTGTTTATATACTTTTCCATCGCTTTAGAGACGACTGAAAGGCGATAAATAGGCATGTAGTTGCTAGGAAGCGCTTTGGATCCTTTCTTGGCGACGGGTTGTACTCGAGCAGTTTTCCATTTACTAGGGAATATGCCTCTATTGTAAGATGTCTGAAACAGACGAGTCAGTACAGGAGCAAGTTCTGGTGCGCATTTTTTGAGAACAATTGCTGGGATTTCGTAAAGGCCAGAGGCTTTCCTGGTATTTCGTGCCTTTTTAGTTTTGAAAATGATATCCGTCATTTTATGCGCGACATTGGGGACTATTGGTGGTTAAACATTTGAAGGTGGGTTGAGAGTAGAATTGCCGGCGAACAACGAGCCAAAAGTTCAGCCTTGCCCAGGGCGGTAGAAACAATTTCGTTCCCTGAAACAAGAGGCGGGAACGTGCTCTTGCAAAAATTATTCCCAATAGATTTAGCAAGAGTCCAGAAGGGTTTGCTGCCGTTGGAGCTTGAGAGGACTTTGTTTTTCATGTGGTTATTAAACGAATTTTTTGCCTCAGAAAGAATAAGGACATAGTGGTTTCTTGCGTCGTTAAATGCTTAACGGTTTTCTTGACTGGGATTGTATAGAAGCGTTTTGTGAGCTTTGACCTTTTCAAGTCTAACCTTGTCACAGGATTTAGAGAACCAGGACTTTTGAGTGGCTGAAGACGTTTTCTGTGTACGTGGAATAAATAATTCCATGCCAGCTTGGATAATTTCGGTGACGTTTTGTGAGATATCGAGGGGTCAGGATGAGAGAAGCAGACAGCCGCCCATGGAAATGAGGAAAAGTAATCCCGCATTTCGTCCCAGTTCGCGGAGTTGTAGTACCAAACGATACGTGGGTGTGATGACTGTGTGATCTCGGGTTGCATTGCGCAGGAAGCAGTGACCATGCCGTGGTCTGAGCGACCAAGTGGGGCGGTAACTGATGTCTTATATCATTCAGGTTTTGTAGTAAGAAAAGGCGATCCAATGGATTTGAGCTGTGTGTTGGGATGCGAGGAAAGTAAGTAGGTTGCTGAACCATATTGGCTAAAGAATTGCTGACTGCAAAGGCCTCCGCTGCTCTCCCTTGTGGATCGGTTTTTGAAGATCCTAGCCATTCCTTATTATGAACATTGAAGTCACCAAGAATAGTAACCTCGGAGGAAGGATATTCAGAAATCAGATTGTCGGTTTTTTTCAGAAAGTTAGTCGAAGAGCTGGACAAAGTTGTTGTCAGAAGGTGACCGGTAAATGCAACAGATGAATTTAGTTGCAGCCCAAAGAGAGAGTTTCATCCAAAGTATGTCTTTTCTTCCAGCTTCTAAATTGAGGAGTCTGGTGCATAGCATGGGCGCCCGCAGGGGGGGGGGCTGAGAATTCGATATTTTGTACGTTTTTCTGCACAATACCAATTATGTTGTTTAGAAGTATATTATGTTTTGTTAAGTTTTTATAAAAATAAATGTTATATGAAATACAACAAAAAGTTTTCGATTTTGCCCCCCCTGAAAAAAAATCCTGTGGCGCCCATGGTGCATCGTAGATTGCTACGGGCGTAAACTCACACGCCCCCATGCAATCTAAACGAAGTAAGGGGCTAATACTTCGGGAAATTAATGTGATTAGTGGCAGTTTTGGCACTGATTTGGGTTTCGGTAAGGAAGAGGAGTTGGGGCCTATTAGCCTGGAGGAAATGGTGGACGGAGTTCAGGTTAGAATTTAGGCCACATATATTCGAGAGGGATATGTTAAATCTTGATGCCTGCGCCCCCTGCACACCCCTTTCCCGGAGATCCGAATGGTGGCGTATTTTATCTCCGGAATCTTTTGTACAAGGAGGAGCCATCATCATTTTTGTTTATAGGGGAAACCGACTCATACACCAGAACCGGAAACATCCGTTGGGACTTCACCGACCCCTTGATGTAAGGGGTGTAACCTCCTCGGGCGTGACAACTTATTAGTGCCTATTATTTTGAAACTGCACTACATATAGTAAGTTTAATCTAAATTGGATATTCAAAATAATAACAAAAAACTATAACTTTGAATATACCGGCTCTAAGGGTCATATATAATAATATACACTCATTTAAAAAAATATTATAAAAGCTTCAAACACGAATCTCAGCAATGACAATTTTTTTACGCAAATTATTTAATAAAATCATTCATACTAGTTATTAGTTGTAGTTCTGTTTTTTAAGTTACTTATTAGTTTATTTTTAAATGTAGAATGCTACTGATTATAGGTACCCAAATGTGTACTGCAAATCTAGCTATGAAACATTGTTAGAACCGAATAGAGTCGTGTTGTATGTCACGTCGTTTAAGTAGATACTGTCGGTAACAATTTATACTTTTTATTAGGTTAACGTTAGTAATTTGCTGTAGTCAATGAACTCTCAGGAAGTCACTTTTATTAGACATAGAAGTGAGAGTAAGATGAAAAATAGATTAACAGAATATCCTTTTCAAATGGCCTTCCAAATTAAACCATATATTGAAAAAAAATGATGTGGAGAAACTAATACATTATTATATAAGCTACTATTATTTCACTTTTTTTGTTACTTAATAATTATACGCAATAACGTCTATTGACATTTAATATATTAACTTTGAGCCTGTAAAATAATACAATTTAGTAAACAGAAAAAATAGTGCACTGAAAGTTATACACTTATAATATTAATATAAAAGTCTGGACGCAGCAAGTGCGTTATGGAAATGAATTTTCATTAAAATGTTTTTAATAGCAAATATGTCTCTTTAATGCAAGCAGGCATCAATTTGGTCACCGGTATAACCTATATAGTAGTAAAAATGTACCATTATATTTTATAAAAATAACTTGTTTGGAAATGTACAAAAATTTTCCGAAAATAAATTTAAAACGTTTCCGCGAAAATTCGTTTCCTAGCTGACGAACCTTAGGTTAATAGCAAATTGCGTCATTGAATTTTGAAGCGTTTAATGAAAATTCGCTACCAAAACGCACTTACTGTGTCTCGAATTTTTTACAAACATGCATCATATTTTGATGAAAAATGCAATAAGGAATGTTAACAAAAATTGTAGGTATCACCAAAGACTTATGGGCTATCCTGTGATTGTCAAAATAATTTTATAAGATGCAGCTCAAGACACCCTATAGGTAAGGTATACAATTTTTTCTCGTATCTTGCATAATAACAATTATATTGAGCTTTACGGTAGAAATGTGTTATGGTGATTTGGGTTCTACAAGTGTACTTATAAGATAGCCATGAAGAAAGTGTATTTTTATGATCATATTTGCTTCAAGACTGTTAAACCTTTTCAGCATCTTTTGTACGATTTCTCCATAGTTCAGCGCTCTATGATTACCAAGAAAATTTTTTACGACTGATACTAAACCACCATGAACTTTAGCTTCCACAGTAGTCATGACTTTTATGAAATTTCCACATCACTGTTCGATTTTGAGGACCGGCAAAAATTCCAGCTTTTATTTTTTCCATACTTAATTTTGCAAATTTTCTGCAAATATAGGTAAAGCATTCTCCGTTCTTGTCTAATCGAAGTATGATTTTTTCTCTGCTTATCAATAGCTCATTTACTACGTTAGTTTTACTGACGGTTAAGGATTCTCTGAACGGCCACAATTTTAGTATCCAGTGTTTTTCCTTTGCTCGACTATCCGAGAGTCAAATAAAGCAAGGATATTTCGCTGGTCAAGTAAAAAGTAGACCATTTTCAAATCAACACAGACCGACCATTGATGCTCAAGACACGCTATAATTAACGCATACAATTTTTTCTCGTATCTTGCATAATAACAATTATATTGAGCTTTACGGTAGAAATGCGTCACCCTGTATATATGTAAACAGAGAGTAAGCCGGATATGGATTCTAGGGAGCCTAGTTTGCGCTCATTTGAAGAAATCTTTTTAGAATTCAAAAGCCGCGGTCTCCTCATTAACGAATTTTTTCTACGAAAATTAGCTAAAAATTATAGACCGTTAAACCATAAGCTTACCTAAAACTACTTCCAAATAAGCATCAGAGAAAGTGTCTATTTGAAATAAACTTTCTGGAAATATTTTATTTAAATGAAGGGCAATGATGGTTGAAGCTGAAACTTAAGGGTTTGCAGAACACTCTTTACATAATCCGTATTTCTTTCAGGTTATTTGCCTAAATATTGCCAATTTTGACGTTTCAAATCGCGACTTTTTACGTTTTGAGGAAATCCCCATTAAATGCCTCTTTTTTGTCTTTAAACTTACAGACTTAATTTTTGGGAAATTCACTAATGAGGAGGTCCCGACTTTTGACTTTAGAACAAATTTCTTGAAATATACATATATATATATATATATATATATATATATATATATATATATATATATATAATTGAAACTGACCCTGGATATGGGTTCTAGAGGGCTTAGTTCGCGCTCATTTAAGAAATTTTTTCTAAACTCAAAAGTCGGGATCTCCTCGTTAGTGATTTTTTTTATAAAGAAAATTCACTAAAACAAGCATTTTTGAAGCCACAGGAAAAGTCTACGACTGTATTAAATATGGAACGGTTTCACTAAGTTAGGGCAAGAATAAACAACCAGATATGCTATTCAAATTGAGTTGAGTCTCAAAACTTTCATCTCCTCTTTATCAAATTATTTTTTTATACAAAATTCGCTAAAAAATTCATCGGAATAACAACAATCTGATTAGATAACGGTAAGTGAAATGAGACAAAAAAAAATTGATAAAAAGTAAAGTCACTATAACTAGGATTAGAACTCGTCATGTAGTAGTCGATTATCCGATGTACAGGGACTTGGCCCACTGAGCTAGGCTCGACATGTACGTACTAGCAGGTATATCCCATAATACATGTTAATTGTTCAACGTTTTACAATTTACACAAAACCATTTTAATAAAATTGATTTTTTGCTCATATTTTAACGAAATCAATGAAAATAACGACTTAGCCACATATCTAGGAGCTTGGTCGTCATTTCTTGTAGTATTTTTCACTCACATTCGTACTAAATCAATTTTGACGTTTTAACTTCCTTGAATTAGATTTAATTAATTAAAAATTAATTTACTTCTAACTTTTTTGTCTTTTATGATAGAGATCTGTATTTTGGTACTTTTCGCCTGCTGTTGAGGTATATTGACATCTGAGCGAAGTCATCCATCAAATCCAGGCCCCTGCAGGAGTCGATCTTTTTTAGGATTAAAGTAGGTTTGGCAGGGTACTTTAGGGGCTCGCCCGTTTTGAAGCTCACAGAAAAATAGCCTCTCTCCGTTTTCGTCTGGACCCGACACCCATAATTTTTTGACTTTAGGCAGTACTATATGGTGTCCTGCTTCCGAGCAGCATTCGAGCAAGGTCGCTTGTCCGTTTTGAAGCACACAGTGGAGGCCTCAACCTCCAGGTGTATCCACCCCCTAGATAGATCTCAGCTTGCTCGACTTAATGCGATATCCCACGTAGTCCCGCATCATCCAAGCAATGTGGTTTGCTAATTTTGAACTACACAGTTAACGCTTCAACATCCATGTGAATCTCACTCCCTTCCCCCGGTTCATTTGGACCCGATACCCGCCAGCGCTAGACCCAAGGTGCTAACACTTGAAACCTCGTTCCAAATAGCATCCAAGCGAAGTCGTTTGTCCGTCTCGAAGCTCACAGTGGAGGTCTCAACCTCCAGGTGTAAATCACTCCCTAGATATCTCAGTAGCGTCCCTCCGGGTTAGTCTGGACCCGACACCCACCAGTATTTGGCTCCAGTTAGTCGCCTCTAGTAGGTATCTTCTTGGGATTAGCGACAAACTAATTAATAATTAATTTAGTTGTTCTAATTGTCAGGTTTATTTGTTAGACCAATGTAGGGAGCGTGCGTGTTGACAACCACCGCTACCAGTGGTGACACAATATACCCAACAACAGCTGTTTCATCCATATTCTAACGGATATAAGTGTTAGTTTTACACGCGGAAATATATTGGAAAGAAAGTCTAAATCTGAAAGTAATTTGTTGTGCTGTTAAATGCTATAATAATGAGAAATTCTGTGATGGTAGAAACATCAGCTTCTACTATAAAAAATATAGCCAAACCCATATTTTAAATTATTTCGTTTATTTCTCACTGGAGCGGATTCGTTGCACCTAAATTCTTTTAACAAACCGCCTTACGAGAGTTGTTACTACAGTGGCTAAATATTATAAAATGCTAATTAATTTGGCTGTTCATAAAAGTTTCTTGGTGGGTACCTGCTTTATTTGAGCATTAAATGTATGATAAGTGAATATAACATATATGTTTCCAAGTTTATATATATATATATATATATATATATATATATATATATATATATATATATATATAATATACAATTAATGTAGCATACATATAACCATGTAATGTATCAGTAACATATATGCGAGAGCATCTAGCTGCTGACATTTCTGATATCAAATATGTTACATGAAAGTTAGTTGATACATAACCTTAGCTACTGAAATAGCAAGTTTTATGTAACATTTATGTATCTGATTTGTAACTGTGTTTGCTGGGTTATTTACGACAGGCAGGGAGTTATCTTGGACCTATCGTATTATTTCGTCCCTGGACCCACAGGGGACTTTCTATTGTAAAACGTATGCTATATATACAAAAATTAAGATCTCTAAGTTAAAGGCCAAAATAGTTAAACCATTTTTATGAAAAAATCAATTCCGTGATTTGAAATATTTTTATGAAAATTCGCTACCATAATGCACTTGCTCCGTCCAGACCTTTTTAGTGAATTTTCGTAAAAAAAATTCACTAATGGAGAGATCCCGACTTTTGAATTTTGAAAAAGTTTCAATTTTTATATGTTTATATATATATATATATATATATATATATATATATATATATATATATATATATATATATATATATATATATATATATATATATATATATATATATATATATATATGTATCACACCGATAACTCAAAAAATAATGGGTCGATTTTGATAAAATTTGGCATGTACCTTCCTTTTGTAAGTGGCTTGGATAAGTTCGTGAGGCAGGAAAATTGGACGAGGTTTTCCGGGAAAATTTTGAGTTTTAATTCGAAAAAATTTTTATATCAAAAGATAAAAAAGATATGATAACCAAATTTGGTGGGTAGGTTTACGATATAAAAAGTAAACTATACACAAAAATTCAGATTTCTATGTTACAGGAAAAAAAAGTTATAATAAAATATTTGGTGCCAGAACATTTCTATTATTAGTTATGCCCTTGTTTTTCCCTAAACTCACTCATTTTAAAATGGCGGTTATTTAGCATAAATATGTTTTTCAGCTATTTATACTAATCAATTGACCAAATAAAAGTTCGGTAAAATGGGATTCATTTAGTTCTAACATGTAGATATATTAATTGCTCAATGACAAATATTCCGAAACTGTTGAATACTATCTCGTTTTTATAAGTCCGGTTCTGCGTATTATTTAGATATGTCATTGTTGCTTTTAAGTAAGTAATATAAGTTGCGTTTGGCAGACTAGAGAGATAAGTAGGATGAAAAACTTCTTTCTGGAATCATATTTTTAACACGTTCATTGATGATATCAGCTTGACCTACGGTTCCTACGTTATTTATTCGAACTAATTTCCTATATAAGAAAGAGAATTCCTACCTATAGTATAATCATTCTCAAGCTCATAATAATTTTTAATGTCGTCATTAAAATGTTAGTGTTCTATTTACACTTTTACACCTACAACTACATTCAATTTCAATCGTAATAATGACAGTAATAAATTTTAATTGCGTTGTAATCTATACAGAACGTGTACTGGATTTGAGCCAGACGACACGTCAATGAGATTCATTACTATAAATCCATGAATAAGTTTACGTTAATAGCAACACTTTAGAACGAGATAAAATTGGTTTTCTTGATGTTATCAACCTTTGTCTAATGAAATTTTGTGAACTTGCGAAACAATTTACTCGATTAAAGTGTTAACAGCGCCTGACAATCAATTTACACAATGTGTTCGAAAGTGGTGATGTCATAATTGCTATCTCTGAAACTATAGGGGGTAGAGAAACAGTTAAATTGGAAAGGTTTTAAGGAATTATGTTGGTATAGTTTTATCACTGTTTGCTGGGCGGTGTGTTTTGGTTCTTGAGATATTAAAAAAAAACCTGAAATATTGCATTTTCTTACATTACACGTAAACTGTTTTATTTTGTAATATTTTTTAAATCCAAAAACACATTTTAATAGTCACTTTTTTATGTAGAAAACGCTCATTCAATAAGATTTTAATTACAACGTTTCGATTATTCCTAGAGAACCTACATAGATTAATTTTTCTTATATGGTCGCGCTATTCTAAAAATGTCAACAACACACCACGAGGGCTTACAGCCTAAATACTATCGTACCGTGGGTGTTGACAAGGAGGAAAGAGGCAGCTTGTTAATTCTGGACTTGAAGGTTTGGAGGTTCGGAGGAGAAGGAAAAACATGTGCCGGCAAGGAATTCCACAACTTGGAAGTCCTCGGGACAAAAGAGCGGGCATAACAAGATGTTCTATGTCTGGTGACCTGGACATTAAAAGGGTGCATTCGCTCTGTTCCCCTGGTAGATCTGCTGGGGGCAGCAGGTGGGGGAATTATGGAGGAAAGCTCCTCTGAGCAGTGCCCGTGCAGATATCTATAAAAGAGAGAGAGGTCACCAACGGCACGTCGGTGGGCAAGGGATGGAAGCCTTTGGGTGAGGGTAGGGTCACCGATGAGACGTATAGCTCTCTTTTGAATGGAGTCCAGGATAGCGAGTGTAGAAGCGGCAGCTGCACCCCAGATGTGGGAGCAGTATTCGAGGTTTGGCCTTATTTGTGAAGTGCATAAGGTATAGAGATTAGTTGGTGAAAAGTATTTGCGAGCCCGGAAGAGGAAACCCAATTTCTTAGCAGCCGCTTCTGCAATTGATGTAACATGTTGGTGCCAATTAAGATTTCGATCCACAGAAATGCCAACAAGAGAGAAGGACTCATTACTTTGAATAACTTGGTTGTTCATTGTGATGGGTCTAGGGCTGCTGTATCTCTTGTGAGAAAGAAAGCAAGACTTAGTTTTGGTGGGGTTGAATTGTACAAGATTTCTACTTCCCCAGTCTAATATTTTTTGGAGGTCCACGGAGACAGAACCCTCCATGAGTCTGCGATCCTCATCTAATTGGGCTTAAGAGACAGGCTTAGAATATTGTATATTTGAGTGGAGGGTGCTGTCGTCCGCGTAACTGTGAACTGGGTTGGATGTGCTAGAGAGGAGGTCATTGATGTGGAGAAGAAACAAAGTAGGGGCTAAAGCTGAACCTTGAGGAACTCCTGCATTAATTGGATACAGTTTAGAGGAATGGCCATCCACAACAACAGATATGCTCCTGTTGGAGAGGAAATTTGCTGTCCAGGTACAAAGTTTTGGTGGTAGGCCATAGGCCGGAAGTTTATTAAGCAGCGCTGCGTGCCAGACCTGGTCGAATGCTTTGGATATGTCTAGAGCAACAATCTGGGATTCACCGTGTTGTTCCATAGACTTGTTCCAAGAATGGGTGACAAAGGAAAGGAGGTCGGCAGTCGATCTGCGCTGACGGAATCCATACTGCCTGTCGTGGATTAGACTGTGTTTTTCAAGGAATTTTAGTAGTTCGGTGTTTATATACTTTTCCATCACTTTAGAGATGACTGAAAGGAGAGAAATAGGCCTGTAGTTGCTAGGAAGCGCTTTGGATCCTTTTTTGGGGATGGGTTGTACTCGAGCAGTTTTCCAGTTACTAGGGAATATGCCTTTATTGTAAGATATCTGAAACAGACGAGTCAGGACAGGAGCAAGTTCTGGTGCGCATTTTTTGAGAACAATTGCTGGGATCTCGTCAAGGCCAGAGGCTTTCCTGGTATTAAGAGAAGAGAGCATCTTTCGTACCTTTTTAGTTTTGAAAATGATATCAGTCATTTTATGCGCGACATTGGAGACTGTTGGTGGTTGAACATTTGGAGGTGGGTTGAGAGTAGAATTTCCGGCGAACAACGAAGCAAAAACTTCAGCCTTGCCCAGGGCGGTAGAAACAATTTCATCCCCTGAGACAAGAGGTGGGAACGTGCTCTTGCAGAAATTATTCCCAATAGACTTAGCAAGAGTCCAGAAGGGTTTGCCGCCGTTGGAGCTTGAGAGGACTTTGTTTTTGATGTGGTTATTAAACGAGTTTTTTGCCTCAGAAAGAATGCGGACATAGCGGTTTCTTGCGTCGTTGAATGCTTGACGATTTTCTTGACTTCGATTTTTCATACGTAAAAAAGTAAATTTTTGTCTGTAACGTATGATATCAAACACGTGCGCAAAAATGTAATTCTAATCTAGAATTTTAAATTTAAAAAAACATTTTTATGGAACATATACTGACATTTTCAACATTATCGTAATATCAAGCATCAATTACCTTTGTTGAAAATTCAATTTAAGTATATGACAATCTTTTCACGTCTTTGTAGATGAAAATCTTATAATTTCAATGGATAAACTAAAATATTAATATATACTCATGACTCATATATATGACTTTTCTCAAGTATATATAGTCTTTCTTAAAGAGAGAAAATTCTTTAACCTGTCCAACGTTGTTTGTGGTGTTTTTAAATACGTATTAACGCGCAGATAATTTATTATGTTCAACTTTCGGCCCTATACACTAGAATAATCCATACGTATGACTATTGATGAACACATCTTCATCCACAGGTCCAAGCTGAACTGTTTAATTAGTAAAAGAATACTCTGTCTATTCAATGCTTATACCGGCCACCTCGATTCACTTCTCAGTTGTTTGCTACATATATCGTCGTATTTGGTGAATATATATATATATATATATATATATATATATATATATATATATATATATATATATATATATATATATATATATACAGTGTGACACATTTAATTAAAGATGGAGACACCTCTGTATTTTCTTTATTTTTAGAGATAGCGATTTGAATTTTTGTAAACATGTAAAACGCATTAGCCTGTTTGAATAGCCAAATGTCAAACCAGCCTACCGTATGATTTCAGAAATAGGGCCGGTTCTCTATATTTCGCAATGCGTTAGAGGTGTCAAAAAAGTTACTTTAAAAAGTTATTCAGAATTCACTTCTAACAGCAGATACAGAGTTTCAAGTCAAAATTCGGATTTTTACTTGTTTTAAATTCTTTATGCAAAGAGGACTTGCAGAGCGACCAAGCAGGCATCCCTATGAGATTTCAAGTGACTTTATAGGAACATAATTTATTTTTGGCTGATTTAATTAGTTTTGACCTCAACCCACGACATTGATAAAAGAAAATCATCTACCAAATTTGGTTGTTCTATGTTAGGGCACTGCTGCAATACAGCTGTTTCTTGTAATTATTAAAGAATCTTATGAGGGCAATATCTTACCAACCAAGGGTGTCAGAGAAAAATTTTATATAAAAAATCGGCATGTCTTGAGGTCCTCTAAGTGCATACATTCTGTGCCCATTGCGTTACGAATCACCAGTAGCGGCTCGTGCCTTAATGCATTGAGGGTGCGCAAGAAAAAAAAGTTTGGGACGCAGCAAGTGTGTTATGATAGTAAATTTTTATTAAATGCTTCAAAATTGAATAACTCAAGTTTCTACGAACTTAGAAAGTTGAATTTTGGTGTATAGTACGGTCTTACCCAGGGCAACATATCCACCAAATTTCATCAAAATAACTTTGTAAAGATTTTTTTTTCCAAAAGAAAACCCAAAATTTGAATAACTCAATTTTCTAAAAATGTAGAACGTTGAATTTTAGTGTGTAGTAAGGCCTTTTACACGGATCTGGCGGGGAGCGTGGGACGGGGGCAGGTGTTTACTCGGAAGGACCGAGGGTAAGTCATAGTATTTCCCTCGGAGCCCATGCAATGGTGTTTCAGGCCGAGATGTACGCCATCCTGCACTGTGTGCGGGAGAACAAGAGGAGGGGCTACACCAACAAGCGGATCCTCATAGCCACAGACAGCCAGGCAGCCCTTAAGGCACTAAGTAGCCCACGGGTAAATTCCTGGCTGGTGAGTGAGTGCCGAGACGAGACGAGCGACCTGGCTGGGCAGAATGAGGTGACCCTCATCTGGGTGCCGGGCCACTCGGGGGTTAAAGGCAATAAAGAAGCTGACAGTCTCGCGAAGAGAGGGTCAGCAGAACCATTTATGGGACCAGAACCGGCTCTGGGCGTGTCAAAGAGCACTGCCAGGGGAGCCATTAAGTCCTGGGTCAGAAACCAACACAAGGTGTACTGGGCGGACTGTCCAGGGCTAAGACATGGGAAGTCAATAATTGACGGACCCAGTTCAAAGAGAGCTGTGGAGCTGCTAAACCTTAGCAGAGGACAGCTCAAAAACACAACAGGTCTCTTGACGGGACACATGGCCGTCAAGAAACACCTGCATAAAATGGGGCGGTTCGAAGGGGACCTCGCATGCAGACTCTGCGGCGAGGGGGAGGAATCAGCCCAGCACATCTTGTGTGAGTGTATAGCTCTGGACCGGAAAAGACAACTGATCTACGGTCACTCTAGACCGGAGACAGAGCAATATAAAACTTCACCCTACCAATCGCTGTGCAGACTAGTTCAAGGCACAGTGATCTTGGAATGGGTGGAGTAAGACTAAGGGTATGCACAATCAACCAAGGGTTGCGGTGCTATCGGGGCGGCAAGGCCGTGGACGAGCCCTGAGGGAAAAAAAAAAGGCCTTTTACAAGGCAATGAAATCAGTTGCTTATTTTTTGAGTTATCGGTTGGATACATATATATATATATATATATATATATATATATATATATATATATATATATATATATATATATATAAACATATAAAAATTGAAACTGACCCCGGATGTGGGTTCTAGGGGCCCTAGTTCGCGTTCATTTGAAAAAATGTTTGCAAAGTCTCTCCATCGATAGCTCTTTAATAGTGAATTTTTAAAAATAAAAATTCACTATACCCAGCAAACACGCAACCATCGGCCGTCTGCCGGGATAATGCCGTCTGTGCTGGTTCAGTAACGGCAACGACGAAAAGGCGATTTACCCTTACCTTATTGGCGTTGGCAAAATGCAAATAATATTTACGGTATTCCGCAGTACCTAACCAATGTTGGCTATACGGTGAGAATTATCGCTTTTTCATAGTACCGGCAAAACGCTGGATAAGTGCAGCGTAGCCATAATAGCCCTCGTCTGCTCGTCTATCATCGTGAGCCGATAGTGTTGGCGCATGTCCATGGTGCTAACACAAAAGTGAACATTAAAACTAAAACAACATGGCGTATGTTTATGTGATGTAGTGCTGTGTGCTGTGTGTTTGAGCTTAAAGTAGAATGATAACTGATAAAACGCAGGAAATTATCTGTCGCAAGGCAATAGGTAAGTGAATCATTTTTTAATTTATTTATAGTCTTATCGCATTATATTAAATGTAGTATTCTCACAGTATGCAAATCATAAGCACTTGAATGTATAGTTTGTAAATCACGTAAATATTGGTAACTGATTTTGTGTGTCAGCTCTGGTATTATTCACCATTCTTCCTCCATAATTAAGGGAAGGAAGTAACATTATTGAAATTGATTAATTCAATATACCTAACTAGTATTACGCTTTGACCAACATTATTATAATTATTAATTGTAAATGTTGCGTTGTGGAAAGATCGAACATTATTTGTTGATATGGTGTCTGATTTTCAGGAACATAGTGAGCAAGAACCCTTTGTGTGAAGATGCCAGACAACAAAAAGGTGACTCATTAAAGTTTTGCCTTCGTAATGCAGCAGACAGTGAAAAATATATAGGAGACAAACATATGTTTTAGGAAAAATATTGTAAGCTAAGCCTGAAATATAACTCAAGCGCTAGATGAAATGTTTTAAGTAGTTTACAGTTGTAAAAGATAATACATTCTCTGATGACGCTAAACTTGTTACTGGAACGATCGTCAAATCTTTAAAAATGTACTGTGGTGAAATGAGGTCTCCGAAAGCATCACAGTTTAAAATATTCATTTAGTGTTCACCTTCGATGAAATTTCAAGCCTCAATTAGTGGACAAACCAGATGGACACAGCGTCTCTTGAAAAAGACATCTTAGGGAATTGTTCTTGCAGTCAGGTGTACATACTCGCAAATATTCACTTGTTATTATTTTCACCAATTATTAGCTATAAATATTATACAGGTCGTGTTTCATATATCTTTAAGTTTGTTTATGCGAGTGCATATGTGCTGAGTGCACATGGATATTCTGACCATATGAAAGTATATGTACCTACTTAAATATTAATATTCACTTATATTGTCAATTAAATGGATTCTCAAATTACTGTTTCATTTATGAGTTTGTTTACTGATATTTTATTTGGCATTATTGTTAATTTTGACACATTTATACTTTATTTATTGTTAATTGCAAAAGTTACTATTTTATTTTTATGACATTAAAACGTCTAATATTATATAAGTACTTGGTTTTTATTTCATTTTTTCTATGTCCTATAATATAAGAAAACCGTTTCAATATTCTGATTTTATGTAATAATATAATCTAGCTCTACAAAATTAAATATCGATGAAAATAATGGTCTGTATTGATGGGTTATATTTATAAATTACCGTTATTTACGTTTAACAATTTGATAGGTTTCTTATGTATACTTATTCCTAAATCATGTTGATCAGTATTGAACTATTTTAATATATATATATATATATATATATATATATATATATATATATATATATATATATATATATATATATATATATATATGCAGAATAGTGCTGGTCCTTCATAGTAGAAGTAGTGGGCCACCTAAAATTGAGCACTTGATATAAGTGCCTGATAAATGCAGATTTGATATTGAAATCAAGTAACTCAGTAGCACTGGTAAGGTGCCTGACCTGTAATCTGTGTGCTGGCTAAGAGACTGTTGGCCGGATGCTGGCCAGAGTTTCCTATAGTTACCGGCCCAGCATTCTATTCAAGCACTTCTCCAGCAATGCAAGTGCCGGGTACCGGCTATGACGCCAATACTGGGCCAGCATTAAAGGTTAGCTGGGTAAATGAAGGGCTCGCCTATTTTTTCCCCGAAAATGTATTATAAAGAAACCTACTTACTAAACTTCATATTTATTAACTACTTACCAAGTTTTCCTCTAGTTAGTTATACATTATAGTAGTTAAAAAGTCCCTTAAAACGTTAAGCTTTAAATTTAAAATATCTACTGAATTAATCACAGTATCACAATTATTTTGTCCTCTAATTAAGCAACCCGAAGTAGTAACCATCATAATAATAATAATGTCTTGTTAGAACATGTAAACAACGAAATGATCTAATTAAAAATCAAACCGACGCGAAGACAAAAATTACTAGGTAGTAGGTACACACGCTCTACCAAAAGTCCACTACAAACTGGAAGTGTGTAATTTTCTAACGCACACAGATTGCTTATTCGGTCGTTTTCGACGAAGATCATCAAGATTCGGCGATCATTTCGCAACTGAAGTATCGCATTTCCTGAGAGCGCCGAAGAATACACACCGCCGCCCGACTGCTTTATATGGATGTATATAACGTCTGCAACGATTAACACTATACTTATTCTGATTCTGTATTAATGGCTGCCGACTCTCTGCGATCCTCGATATACTAATTTTGTTTGTTGAATGCAGGACATTAAAAAGTGAATAAAAATTTATCAAAATATAGCATAGCAAAAATATTATTTTTTCCACGGCAGGCGGCAGTGCGCGCGCACTTATTGAGGAGCCGCCCCTGCGAATTAGCCTGTATATTTTTATCTATTTTCTTTAATACAATAGAAATTAATATCGTATTAAGTGTTGTTTTTGCATCTGGTCAGTCTCCAATGTCCCAGAGTATCCTAATAATACAGCTCACCCTGTGTCATAATTGTGTGGTTCCTACTTATATTTTAAATCTAGAGCATGCCTTGTAAATTTTGAAGGTAATATATATTATTATTTAAGTACAATCTTTTCTAGAGAATTAAGTTTTTAAGGAAAAAATAAATACCAATAAAAGGATAAAAAAAGAGGATAAAAATTTTATTTTATTAAAAATATATATCACAAGTTAAACACCTTAGTCAGGTACAGGAGTAAAAACAATCGGAAGATCACTAGTTTTTCACAATTTTCTGTCGAACACTGTCATTTTAAATACTGATTACTTATAAAGCTTTAATTTAAATTTGACGGATTTCTGGTGAAGGTGGTGGCATCATTTTCTTCGCTTTTTCAAAACCTTCAACTACTGATTCTCTAAAAAATAAATTAATCTATTACTTACTAGATATTAAACAAAACAATGAAATGGCAAGTATACAATAAATATTGAACAATATTGAGCAAATGTATTTAAATGTCATTCTCTCCCTGCTTCAAGTCTGGAGATGAGGTTGTTCCTTCCTTACTAATTTTGTATGGAAATCCAAGGACAATAGATGAAATTCAAACTCAGACAATTTTCCATACAGTGCAGTTTCTCTAATACAAACAGAAATGTTTTTAACCCCCGAAAATTGTTCAGAGAACTGAAACGCATAGGGTTGTTTAAAAAATAAAAACATTGTCTGGTAGAAACGCCTTTAATTCTTGTTTCTTTAACCATATTCTTTCAAAACTAAATTCATATTCCAACCCTACTTCAATGTCTTTAGAGAATACCAGATGAGTGATGAAACTGAAAGTTTTCTAATAAACAAATCTTCAAACATTGTATTACTCGAGCTTCAACGAAAAAATGTCAATTTTCACCAAATCACCCCTCATTTCTAACTCTACCCTCTCAAACGATTTCACTTAAAAACAATCCGAACCATTCGTTTGTCGGTTGCTGACTGTATACGAAATTTGAGGTAGGGCCCCACACATTGTTTTCCAAATATAAGCATATACTACCTAAATATTAGAGGACTGCACACCAAAATTGATGAGTTCTATGGTTCTGTTTCAGTGGTAGAATACCACATTGTATGGCTTTGCAAAACATGACTGGCATCCCTCACGAAGACTTCTGAACTATTTCCAGAAGTAAACTGAGTTATTAGATGTGGTAGAGTTGGTTCTAGAGGAGGTGGAACATTGGTGGTTGTAAAGAATGTACTGGAGGTTATACAGGTGGAACAGCCCAGATTTTTCAGAATCCCTAGTTTAGATAATAATAATAATAATAATAATAATAATAATAATAATAATAATAATAATAATATGTTTATTAAACCATATTTTGAAAAAATATAAATAAACAGAAAATACAAAATAAGGCAATAAACACCAAATATATCACTTAGGAATGATCCTGTCTATGAATAAATTACAAAAAAGATAGAAAAACTAATAAACAAATAATTTTATAGCAACCCTCGCAGACATCCATACACACACGTGCGTACACACATACACATAAGGGAGATAACTACAAAATACTGCCCATCAGGACAACTAGCACATATAAAATTATACCTCTATGTACAAAAAGTATAAAAAATAAAAACTCTAAAAAAATAATACCTATAAATATCTCTAATACATTTTACTAAAAGATCATTCATCATAAAAACATTAAAACAACAATTTTTAAAAAGCAAATGGCGAGTGCGTATTGTTCGACCAACAGCTCCTAAAGGTATGCAACCCCTGCATACACCAATTCATTTAGGTGTATGTACAATAATATACTGCCTGACGATATTTCATCCTGGAAGTGTTTAAGCACAGCATAGGTTTAAGTTTATGCAACAGGCAATTTGCTTAACACCTTTGCATGTTGATATAGTATACCTATGATTAAATTAAAAGAACCCTTGTTTTGGATTTATAAGACCATTTTAAATCAAACCTAAATCGCCAAACTAACAGACTTTTTCTGATATTTGAAAAAAAAACCTTAGCCCAATTAGATGAGGATCGCAGACGCATGGAAGGTTCTGTCTCCGTGGATCTCCAAAAAATATTAGACTGGGGAAGTAGAAATTTTGTACAATTCAACCCCACCAAATCACAGTCTTGCTTTCTTTCTCATAAGAGATACACCAGCTCTAGACCCATCACAATAAACAACCAAGTTATTCAAAGTAATGAGTCCTTTTCACTTGTTGGCATTTCTGTGGCTCGAAATCTCAATTGGCACCAACATGTCACATCAATTGCAGAAGCGGCTGCTAAGAAATTAGGTTTTCTCTTCCAAGCTCGCAAATACTTTTCACCAGCTAATCTTTATACCTTATATACTTCACAAATAAGACCAAACCTCGAATACTGCTCCCACATCTGGGGTGCCGCTGCCGCTTCTACACTCGCTATCCTGGACTCCATTCAGAAGAGAGCTATACGTCTCATCGGTGACCCTATCCTCACCAAAAGGTTGTCATCCCTTGCCCACCGACGTGCCGTTGGTGACCTCTCTCTCATTTATAGATATCTGCACGGGCACTGCTCAGAGGAGCTTTCTTCCATAGTTCCTCCACCTGCTGCCCCCATCAGATCTACCAGGGGAACAGAGCGAATGCACCCTTTTACTGTCCAGGTCACCAGACATAGAACATCTTGTTATGCCCGCTCTTTTGTCCCGAGGACTTCCAAGTTGTGGAATTCCTTGCCGGCACATGTTTTTCCTTCTCCCCCGAACCTCCAAACCTTCAAGTCTAGAATTAACAAGTTGCCTCTTTCTTCCTTGTCGACACCCACGATATGATAGTATTTAGGCTGTAGTAAGCCCTCGTGGTGTTGTTGAAATTAAAAAAAACAAACAAAAAAAAAACAAGAGAGATCACGGTCTTGACTTCCTGTTACTTGAAAACTGTTTATATCTTTAATACAAACATGCAAGGTGAATAATAAGTCGTGTGTGTGTGTGTTTATTTCTTTTACGTCGGCCTATTTCCGCGACTATGACCAATCACCGACGCCAGGGAGCAGTTTCACCTCACTATCCTGGAAACTTTGCCGGACCCCATGCCTTTCTGTAAGGAGGGTATGGATTTTTAACGTGCCCAACATCGACACGAGACCGACGGCTTTACGCCCCTTCCGAAGGGCGGAACCTGCAGACATTCAACTTGCTCAAATACAATGCCTCAACATCGGTTGATGTTAATTGTACAGTATGTACTGAAAAAGTGAAAGGAGTACACTGGGATCGAACCCAGTACCCTTTGGTCCAGAGGCACACGTTCTTACCAGTGAACCACTGAGGCTCTGAATAATAAGTCAATAGACAGTTTTACAATTCTATTTCAGAAAAACTAAGATTGTGATTTTCTGGAGCAACAAACTTATTGAAGCTATTTATACAAAGAATACAGGTGCAAAGTTTCATCAAATTCCGCCAGGTGGCTGAATATAGGCCAAGTGTCACCATATCATTAACTACTTGAGTTAATTTAGTGTTATATGTTTAATCATTATATTTAATGGAGTATGTCTGGTGAACAAATAATATTCATTGATTGTTGTTGCCCTTACTTGGTGAAACTTGTCCATACTCCATACAGACTTTGAGAATATTTCTCTGGCTTCACTGTTGGTTTTTGTAGGTGAAGGACGTAGCCAGCGCGTGAGCTAACTGGAGCAAGTGGCCCTTCGAATTCTGGAAGTTCTAGGATGTTCTTCAATGCTTGTGACTATAGTTTCGCTGCTTGACAGCATTTTCAAGCAGCGAAACTATAGTCACAGAAGCATTGAAGAACAGCCTAGAACTTCCAGAATTCGAAGGGCCACTTGCTTCAGTTAGCTCACGTGCTGGATACGTCCTTCACCTACAAAAACCAACAGTGAAGCCAGAGAAGTATTCTCAAAGTCTGTATGCAGAACAAATAATATATTATTATTACTATTAAAATTTAAACTGGCCCTGAATAAAGGTTCTAGTGGCTCCATTCGAGCTCATTTCAATTAAAATTTTGAAACTCTTTAAGTCTTGACCTCCCCAAAAGCAAAAATTGTGTTTCTACAAAAATTCGCTAAAGAAATGTTTCTAGAAAAAATTCGCTTAAATTTTTTTAACCACATTTCGGACAAAAGAAAACAGTTTCAATTTACTTCAATTCGAAATACAACACTGTTGGGTTATACATACCTAAATACTTTAAGATGCCAGATATAGGCACCAACATGACCAGTTTTAACCATTTTTACAGTTGCACCAGGCCATAATTCTTGTAAATGGGTGACTCCAGCTTTTGGAACATAACCATCAGATTCCGCACAAACAACAATTATTAATGATGTATCATAAGGAACGGGAAAATTCTTTAGATGTGTACATTCATCCATTATTCCACGCATAAACCAGATCGCTTCTGCATTTCTTTTCTTTGCATCATAAGCTTTTTTATTAAAGTTAAAAGGGTGGCCCTTTAAAATATTACTGAGACCTTTTATCCTTTTTGTTTCACCCTCAAGGTATGGAACTTCTTGGCAATTGGCATTGAACTTAGTCATATTGATCACATCGAATGGTGTTACAAACTCAATTTCATTGATATCAGTGTATTTTGACATCAAGTCGAGTTCACAACCTACAATTCAAATTTTATGAACTTAAAAGAATTTTGAACAATTAAAAATAAATAACCTGGAATTTTACTAAGACTACATTTGAATGGATTGTCTACTATTTTACATTGTTTTGAAAGAATCTCACAGTAATTAGGATTTGACAAGTATTGTTGTTGCAACATGTCCCAGTTTATAGAATCGCTCATCACTCCCTAAAATATGTGGTGATAAAAAAAAACAATTAAAAGAATGAAATTAAAATAATGTGTTACCTCTGTAAAAACCGAGGATGCAGTAGACCATGACAAGCAAGGAACTAAAACTAAAGGTTTGGGCCAATTTGACGCTGCCAGTGAAGCCATCTAGTGTGTAAAAATAAAATAAAATGAAAAGTGTAAGCATTAGAAATTTTCTTTATCATTTATAATTAACAACCTTAATTAACCTGGAAGAAATTGTGCTGAAAATAGTGAAAAATGTAAGTTTTCAAATCATTTATAGAATATTACATAACTAACTTCATACAACTAAATTCTATATACCTACTTTATTTACATTGACAAGCTTACAGCAATGTTATCAAATAAAGTTTATTAATTTTCTTAAAATACAATGAAGATTATACAAAACTATAATACTTACATGTCCTCCCATTGATATGCCCGAAACACCCAAGGGCCCAAGGCCTAAACTTTCACACCAATTTAATAAAACTATACATTCAAAAATTAGAGATCCACCCATTACAAATATATCTGACACATAATGCAAACTAGATCGAACTTGAAGCTTTGGTTTCCTTAAGCCGTAATAAGGATTCTCTAAAATTATAGATCCAATGCCTTTTTTTAATAATGGTTTGGCCATTATGTTTCTTCTACGCCAGAAAAACTAGAAAAACAAATTAAACCTTTAAAAAAAGACAAAACAAACACTATTCTTTCATTTACATGATCACCTGTTCCAGCTAAATGAATGCAGATTGGTTTATAATTGTCCGAGGGCCATTTCACTGGCAATATCATTTGAAAAAAGGCATCGTGAACTTCTGAAGATACTATTCCTGGCAATAATTCTGCAAATGGACTTCTAAATTTGCCTTCAATTATTCTATAGTCTGATCTCTCCACTTTCTAAAAGGAAAATTATATATGATTTTATAATCCTAAGTTTTCATACATATTTTTTATATTATTAGTAGTGATTGTAAAATCATTCAAGGACTTTAATATTAAAGCAACATCTGTAACAAAAAAAGCATATCTTTGTAAAGACAATTAAATAGTAACGTTATTATTATGCATTTTACAATACAAGCCCTGCAAATATCGTTTTTTGATCAATTAATCTATATTATAATCTACTTCAAGTAATAATTATACCTAATAGGTAGCCAGAATTTTGTTGCAAGGTTTACATCAAAAGAGAAAACAGGAAACGTTTATTTTCGACTTACATTCATTATCTGAATAGGATAATCTGTAGCAATCAGCTTGCTACACATTTCTCTATCATTTATATATTTTCTAAATTCAAATAATCTGAAATAAAATATAAAAATTGTTCAGAAACATAACCTCAGATATTTTACATTTCAAATATATCATAAAACGTATTTCTATCCACCTTAAAATATTTTCAGGTGGGCCCCATCCTTTGGTGAAAAATTTTGTTATAAGGATTTTTCTATAAAAAACGTCTAAACGACTGACTGGCATTGTAAATAGACGAAGTTAGAAACACAGCCTTTTCTAATCGGGCACCTGATGACACCAGTAGCAAGTGCCAGTGACGTATATCTATTTTTTCCATGAGTTGTTTACAGAACATTTTATAATTATTTAAGGATTGTCTGAACTTACAGTATCCAGTGAAGTTAAATTATCACTGTTTAATATATAATTGTCCTAGATAAGATAATGTGCAAAAAATTGGTTTCTTAATTTCTTGTAATTGAGTGTTGAGTTGAAGTCAAGGTAAATAGTAAATATAAATAATGTTTATATTTTTGTATTTGGCGCTTTCTAATGTTGTAATGTATGTTCTTTTTCTTCTTAGATTACAACTGTTGGTCCGTTGGCACGTACCTTTTACTAATTTAAAATAAATATGTAAAGTTTTGAATTAAATTGTAAATTGAGAATCGGTAGTTTTTTCCAACAATTTAATAAAACCGAAATAAACATTTTAATTTTCAATTTCTATCCCCCAAATAATATACCTAATATGTTTCCCGTTTTCCATGTACTAAAGTTATAGATTAATACTCTTCCGTCACAGCCTAACATGTTTTTTCTCTGCCATTTTCTAAATTTACCAGGCGCCAACAGCTGAGTTTAAGCGCTTATCTGCTGACTACCGATACATTAGAGCAGTTTGACACTGATGAACACACACAACACCTTAAGCCATATTTTGTGACGTTTATCTGTCATTCCTCTTTGCCAAATCGGCAACAGCTGAGTTCTAGCAGAAACTCAACGGTACTGGTGCACAACTAAAAAACGGTTGGCAACTGTTGGCGCCCGGTGAACTTGAAAATTAACACCATACAAAAAGGCGGTGTTTCAGTTTTATGGTAAGTATTATTAATTCTTTTCTGTTAATTTAATACACAATTACAAATTTTTAGGTAACGCTCCTTTCTGAACTTTGGAGGACTGACGTCATCAACAAAAAAATTGTATTGATTATTTATGATAAAATAATTTATTTCTGAGCTAAAAGAACAACATACTCACCCTACTCTGAAAGTACCTACAATAGATAATATAATTTTTTTTACATAGCTTTAATCTACCTCTTTATATTCGAAAAATAGCAGCCTCGGTGGTCTAGCGGTAACAATAACATAAATAACATGTATCCCTAATATTGAATAAACGTTTTGAAACTGAGACTGAACGTGTGTGCCTCCGAAACCAAATATCGTGGGTCGATTTCCAGTAGAAGGCTCATATTATTTTTAATATAGACTGTAAAATTAACCTCACTGGGAGATTGAGACACTGAGTTTGGGTAAGCTGAATGTCGCTGCACGTTCCACCTTCCGGAGGCGGCGTAAAGCCAGAAGTACCGCGTGTAATAAATCATTTATTTATTTATTAATTAATAGGGTACATTATTTAGTTTTAAAGTTATAAACGTTATTATTATAATTCTGCGAAAATGTGTTAAAAGTTGCGTGGGTACCTAATTAATCAAATTCTTAATCATCTCATATATGGGTATATATTCTTGTTATTTATAATAGCCAAAAACTGATTTCCACTATTATTTTCCAGTATCAATTATTTTACTTATTTTTGAATCTTGTTCCAAAAACATATTAAGGTTTAACACAAGTTTAAGTCTTTACGAAAATATAAAAAATATAATCCTTTTAATACATAAGAAAATTAAACCAGTTAAAGTTTAATATGTATAGGCAACTTTCAATTCAAATTAGTGGACAAGTTGTCGCGTTTCTATTTCCTTGGCGGTAAAATTACGTCATTTCTTTTTTTGTAGTAGGTTTTTAATTTTAATGACAAATGTCATTAAAATCTGTCATGGTGGTATTCCTTAGCCGTTAGGTTACAAATAATAACATTACCCCTAAAACAATATTTATCAACAAATGGGTGGTATTTTCGTAAATTTTACAAGTTATATATGTAGTGTGCCTCTAGAGAAAACATAATAATAAGAGTCTCGAGGATGACAGATTTACCAAAAGAATTTAGGTTCTACTCCAGACAGTGCCAACACTTACGGAGAATTTTGAAAGAAACATGCTGTGCATTAGATGACTTTAATAAGACTATATATTTAGAAAGTGAGTAAAGAATTTGTGGTATTAATAACACTTTAAAATCATCTGTTTTGTTTTAGAAGATTTTACAGAAGATCTTTACAGTCAAGATGTATTTGATAAGTTGCAAAGGAAACTTGAATCCACGCCAACATTAATAATATTGGGGCAGAGCTGTCATGCCAAAGCTTTATTCCTTAACACATTTCTTGGTCAACTGATTTTACCTCTTTTTGGCTCAAAATGGAGACATGTAAGTAAATGCACTTCACCATTCAATAGTTTTAAAGA
Source organism: Tillus elongatus (assembly GCA_964006375.1). NCBI lineage: Eukaryota > Metazoa > Arthropoda > Insecta > Coleoptera > Cleridae > Tillus > Tillus elongatus. Next base: position 119,458,826 of record OZ023269.1, read on the forward strand.
GTGTTATTGAACATTGGCTTTATCTATGTTTGGTTGATAAAAAGTTTATGATATTTGCACATTTACAAGCTTAAGGCTGTTAGCGATTATTTTGTTGTATCTTAAACCCGCATAGTGTCAGACGTTCTCCTTTAAATTCCTTGTTTAATTTGTACCCAGTTACTAGTCTTGACAGTAATAGAGCTCTAACAATCCTATGTATGTTATTATTTAGATTATATTTTAAGTGATTTGTCAAAGAATATTTGTAGCACAAGCCTTTATATTGCATTTTTCAGATTACATTTGTATATGGAGTGTCAAAAAACATTCGTTTAATATATGGAGACGATTATGAGCTTGTTGATAATTTACAAGCTCATGATAAGCCTTGGATTACAATACCAGAAGCTGATTTACTAAGAAATGACCAAGAACATCCAATTGAACACTGTCCTTCATTGGAGATTGGGCTCTCTAATCAACTGTTAAAAGAAAATGTGAAAATTATGGTGCCTCCTGACTGTGAACCAGCGTTGCTATTAAAAGTTTTAAATAAGCGTACTGAAGGTTCATTGCCTTTATTCATTTATGCTGTCTATAGTGAAGAACTCAGTGAAGCGGTGAATATTTTAAATTAATAATAATATCAAAAATGTCATCCTCTAATTAAGTTCACTAATATAATTGTAACATTTTTAATTTTAGGATATTCTTGAAATACAGAAAGTAAGGGAAGTATATCAGTGCCCTATTTTGTTTGTTGCTGTTTCAAATGAAGAAGTTTTAAAAAATAGAAGCATGGATTCATTAACAGAGTCTGAACAACATTTAAGGGAACAGAATAATGCCCAGAAAAGTTTTAAACACTTGCAAAATTTGCATGACCAACTTAAAAGTTTAGGTAAGTCTTTACATACATATTCACATGTACTTAAGTGTAGCAAGGGTGACAGTCGACTTTACTGCAACTACATTTCAAGGTGATTATAATAGAATATGACCTAAAAACAGTTGTACATACCTTAATAAAGTTAAAAAATGTGGTATCTTTCGTTTTTAGTGATAAAAGCAATTAAAACGTTTAGATTTACAATAAAAACTTATATTTTTGTAGCAGAGGTTATGACTGTTATTTTGTTGACATATTTCATGCAGATAGGCATTGTTGTCAGTTTCGAATCTATTTCCTTATTACAGGGTAGTATTTGTCTTCTTTTTTCTTTAAGGAAATTTTATGTAGTAACTATGACTTATAAAACTTAAAACGGTTTCAGCTTTTATTTTGACAAGGTGGTCTCTTGTCAGGTCCAGAATGTCAGGTCGGCAGGAGTGTGTGTAAAAAGCATTTAGGATCTTTTGTTGCGTTCAAGTGGCCAAACACTCTTGGAATTAATATTAAATGTGGCAACGCTGTTGAAAAGTGACAGTTCGAAACTTGAAAATAGTGCATTTTTCATAATTTTAATTATCATTTATTCTGCTATTTATGGTTTTTCCGTAAATTTTTTTGCTGATTATTTATCTACGTTACATACTCTTTCTTGTGGTGTGCGCCGTTTTTCTTGATTCCAGTTGCGGTAAAGTCAACCGTCACCGTAGCAAGTAATAAATAATATACAAGACCAATTTTAGAAATCAGGAAAGTGGACTAAGCAGGAAACGTTTTTTTTTTTCGCGCATCTTTGTTTAAAAAAATTAAGGCGACCTTGACTGTAAGACTTTTTGTTATAAAATAGGATATCTTGATTGTGGAACTTTGGTAGATAAGATCTCTTTATTTTACTACTAAAAATAGAAAATAGTCACTAATTTGAAGAAATTTGTAACTATTTCACTAAAAGTCAATGCTTATTTTGCCCTTTCTAATATATTCGTCATATCTGCTTTTTGCTACTAAGAATAGAATAGTTTCTTTTACTTACTAGACTTTTTTACTTATTTCACTCACTAGATAAAAGATAAATGCATCAGTATAACTATTAGATTATTTTGTTTATTTTTTTATTATTCATTAGCAATTTTTCAGCCACTCAAAAACCCTGGTTCTCTAAATCCTGTGACAAGGCCAGACATGAAAAGGTCAAAGTTCACAAAACGCTTCTACACAATCCCAGTCAAGAAAACCGTTAAGCATTTAACGACGCAAGAAACCACTATGTCCGCATTCTTTCTGAGGCAAAAAACTCGTTTAATAACCACATCAAAAACAAAGTCCTCTCAAGCTCCAACAGTAGCAAACCCTTATAGACTCTTGCTAAATCTATTGGGAATAATTTCTGCAAGAGCACGTTCCCACCTCTTGTTTCAGGGGAAGAAATTGTTTCTACCGCCCTGTGCAAGGCTGAACTTTTTGCCTCGTTCGCCGGCAATTCTACTCTCAACCCATGTCCAAATGTTCACCCATTGTTGGAGTAAGTTTGTGAAACTACACGTGAATCCCAGATTGTTGCTCTAGACATATCCAAAGTATTCGACCAAGTCTGGCACGCAGTGCTGTTTAATAAACTTCCGGCCTAAGGCCTACCACCAAAACCCTGTACCTGGACAGCAAATTTCCTCTCCAACCAGAGCATTTCTGTTGTCGTGGATGGCCATTCCTCTAAACTGTATCCAATTAATGCAGGAGTCTCTCAAGGTTCAGCTTTAGCCCTTACTTTGTTTCTTCTCCACATCAATGACCTCTTCTCTAGCACATCCAACCCAGTTCACAGTTACATGGATGGCAGCACCCTCCACTCAAATATACAATATTCTAAGCCTGTCTCTTTAGCCCAATTAGATTAGGATCGCAGACTCATGAAGGGTTCTGTCTCTGTGGATCTCCAAAAAAATATTAGACTGGAGAAGTAGAAATCTTGTACAATTCAACTCCACCAAGTCTCAGTCTTGCTTTCTATCTCATAAGAGATACACAAGTCCCAGACCCATCACAATGAACAACCAAGTTATTCAAAGTAATGAGTCCTTTTCACTTGTTGGCATTTCTGTGGAACAAAATCTCAATTGGCACCAACATGTCACATCAAGTGCAGAAGCGGCTGCTAAGAAATTAGGTTTCCTCTTCCGGGCTTGCAAATACTTTTCACCAGTTAATCTCTATACCTTATATACTTCACAAATAAGGCCAAACCTCGAATACTGCTCCCACATCTGGGGTGCCGCTGCCGCTTCTACACTCACTATCCTTGACCCCATTCAGAAGAGAGCTATACGTCTCGGTGACCCTACCCTAACCCAAAGGCTGCCATCCCTCGCCCACCGACGTGCCGTTGGTGATCTCTCTCTCTTTTATAGATATCTACATGGGCACTGCTCAGGGGAGCTTTCTTCCATAGTTCCTCCACCTGCTGCCCCTAACAGATTTACCAGGGGAACAGAGCAAATGCACCCTTTTACTGTCCAGGTCACCAGACATATAACATCTTGTTGAGGACTTCCAAGTTGTGGAATTCCTTGCCTGCACAAATCTTTCCTTTACCTCTGAACCTTCAAACCTTCAAGTCCAGAATTAACAAGTTGCCTCTTTCCTCCTTGTCGACACCCACGTTAAGATAGTATTTAGGCTCTGAGCCCTCGTGTGTTGTTGAAATAAATTAAATAAATAAAAATATCTTCAAATTACAAGAAATAAAACGTCACAAACTTCAATTTTTTAAATAGAAACCACCATTTTTTACTATGCCAATAAATTCTACTCTAGTAAATAAGTGAAGTAAGTTACCTATTTATGGTTTTGTCTTTTTAGGTTACATAAATGGTGAAAATAACCCAAAGACTGATGAAATAATTAAGAGGAGATCGTTTTGTTCTGAATGTTCATTAAACAATACTCAAGTGATAAAAGATTCAAATAGTGTAGGTTTTTCAAATTTTGTTAGCGACTATTTTAAATCGACTGTATGGAAAATGGCTGCGACTTTGAGTGATGTGAGTATTGACATTTTATCATAAAAATAAATACAATATACTCTGGATTATTCGTGAGTGGATTATCCGGTTTGCAGATTATCCATGCTGAGAAATTGATCAAAAATTTCAACTCAGTAATAGATCGAAATTTCAATTTTTTTCTTTCTTCACCCACAAATATGATAAACATCAATAAGTAAAACCAATAGTCATCTAAGTATCGGTCTGCCTATTATAATTACTACGTTGCAAAAATCACGAGGTAAATAAAACTGTGAAATTCGTTAGAACCTGTAGTATAGTAGTATGTATGTAGAAGCAGAATGAACTGACACAGATTGCTTATTTGTTGTGATGAATTCTTATTTATCTCTGAACGTGTCACTACAATGGGAACGCTGAGAAAGATCCATATCCGGGAATGTTTATGTTAATGTCATACATTTTAATTGCCCCTACCTTTTCACACTTGATCTCATTCAAGATCGCATGGGCGGCATGGCAGAAAGGAACAAGATAAACATTTCCTGAGGAAGACACAGCTGTTGAACATTCTCTATGTGTATATATATATATATATATATATATATATATATATATATATATATATATATATATATATATATATATATATACAGGGCTTTCATTAATTCCTGAACCCCACGTGACCGGATTCTGTCTCTCTCTTAGTGGAATATGATCTTATGAGTTGGCAGTCCAAAAAGTAACCAAAAAACCACTAGACTAGGTACCCTAAAGTTACTAAATCAATTGACAATTGACAGTTTAGTCCATTGGCGCTCAATTCCTTTTGACGGTTATTTTGTATGTATATTGTGCATTTTCCAAGTTCGACCAGTGTTTACCTTCTTCAAATAAATTTCTATCTGTTGGACAATAAAAATAAACAGTTATCAAAACTTTTTAATTCTGTTTTTACGTAAGTTAAAAGTGCAGGTATGTCAAGGATATGTTGTTGACGATATTCAACATCGCATGGAACGAAGCTCTACCAAATCTGTTCGTCGGTAATCTGCCCAAACAGGTACATATTTGTTCAATGTTACACAATACACATTCCCAAAACTGTAAATTAGAAGTTTAAATAATCAGACCTCAATGTGTTTACGTACATTACAAAATTTTGATATCTGTACAAAATAAAAGTAATATTTTATTGTTTTTAATTTATTTTTTTAACAATCAATAACAGTAAACTATACATGAACAGACTTGCTGTTAAAAATACTAAATAATAAATACATTTCAGACATTTACTGTTTCACCTTATTATGAATTTTATATTTTTTATAAAACCCCAATGAAAATATGAGACAACACTGGCATCTTATAGGGATTTCATTAATTCAGGTTGTACAATGGTGTATGCTGGGTTGCCTAACTTAAGCGGTCACGTGGGGTTCGGGAATTAATGAAGGCCCTGTATATATACATAGGGATTTCTACACTAAAGCTCATTTTTTCCGTTATTCATAATACAAAAAAATGTAATTATAAGGAATTATAAGGAAATTATAGTGAATCACAGGCTGCACGTTCTAAAATAATTTGTGATTATACAGCATGTCCCATATTTGCAGGATAAAGCAAACATACTTCTTTTAAATGGTACACCCTGTATATTTGTTAATTTTTAAGCCTCTTTTATAATTTTGAGTATAAAGGTATATTTTTAGGTACAGTGCTTTGTTTTAAAGATATTTTGAATTTAATTGAATTTTTTTTAAAAATTCACCTGCAGCTTGTAAATGTCGTTATTTCACCGATTATTAAACTTAGAGACTCCAATTTGGCATGTTTTTCGTCACATTGTTTTATAATAAACAGTGTCTTTACTTATACAGCGTGTTCGTAAATAGCGATTAAAGTTGGGCACATTCTAAGTCTGAAACCTCATTTTGTTTCAAATGGAGCACCCTGTATAGTACTCATCTTGGCTTTGTTAGATCCCCTTCTTTGCACCTGGGACTTAGAGGTTGAGGACAAATGCCGGTGACCCTCTTAATCCTCCTCATCCTCTAAGTACCGTGACCAAAGCCCCCCACTTAATTGACGGTGACCCCGCTACTTTCACTGATAACGAAGCAGTTAGACGGAACGACATATATAAGACAAGACTTGCAACGAACTGCCAGATCTCTCTGAGGCCTCCTCATCCTCTAAGTACCGTGACCAAAGCCCCCCCACTTAATTGACGGTGACCCCACTACTTTCACTGATAATGAAGTAGTTAGACGGAACGACATATATAAGACATGACTTGCAACGAACTGCCAGATCTCTCTGAGACCTAGGGTTGAACACACTGAGACCTCACAGACGATCTCCGGCGAGATTTGGGGAGTAGGCAGATTGAGGCCCCGTAATCGAGCTACAACAACCCAACCCACCTTTGTCTACTGCTCTAAGGAGTAGGCAGATTGAGGCCTTAGAGTGTCCTTACATATTTCCTTTACCCACCTTTGTCCACCACTCTAAGGAGTAGGCAGATTGAGGCCTTAGAGTGTCCTTACATATTTCCTTTACCCAACATTGTCCACCACTCTAAGGAGTAGGCAGATTGAGGCCTTAGAGTGTCCTTACATATTTCTTTTACCCACCTTTGTCCACCACTCTAAGGAGTAGGCAGATTGAGGCTTTAGAGTGTCCTTACATATTTCCTTTACCCACCTTTGTCCACCATTCTAAGGAGTAGGCAGATTGAGGCCTTAGAGTGTCCTTACATATTTCCTTTACCTACCTTTGTCCACCACTCTAAGGAGTAGGTAGATTGAGGCCTTAGAGTATCCTTACATATTTCCTTTACCCACCTTTGTCCACCACTCTAAGGAGTAGGCAGATTGAGGCTTTAGAGTGTCCTTACATATTTCCTTTACCCAACATTGTCCACCACTCTAAGGAGTAGGCAGATTGAGGCCTTAGAGTGTCCTTACATATTTCCATTACTCACCTTTGTCCACCGCTCTAAGGAGTAGGCAGATTGAGGCCTTAAAGTGTCCTTACATATTTCCTTTACCCACCTTTGTCCACCATTCTAAGGAGTAGGCAGATTGAGGCCTTAGAGTGTCCTTACATATTTCCTTTACCCACCTTTGTTCATCACTCTAAGGAGTAGGCAGATTGAGGCCTTAGAGTGTCCTTACATATTTCTTTTACCCACCTTTGTCCACCACTCTAAGGAGTAGGCAGATTGAGGCTTTAGAGTGTCCTTACATATTTCCTTTACCCAACATTGTCCACCACTCTAAGGAGTAGGCAGATTGAGGCCTTAGAGTGTCCTTACATATTTCCATTACTCACCTTTGTCCACCGCTCTAAGGAGTAGGCAGATTGAGGCTTTAGAGTGTCCTTACATATTTCCTTTACCCACCTTTGTCCACCATTCTAAGGAGTAGGCAGATTGAGGCCTTAGAGTGTCCTTACATATTTCCTTTACCCACCTTTGTTCATCACTCTAAGGAGTAGGCAGATTGAGGCCTTAGAGTGTCCTTACATATTTCTTTTACCCACCTTTGTCCACCACTCTAAGGAGTAGGCAGATTGAGGCTTTAGAGTGTCCTTACATATTTCCTTTACCCAACATTGTCCACCACTCTAAGGAGTAGGCAGATTGAGGCCTTAGAGTGTCCTTACATATTTCCATTACTCACCTTTGTCCACCGCTCTAAGGAGTAGGCAGATTGAGGCCTTAAAGTGTCCTTACATATTTCCTTTACCCACCTTTGTCCACCATTCTAAGGAGTAGGCAGATTGAGGCCTTAGAGTGTCCTTACATATTTCCTTTACCTACCTTTGTCCACCACTCTAAGGAGTAGGTAGATTGAGGCCTTAGAGTATCCTTACATATTTCCTTTACCCACCTTTGTCCACCACTCAAAGGAGTAGGCAAATTGAGGCCTTAGAGTGTCCTTACATATTTCCTTTACCTACCTTTGTCCACCACTCTAAGGAGTAGGCAGATTGAGGCCTTAGAGTATCCTTACATATTTCCTTTACCCACCTTTGTCCACCACTCAAAGGAGTAGGCAGATTGAGGCCTTAGTGTGTCCTTACATATTTCCTTTACCTCTTGAAAATGGCTCCAAAACAGGAGCCGAAACGTCGAGTTTTCATAAATTCTGGCCGAGAACCAAGTATGTCTCACATTAAAGACAGTGGAAATCTTTTTATCTTTCTGAACACACATATATATATATATATATATATATATATATATATATATATATATATATATATATATATATATATATATATATATATATATATATATATATATATATATATATATATATAATACAGATTTTATTATGCCTGTGTACACCCCCCCCCCCCTCACGATAATCCAGAGTATAAGGAGAATATAGTTATTTCCTTTTATTTTAGTAAAATGTGAAATAAAAATAAGTTCTTGATTTTTATAAGCTGTATTTAGATCATTACAACTTATACACTATTTCATGTGCCAATAAATAAGTGAGCTAAAACAAATAAAACAAACATACCCCTAATTAGGTAATTAAATGGCTACTCCGTTATTTCATACTTTATATTTGTGTTATGCTAACTGGTTTTTATTGTTATTTTCATATTGTTTTTGATTAAACACAACGCATGGTTTTAGTGTATCAATAATACAGCAAATTGTAGCATTGATATGATTTTTATATATTTTCTTCGACATGTGAAATTGAGTATAATTTTTAATTTCTAAATATGATTGTTAAATTTTCTTTATTGGTTTATTATTGTTTGTTTTTAGATATGTTTTTAAAACTTGTTTACTTGTTTAGATACACAATAGATGTTTAAGGAGTTTTATTTTATCTGCATTTGACATGGCTCGTGAAATTCAAATAACTTCTAAAAGAATATTGTATGCTCAGAAGGTTGAGATGAGATTATCCAAAACATTAATAAAAATAGCTAATGACCAGCAAGAAGAAATAACCCGAATAATTGAAAGGACATTAAGGGATATGAGGTCTAATGTCTCAGATGTTCTTAAGGAATATGAAAACGGTAAGATTTCGGAAATCGATTCAATTTTCTCTGTACAGGCTGCATAAAAATATTTTATCAAGCAGTTTTATATATGCAGTTTGATATTTAAATTTGAATTTTTGTTGCGTTAACCTGGTCAAAAAGACATTTTTTAACATCAATTCCATTTGCTTTAGGTAACAGAATTTTGAATCAAACCAACAATAGGGTCCTAACACATAATCAAAAAAGTTCGGGACGCAGCAAGTGCGTTATGGTAGTGAATTTTTATTAAATACTTCAAATTTAAATAACTTAATTTTCTATAAACTTAGAAAGTTGAATTTTGGTATGTAGTAAGGTCTTTCCTAAGGCAACATTACCACCAAATTTTATTAAAATAACTTTGTAATTTTCGGAGAAAATTATTTTTTTTCGAAAGAAAACTCAAAATTTGAATAACTCAATTTTCTATAAACCTAGAAATTTGGTACGCAGTAAGGTCTTTCCCAGGGCAACATGTTCACCAAATTTCATTAAAATAACTTTGTAATTTTTGTAGAAAAATTTTTTTTTGAAGGAAAACTCAAAATTTTCCCGGAAAACCGTATCCGATTTTCCTGGTCAACTAACTCATCCAAGCCATTAATAAAATAAAGGCACTTGCCGAGTTTCATCGAAATAGGTTAATTATTTTTTTAGTGATCGGTTGGATACATGTCAAAATTGGAAGTGATTGATGTTTTGGAAGAAAGAAGTCAAATATATTTTGGAATATTTTTATTAAATTTTGTCATTAAATAAATAATAATAATAATAATAATAATATATATATATATATATATATATATATATATATATATATATATATATATATATATATATATATATATATATATATATATATATATAAACACATAAAAATTGACACTGACCCCGGATATGGGTTCTAGGGGTCCTAGTTCGCGGTCATTTGAAAAAAAAATTCCAAAGTCTCACCATCGATACCTCTCTATTAGTGAATTTTTAAAAATAAAAGTTAGGGAGGCACCAAGTGTGTTATGGTAGTGAATTTTTATTAAATGCTTCAAAATTTAATAATTCAATTTTCTATAAACTTAGAAAGTTGAATTTTGGTACCCAGTAAGGTCTTTCCCAGGGCAACATGTCCACCAAATTTCATTAAAATAACTTTGTAATTTTGGGAGCCAAAATTTTTTTTCGAAAAAAAACTCAAAATTTAATTAACTCAATTTTCTATAAACTTACAACGTTGAATTTTGGTACGTAATAAGGTCTTTCCCAGGGAAATATATCCACCAAATTTTGTTAAAATAGCTTTGTAATTTTCGGAGAATTTTTTTTTTTCGAAAAAAAACTCAAAAATTTTCCGGAAAACCTTAATAAAAGAAAGGCACTTGCCGAGTTCCATCGAAATCGGTTGCTTATTTTTAGTGAATTTTTATTTAAAAAAACTAATAGAGCGGTATCGATGGTGAGACTTTGCAAAAAATTTTTCAAATGAGCACAAACTAGGACCCCTAGAACCTATATTCGGGGTCAGTTTCAATTTTTATGTGTTTATATATATATATATATATATATATATATATATATATATATATATATATATATATATATATATATATATATGTATCCATCTGATAACTCAAAAAATAATTAACCGATTTCGGTGAAACTCGGCAAGTGCCTTTCCTTTATCAATGGCTTGGATGAGTTCATTGGTCAGAAAAATCGGACAGGGTTTTCCGGGAAAATTTTAAGTTTTCTTTTGAAAAAAATTTTTTCTCCGAAAATTACAAGGCTGTTTTAATGAAACTTACTATATATGTTGCCTTGGGAGAGACATTACTACGTACCAAAATTAAACTTTCTAAGTTTATAGAAAATTGAGTTATTCAAGTTTTGAATTTTCTTTCGAAATTTTTTTTTTCTCCGAATCTTACAAAGTTATTTTAATAAAATTTGATGGATATCTTGCCTTAGCAAAGGCGTTACTACATACCAAAATTAAACTTTCTAAGTTTATAGAAAATTGAGTTATTCAAGTTTGAAACATTTAATAAAAATTCACTACCATAACGCACTTGCTGCGTCCCGAACTTTTTAAGTTATTGATCGGATATATATATATATATATATATATATATATATATATATATATATATATATATATATATATATATATATATATATATATATATAGTATTAAATTTTTGTGACGGTAATAGTTTTATTTATCAAAAAATTGTGGGAAAGCCGTCAGTTGTAGAATAAAACTCTTTATTATAGGCCAAGCTTTCGGAAAAATGTATTCCTTTATCAAGGATATAACATGAGTTCTACTAAACTAATTATGTAATAACAAACATGAAAAGAAAACCTTAGACTTCACTCAAATTCATCAAAAGGTTTTCTTTTCATGTTTGTTATTACATAATTAGTTTAGTAGAACTCATGTTATATCCTTGATAAAGGAATAAATTTTTCCGAAAGCTTGGCCTATAATAAAGAGTTTTATTTTACAACTGACGGCTTTCCCACAATTTTTGATATATATATATATATATATATATATATATATATATATATATATATATATATATATATATATATATATATATATATATATATATATATATATATATATATATATATATATATATATATATATATATATATATATATATAATTTGAAACTGACCCCAGATATGGGTTCTAAGGGTCCTAGATCGCGCTCATTTGAAAAATTTTTTTGCAGTCTCACCATCGATACCTCTCTACTAGTGAATTTTTTAAAATAAAAATTCACTATAAATTCACTAAAATCCCAATTTTGATGTATAGAAATTAATTACTGGTGGTAATAAAAGAACTCTGGCAAAATTTGGAACTTTTTTGTTGCAGTAAATTTTTTATAAAGAAATGAAAATTCACCCGCCAAAATGCTAATTTTAAAGCCCATAGTTTGTGACATAGTAGCCTCAAAGCATTTGATTTGATGTCTGATCTGATTTCTTCTTAAAATTATAAACCAGTCATTCTAATATTTTAATTAAAATTAAAATGGACACCCTCAGCTGTTAGAGGAGCGACTAATCACAGGGACACGTTCCATGCATCATTATGAGCTGACAGCTGGTTTTGTGGAACGTGTTTACGTGATTAGTCGCAAAACCTTCAGTGACACAAGGAAGGGCGCAAACCGCTCGCCGTCAACGCCATCTTCTGTCGCACACGCAAAGTATGTGTATTTTGTGACGTAATAACCTTAAGTTTGAAACTGACATTTATAGACTCATTTATTACAATCTTTGATAATTTTTTTCTGCGGTATTAGACAACTTTAAAGAAAAATAACGGGTGTGTCAGACTCATATTCATACGAACTTTGCGAATATGTAATAAAAAAAATTGTGTTACAACCCCATTGTCCATAATTATGTATAAGAGAATATTAGTAACATATTAATTTAACAATATATTAAAAGCCCGCTTATTTAAATTCCCAGATGAGTCAAACAGTCTTAATGGAAAAATGGGTACCTTAAGGATTCAAGATCTAATACTAAACAGACTAAGAAACCTAGTCGCCGATCAGATTATCCAGTCAATAAGTTGTTTACAAGAGAGTTTTACAGGAACTCTACAAAGGTGCCTTGAAAGTTTAGAAAAAAACTGCCATGATTTAGACGTAAACCTCTCTGCATCGAATGCTGTAAAGCAGATTCTTACTGCAGCTTATAATATTGATCTGAAAACATCAACATCTTTTTCTGCAGCACATCTATTTATGGATCGTCTCAGAAAATTATTGAGCAATCTCGTAATGCCATGGTCATCTTCATGTCATATTCAAGGTGATTTTCAATGGAAGATTCAGGTTGTGACTAATATGCTCGATTCACTAAGTGCCCCAAGACTTGCAAAAACTATATGCTCACAGGTAAGTTTTTTAACTTTTTTTTAAACTGATACTACTTTCTGGTTGATTGTAGCTATGTTTTAATTTAAGTGGAGTTGGTTTCATATACAGGTGTCCAGAAAATATCTGTACACACTGTACCACTTAGGTTAGGTTAGGTTGTTTGTGAGTGGTCCATACCGGACCTTCCACCGCGACCAACGGTCTATTGTGGCTCACGCCTAATATTTATATTTCGCCCAACAAATCCAGCCTCCTGCAGAGGTCGATAACCTTTGTGGGCGAAAGTCGATCCAGATCCTCTGGAGCAAGCTTTACCTTGCCAAAGAGCAGGTGTCTAGTCCTATCCGCTGCCGGACAGGAACACAGCACGTGCTCTGCTGTTTCGTCATCCTCCATACACAGTCGGCACTCGGTCTCCTGACCGATTCCAATACGGTGCATGTGATGCCGCAAGCGGCAGTGTCCTGTATATAGGCCTACTAGAGTTCTCAGTTGTTGTCTGTTCAGCTCTAGTAGTTTCTTAGCCCTTGACTCAGACAGGCCATTTATGAAGGCCTTGGAGTGAGCTAATCCTGGAAGATTTTGCCAATATTGAATTGTCTTTCTGTCTGTCCAGGTTTTTAAGGTGCGTTTTGCTGTGCAAGATGTTATTCCCAGCACCGGTTCTGGTCCGATAAAGGCGCACTCGGCACCACTCCTGGCAAGCGCGTCTGCCGCAACGTTGCCATCATGATCCGAGTGACCCGGTATCCAGACCAGCGACACCTCATTACAGCTGCCCAATTCGTTAAGGGCAGATTTACAACTCCATACCGTCTTTGAATTGCACCGGTAGGAACCAAGAGCCTTTATTGCAGCTTGGCTATCTGCATATATCTTTATGATTTGTTTGTGCATAGGTCCTTTAAACTTTCCCTTGCACACATCTCGATGGCATAAACTTCTGCCTGGTGTATGGTTGCATACTTGCCGAGACTAGTTGATAGTCTAGCATCGGTGCTGCCCCCATAGGCGCCGGCTCCTACTCCCATATTGGTTTTGGAGCCGTCCGAGTACCAGCAGAGGTCCGCTCTCAACAGGGTCGATTGGTTCCGGTCCCAGTCCTCCCTTTCCGGGAGGACGGTCTTGAAAGACAGATCTCTGCTGATTTTTGTAGGCATCAAGTCTGAGACCATTCCCAGTATCCTGTGACAATCACTGTCATCAAGGAGTCCGGACCCTCTCAGATTGACTTCCCTCGGCATGTTATCTGCCGTTTGTATTAGTCTGTACGTTGTCCACCTCGCCACCCTCTCCAACCATATGTGAAGTGGGGGAATATTGAGGAGGACCTCCAGAGCGACTGATGGTGCGGTGCTTATCGCTCCCGTTATCATCAGGCATGCTTGTCTCTGTAGATGAGCCAGTTTGGCCCTCGCGGTACCGCGAAGTACCTTAGGCCACCAAACTATGGCTCCATATGTTATCATAGGTCTGATAACCACTACATAGAGCCAGTACATCTGTTGGGGGTTTGTTCCCCAGTTGTTCCCACAGATTCTCCGGCAGGTCCACAGGGACATCTTAGCCCTGCGGATAACATTTTCTAACTGTCTGTCCCAGTTGAGCTTCTTATCTAGGATAACTCCCAGATATTTTGCTTGGTCCGAGAATGGTATGTTTTCCCCCATAAGATTAGGTGGTTTTAATTTGTCCAACCTTCTTCTTCTGGTGAACGGGACAATGATCGTTTTGCGAGGGTTCACAGACATCTGTTCCCTTCGGCACCAATCATTGACTACATTTAGTGCTTCTTGAAGAGTACTAGACAGTTCCTCCTCAGACTTGCCTCTAACCATTATGACGAGATCATCCGCATATGCCTGGACCTCCACCTCCCAGAGTTCGAGGATAGCCAGCAGGTCGTCCACAAAGAGGGACCACAGCAGGGGGGATAGAACGCCCCCCTGAGGACACCCTCTCGCAGCCCTAACGCTAACCACCTCTCCCCCCAATGAGGTAATAATGGTCCGATTGTGCAGCATGCTTCCAATCCAGCCACAGATGGTAGGTTCCACCCCCCTAGCGATAGTGGCCTCGTAGAGGGAGATCGGTAATGCATTATTAAATGCTCCTTCTATGTCGAGAAATGCCGCCACCGCAACCTCTCCATTTTCCAGAGAGTGTGTGATCTTCTCGACGAGGTTATTGAGCGCTAACTCAGTTGATTTGCCAGTTTGATAGGCATACTGGTGGGTATTTAGGGGGTTCTTGGGTAAGATGTTCCCCCTAATGTGTCCGTCCAGTATTTTTTCCAATCCCTTCAAGAGGAATGATGTGATACTGAGAGGTCTCAGTGAAG
Organism: Tillus elongatus; assembly: GCA_964006375.1. NCBI lineage: Eukaryota > Metazoa > Arthropoda > Insecta > Coleoptera > Cleridae > Tillus > Tillus elongatus. The sequence goes on from OZ023269.1 coordinate 119,474,008, forward strand.
TGGGTAGGAGGTCATTACGTCCCAATTTGGGAATGTAAACCCCCCTAACCACCGTCCAGCTGGAAGGAATATAGTTCCAGGCCAGACTGGCTCTGAACAGCCTGATAAGGTAGGGTAGGAGAATTTCCAGTCCCTTTTGTAGTAGGACCGGTACCACCCCATCCTCCCCTGGCGACTTGAATGGCTGGAAGTGATTCACAGCACACTCCACTGCCGAGGCTGTAACTATTCTCCGAGCAACTAGCCAGTCCTCCCTTTGGGGACGTTTAGATCGTCCCTCAGATGGTAGGACCTCACCGTTGCTCAGGATCAGACAATCTGGGAAGTGTGTGTGTGCTAAGAGCTCTAACGTTTCTTTCCGAGATTCAGTAAAGGAACCATCTGGTCGTTTTATCGATCCCAGTTCCTGTACACGGTCGCGTGAGAGAATCCTGTGGATTCTGGCGCCGCTGGGCACACTATCAATGTCCCCGCAGAACCTCCTCCAGGACTCCCTCTTTGCGTTCCTAATCTCCGTGTTATACTGTGTTAGAGCAGTTTTATATTGTTCCCAGTTGCCTGTAATCTTAGCACGATTGAAGAGACGTCTAACTTCTCTACGTAGTTTTTCGAGGTTATTATTCCACCAAGTAGACCCTCGACTGCCTCTCTTTGACCTCAGTGGACAGTTTTCGTGATAGGCAGAGACCACAGCTTCCCTAATCTGTTCAGCCGCAATCTCTATCTCATCACGATCCCTCACTGTGGGGATAGTGGACCCAAGTCCGGCGGCGAGGGACTGCTTGTACCCCTCCCAATCCGTCCTCCTCGGGTCCCGAAACTCCACCACAGGTCTAGGGCCTGTTTCAATCTCAAATAGGATATGGGCATGGTCTGAACAAGAGGGCTCAGACGACACCCTCCATTTGAGGATTTTTGAGCTCAAAAGTCTTGAACTGATCGTAAGATCTAGAACCTCTCTCCGATTAGCTGTAAGAAAGGTGGGTTCCGAGCCTATGTTGTTTACCACTAGCTCCTCCCCTAATAAGTATTCAAATAGTGACTCACCTCGCCTGTTAGTGTCCGTGCTCCCCCAAGCCAGGTGATGGGAGTTCGCATCACACCCCATAACGAGGTGATAGTTGTTCCTCTTGCAGTAGGCGATCAATTTCCGCACCTCTGCTGGAGGTGGTTGTTCTGCATCTCTGTCTCCAGGGAAATAGGCCGAGCAGGCCACTACTTCCAGCCTGGTCCCCCCGGATGTGATCACGAGATGGATGGATGCCATGTCCTTGGTGCAGTATTCTGAAAGTGTAAAATACTGCAAGTTGTTTCTGATCCAGATACAGGCTCTGGGGTTAGTGCCAGTGCCCACCTCTACTATCTTACCAGAAGTGTTATCCAGCCCTTTAGTTCGTTCCGAGTTGGCGGTCCAGGGCTCTTGGAGAAGTGCAATATCTATTTGCTCTTCCTTTAATTTCATGCTAAGGAGGTATGTCGCAGCCTTAGCATGATGCAGATTTGCTTGAATGCACCTTATATTAGTGGGCATGGGGGAAGGGATAGGTGTTCGTGAAGGATAAGGATGAAGGTTAAGGAGCTCGAAGGGAAAAGGATTTAAGGTGCTGGTTCCTCCTCCTTTTTAGAAGCTCGATAACCAAGCTTCCTAGAGGAGGGTCTACCTTTGGTAGGTATCCCAGGGGTGGACTTTCCTTTCCCCTGTTGTATTCCCCTGGAGGTTCCAGTGGAAGGTTGAGTCCTGCCACCTCCTCTCTTGGGGTCAGTTTTTTTGGTGGAGCTACCACCCACCACGGTGCCACTACTCGAGGGTACTGACGGGGGGATTGATCCCCCACCACTCCCGGAAGGGCCCGCACCTGTCGCCGGTTTACAGGCGACGCTGGTAGCAGAAGCTGTGGGTTTAGGCTCAGTCGCAGACCCCCTAACCCTCGGCCGGAACAAGACCCGCCCGAAGCCAAAGAATGGTCTGAAGCCAATTCCCTCCAGCGTATTCATGGACATATCGTCGACCGAAAATGTCCATGTCTGTCCTGATGGTCCCGTCGCAACTCGGTGTAGTACGGTCCACTCCCGAGTGTTCAGCCCACCATTCATTCGCCTCAGTCTGGCGAGCACATCCTCGGGCGTCAGTGTTTCCACCCCGTCCGGAAGATATGCCACACAGACATGAGGCCTGGGGAGGTCCTGTCCTCTCACCAGCTTAAGACTAGCCCCCTCCCACGGCTGGAGCCCCCCAACTATTCGCTCCAGCCAGTGCGAGCTGGTCTCGTCCTCGCAATTTATAAGTAACCATCCGGGTCGATTTGCGCAGCCCCGGAACCTTATATTGGGTTCTTCCTCTGAACTGCTCTGCACAGCCTTCAGTATGGCCTCCTGCAGTAGCAGCAGTTGTTCGTTCTTCAGTGATGAGGAGGGATATTCAGAGTGGATAATGCCCACTCTCACCCCTCCAGTCACCTCACTGAATGTTTTCCTGCCAGCACCCTCACGGGGCTTTTTAGCCCTCTGCTGAGGTGTGCTGCCGTCCGACCGGAGTCGCTTCCCGCTGCCGGCCCCATCCGTGGAGGCCCCAGGCTCACCGAGACGTTTAACCGTCCCATCTGGGCCCCCAGCCCCCACCCGAGATCGGCGGGACTCCGTGAGTGCCTGACTCAAGGCGGTTGAATATGGCACCCCCGCCTTGAGTAGTCGTCTGAGCTGTCTCCTTGCGGATCCAGGCAGCCGTTGTCTTTTACCCCGTCCCTCCTTGGGTCCCACGGGAGACTTTAACAGCTCCCGCTCCTCATCGGAGGACGGAGATGCAGAGGATGGGGACAGGATTGTCCTTGCCCCCCCCACCATTGGTTTATCGGTAAGAGAGGGGACTTCCCCCTTCTCTACCTCCATGGGTTCTCCAGTTTCCTGGAGATCGAGAGCTTTACCCATCTCGTTTGGGTTTGTATATGTCGTGTCTATGTTGTTCCCACGAGCAGCAAGGGAAAATCAGCCTCCATGGAAGAGCCCCGCATCCCATGGAGAGGCATGTTCACAGGGAGGTCGCCCGGTTTCCCTGGGGAGGGTAACGCTAGAGACAGGATTACCATCCTGCCAATGCCCGGCCACAACGGCCAGAAGCATCATCGCTTCGGCACCAACCCTCCAACGACCTTGCGATGTGGGTTTTTTATAGAGGACTCTCCTCGCAATGCCGGCCGATTAAGGCAAGCATTCCCGGCCCTCCTAAGACATGACTAGGAGGGTTACGGTCTGGTTAGTTCATTTAGTTCACGTCTAATATTAGACGCTATCCAGGGTGCACCACGTGGAGGCGAACTAACTTTACACCCCACTGTACCACTTATTCCTTGCATAAAAAAATCGATCCGACCCAGTTTACCTATGTACAAAAGTGTCACCCTAACGAGCTACAACCCTGAGGGGAGGGGGCTTTAGGAATGGAAATGTTTTAACTCCAATTTGGCTTAACCTTTTGATTTAAATTTTGACACAGATATTTTCCTTTGGGTATTGCACAATTTCACTTAGTTTCTCAAAGATTGAAGTACAGGGTGTCTTACTTTTGACGGCCTTTTGCTCTTTTTTTTATAAAAAAAGGTGTGTAAGCCAATGACGCTTTGAGATTTCTTTGCTAAGTAGCACATTTGATTTGGAAACTTTTAGTGAATTTTATTTTTAAAAATTCACTAATGAGGAGGACCTGACTTTTGAATTGTGAAAAAAATTCTTCAAATGAGCGCGAAGTAAACCCCCCCCCCCCCCCCCCCCCAGAATCCATAGCTAGGGTCTGCTTCACTTCTTATATGTTTATATATATATATATATATATATATATATATATATATATATATATATATATATATATTAATATATATATATATATATATATATATATATATATATATATATATATATATATATATATATATATATATATAAATTTGTGGGCTTAAATGGACAAACATCGTCCCTAAGACTAATAGAACGTGGAGTTCTGCAGGAGTCTATATTTGGGCCCTCTGTTGTTCTTCATATACGTTAACGACCTAATGTACCAATTTGATCACAAAGCTTTTGCATATATATATATATATATATATATATATATATATATATATATATATATATATATATATATATATATATTTATATATACATAGAGCCGATTTTTATCAAATTTGGTAAGTACGTTCCTTTTGCAAGTGGCTTGGATAAGTTCATTAGCCAGGAAAATCGGCCCTGGTTTTCCCAGAAATATAATATTAATTATATAATTAATATCTCGGAAAATAACAAAAAAAGCCTGGACGCAGCAAGTGCGTTATGGTAGTGAATTTTCATAGAAATGATCTGGCACAAAATATTTTTTTATAACTTTTTATCTTGTAACATAGAAATCTAAATTTTGTTGTATAGTTTACTTTTTATATCGTAAATCTACCTACCAAATTTCACTATTTTTTGTTTCTCTTGAAAAGTATTTAAAAGTTCCTCTTAAGATTTTGCTCTAACCATTATGACAAGGTCACACACATACACCTGGACCTCAACCGCCCACAGTATGTGAGGGTGGCGGGTTGGCCTCGGAAAGCAGGTTCCATTAGCCACAGATTTTTATAAAATAATTTATTTAACGATTTTTTCAAGAGAAGCTGGTCAACCAAAAAAAAGCCTGAATCAGCCAATTCTGTGCCATGAAACTAATATTTTTAAGTTAATAAACTAAAATAATAATAAAAAGGTCGGGACGCAGCAAGTGCGTTATGGTAGTGAATTTTTATTAAATGCTTCAAACTTGAATAACTCAATTTTCTATAAACTTAGAAAGTTTAATTTTGGTATGTAGTAAGGTCTTCCCTGAGGCAAGATATCCACGAAATTTCATTAAAATAACTTTGTTACATTCGGAGAAAAATTTTTTTTCGAAATAAAATTCAAAATTTGAATAACTCAACTTTCTATCAATTTAGAGAGTTGAATTTTAGTACGTAGTAAGGTCTCTCCCAAGGCAACATATCTAGTAAATTTCATTAAAACAGCTTTGTAGTTTTTGGAGAAAAAATTTTTTTTCGAAAGAAAACTCCAAATGTTCCCGGAAAACCCTGTCCGATTTTTCTGGCTAACGAACTCATCCAAGCTATTAATAAAAGAAAGGCACTTGTCGAGTTTAATCGAAATCGGTTATATATTTTTTGAGTTATCGGATACATACATACATACATACATATACATATATATATATATATATATATATATATATATATATATATATATATATATATATATATATATATATATATATATATATATATATATATATATATATATATATATATATATATATATATATATATATATATATATATATATATATATATATATATATATATATATATACAAATAGCACAAAGAAATGGATACAACAAGAAAACAATAGAAAAACTAGTAAAACAAATCAACAAAACCGAAAACAAGACACCAGAAACAAACACAAAATACACAACATTCACTTATAACCACCACATCAAAAAAATAACACAAACACTCAAACAATATGACTTAAAAATGAACTACAAAACAAAATAATAAACAAAATAAATAAAAAACAAGAACACAACCCACATGAATTTAACGGAATATATCAAATAGAATGTAACACATGCAATAAAAAATATATAGGAATGACAAAAAAATCAATAGAAACAAGATTCAAGGAACATATAACAGCATTAGATAAAATACACATACCTAGCTACAAATCAAACGTAGCTACACACATTCACAACACAAAACACCAAAAACTAGACATCACCCAATTACAACAAATGAAACATGTTAAAGACCACAAAAAATGGACATCTGGAAACAATACTACATTCAACAAACAAACAATAAGAAACAGTTAATGCCAGAACAAATCCAAGTACAAACATTTAAACAAAACTTAATAAAAGCCATACAAATAGATAAATTATCAAACCACAGTGATCAAGACAGGAGACCGATACACACGACACAGTCCGAAGGCACAATCAATCAGAAAACAGTAAACCAACCAATAGAAGCTCACGACGCAGGCACCACGTACAATCTGAGACGTAGACCACACAGGAGCGATAACAGTCAGTAGCGTGCTGATGATGAACCAATAAAAAATCACAAACAAATAAAATGTATATATATATATATATATATATATATATATATATATATATATATATATATATATATAAACATATAAAAATTGGAACTGACCCCGGATATGGGTTCTAGGGTCCCTAGTTCGCGTTCATTTAAAAACATTTTTGCAAAGTCTCACCATCGATACCTCTCTATTAGTGAATTTTTTTAAATAAAAATTTACTAAAAGAAAAAAAAAACTAATAAGGATAGAACCGTAGACCGGTTTCACATTAATTAGAGCTCGTCAGTACGGCATACTAATTGTAGTGAAAATACACCTATAAAGTAATATGGTAATAATATGCTGTACTGACAAGTTCTAATTAGAGCGAAACCGGTCTACGGTTCTAATTGTGGTGAGAATGCATCTAGCCTTACATACTTTGTCCCTGTATTAGGGTAGAAATGGGCCAGGGCTGACAATTTACTAAATTGTTAGTTGGTTGTATACAGTCTCTATTTTTTAACACTTTGTGTTATTTGGAGCTGGCGTGACAACATACTACTTGGTTCCGCAACTAGGTGGCAGCACGTTGCTTCGTGTATTACCACTCACTTAAAAAACTAATATTTAAATTGTGCCACAACTTTTAAAATTTATGTTTTTTCTAAATAAAATTAAAATCGAAACATAACCTATGGATTAAATTGATTCATCAATTTTAACGCTAGCTAACCTTCTGAAAAATATTATACCAATTAATTCTTTCTCCCAGCATGGTCTACAAGTAGGTTCTTCTTGATAAACTTGTATCTTCTGTAGATGTTTCTTAAAAGAGACAGCATCCAATTACTAATCCTATTACCCAGTCTATTTTTGATCCTGCTATTTTCTTGCTAAGCTGGCGACTGTCTATATTTGTCCTAATGAAGTTGGTTAAATTTTGAATTATTTTCAGTTTCAAGAACACATAAAACTGTCTCATGAAGCATTTCAATCAGCAATACGTTCTATAGAAACTCAGTTATCAGGACAGATGGAACATACAGAAGAACAAAGGGTAAAAATAAGGAAGAGGCATGCTCCGAGGTTTGCTAAGTTAGCTTTAAAAAGTACATCTCTTTGTGATGTTGTGCAATGGGGAATGCCACAGCAGATAAGAGAAATAGGAAGAGGTCAGTATGGTGTTGTATCATCTTGTGAACCTTGGGGTGGAATCAATCCATGTGCTTTTAAGTCGGTAGTGCCTCCTGATGATAGAAATTGGAAAGATCTTGCAATGGAGTTCTATTACACTAGGTAATTTATTTTAATTTATTTTATTACATCATAATATAATTTATTTATACATAACTAATAGTTAAATAATGATGTGTGACATTTCCATGGTTATAAGTTATATAACATATTCATGGGTATATGCAGTGAGTGTTAGAAAAACTTATAAAAGTGATGAATAAAGTACATTTGTGCATAAACGCAGGGTACACGAAAGTTATAATATGGTTACTTTCTACGGGGTTCTGGATTCGTTGATTAACAAAACACAGCTTTTCAAACTACTAATTTATTATAAGCAACTATTTTCCAACACCAGTATAAACTAAATTATTTTTCTTCTGTATTATTAAATGTCCATAGAACTATATTCCACTATTCGCCTTCTATGATCGCTTCTTAAACACCAACACTTATTGCTGACTCGCTTAATACTCTATGATCACCTCTTCTACACCACACTAACTAAACACTGAACTGAACTAACTTACTCTGCGCACCGCTCGTCTTTTTATACTGTCCACAGAGATTCTAGACCTTTTACAATTTGATTATAGGTCCAGCGCCCTACGGCTAAATCATCTATGCTAATTTAGCTTACAGCCCTTATGGTTTAAAATATATTTACAATCTTAGTTTTAAAAAATTAATTCGGTACTCGAGACAGCTGACCCATTCTTAATAAAAGAAATTAGGGAACATTTAACAAAAATATTAACTGGAACGAACTCACCCAGAAAAATCCTAGGCAATACACCAGCTCTGTACTCTGCCTTACCAGCCTATGGCCGTTGAACCATGATCTTTCGCGATAACCACCCTTTTCAAACAAAAGCTAATTTTCTCACTGAAATCTCACTTACTTCAAATTTACTTAACAGAAACCCTTGACATTTATCGCCGCGGCGGCAACTGCCTAGCCCGGAGGCCAGCTGCCCGAACACTGCCTCTCGTCTAATTATTTCCTCTCTTGTCGAGTCCCCAAAACCACATAGTTTGCGGAAATTTTCTGTTGCAACTCAAGTGGCCTCCTTAGAGGTTACCTACCCGTCCTATCATCGCCGGTGTCGTTTCGAATTATATTTCCTTTCATTTTGCACTAAATTAACCGTTGTACCGCGCGTTTTGCGCTTGATAAGATGTTCTGATTACACGTAATTAAATACACTTAATTTCCTCCTGGTCGCGGCCTACATATCTTATGCATTTTATGGTAGATAAATTTACGACATTTAAATTACTTGTGGCGATTTCACTTACTTCTTCAAATTTACTTAACAGAAACCCTTGACATTTATGGCCGCGGCGGCAACTGCCTAGCCCGGAGGCCAGCTGCTCGAACACTGCCTCTCGTCTAATTATTTCCTCTCTTGACGAGTCCCCAAAACCACATAGTTTGCGGAAATTTTCTGTTGCAACTCAAGTGGCCTCCTTAGAGGTTACCTACCCGTCCTATCATCGCCGGTGTCGTTTCGAATTACATTTCCTTTCATTTTGCACTAAATTGGCCGTTGTACCGCACGTTATTCGCTTGATAAGGTGTTCTGATTACACGTAATTAAATACACTCAATTTTCTCCTGTTCGTGGCCTACATATCTTATGCATTTTATGATAAATTTACGATATTTACATTACTTGTGGCGATTTTTCATAACTTTTTTGAAATCAAAGCAACATTTACGTATGTAGAAATATCATAAATCTAGATACTCAAACTCTAAGCACCTTGCTTACATATGCAAAGGAACAATTTTGTACTCTACTTGTTTTTTAAGTGTTATATTACAGTAGCGTTCCATCCAACTATAAAATAGTTTTTTAACACCTGTGTTCAAATAGAGTATGCTCTTTGCAGCTATATTATATCATAGAAAATGTTAACAGAACTGTTCTATAAATGCACATATAAACACTTAAAGAATAGTTTTATAAATGTTTGCAAGTTAACAAATATGTCCAGAAGATCATTACTGTAAAGCCATTAATGAGCAATTTTGTTTTGTAAGCTAATATATTCTATAATGATTGTTGTATAGACGTTGTTTGCTGCGAGAAGCTAAATACTCACCTTAGCAGTCTCTATAGAACAAAGTAGCAGTAGTAGTAGCAGTAGCAGTGGTGGGGAGGCCAACGCCAAGCAAGTAGGCCACAATGGGCTCTTTTTGCCAACCACAGCAACCCAGCAACCATGCTCTACTCTTCCTCGGTTCCGTCGCCAAACCACCCCGACCTCGAGATGAAGGTCGTGACGGTCTTCAATTGGACGGTACTTACCTGATTCCTCTGCAGAGTCCTCGATCCGAACAATTCTGCTCGAAGGCTCCCAAAAGCCTCGCATTCACACAGGTAGTGGTAGGACGTTTCTTCATCCTCGCCGCATTCCTGGCAAATGGGATCCCTCTCTACGCCTATCAATGTAAGGTGTCTTCTAAGGGCGCAGTGGCCTGTCAGCACCCCAAGGATGCGGCGAAGCGTAGGTCGACTCCTTCCGAGTAGCCAGACAGCTTTATCTCTGCCCGGCCCCTCCACGAACTCCCTCGCCTGCCTGCAGCCACCAACCGAACCCCAGTGCCTCTCCGTTGCTTCCTCGATCCACCTGTCTTGGGCGACAGAGACTGTCTTCCTACTTATGCCTATCGCAGGCTCCGGGCCACAGAACGGCCGCCGGGAACCGAGTCTTGCGAGATTATTCGCCACCTCATTCCCGCTACGCCACAGTGTCCCCGAACCCACACCAGTTGCACCTCCTTCGTCCTGGCTAGTCCTCTGAGGGCGTCAGCGCACTCCTGAACCAGTGTTGACCTGATTCTGGCCGCGCAGACTGCCTGGAGGACCGCCTGGCTATATGAGCAGATGTATACACATTTCTCGGGACTCCTCTTCACATGCTGTCTATTGGCCACAGACAGGATAGCATACACCTCTGTTTCGAATGCCGTGGTATATGCGCCAAGAGCATAGCTCTCGCGCACCCCCAGGCCCTCGATGTATATTCCTGCCCCGGAGGATTGCTGGTCCTCCAGCCGCGATCCGTCTGTGAAACAGACCAGGCCTGCGGGCTGGAATGCAACCTCATTTTTCCTCCACTGATCCCTATTGGGGATCCTGAGGGTGTATGGCCTAGTCAACCTAATATCGTCTCGGCATCCCGTACCTTTATGGCGGAAATCGGAATTTCCTTTTCCACCTCCTTGGCGACTCTTGCATGCCCTATTACTGCTCCCTCTCCGCACCAGTTTCCTGAGTCTCGCATTCTAAGATGCGACGCCATAGCCTCCCTTCTGATACAAATGGGAAGCGGTGGCAGCATCAACAGGACCTCTAGGGCGGCTGAGGGTGTCGTCCTCATAGCGCCTGTGATACCCAGGATTGCCAGCCTTTGGAGTTTGGCCAGCTTCCTGCTGGTAGTTTGGTTCACACCACACCATCAGACCAACGCCCCATAGAGGATTCTCGGCCTGACGATCGCAGTGTAGATCCAGTGAAGGATCCGAGGATTAAGTCCCCAGGTCCTCCCTATCACACGACGCAGCTGCCAGAGGGTCGCTACTCCCTCCCTCACTACTCGTTCTATTTGCGGCCCCCATGCTAGTTTGGGGTCCAGGATCACCCCCGGATATTTGACCTCCTGCACTAAAGCTAAAGGTTTTCTAAACATCACGGGCGCCCTGAACCCCTCTACCTTCCTCTTCTTCGTAAATAGGATAATCTCCGTCTTCGCTGGGTTTACGGAGAGTCCCTGCTCACCACACCACCTTTCAATTATGCTACAGGCAGCTTGCATGCACTCACAGACGACGCCGAGGAATTTGCCGGTGACTAAGACCAGCCCATCATCAGCGTACACCTGGGCGTAAAAGCCATTCTCAGAGAGTCGCTTCAAGGGGCCGTCCATGACCAGACACCATAGATGGGGCGAAAGGTAGCTGCCTTGAGGACAGCCGCCCGTCACCCCAACATCCAGCCCCCGACCCCTCAAGGTCAGTGAAATTCTGTTGTCCTCCAGCATGCTCGCCACTCAGCTTATTAGGGACCTCGGCGTTCCCCTATATTGTAGGGCGGTACAGACCGTATCCGTCCTTGCCTTATCAAAGGCCCCCTCCACATCGAAGAACACAGCTAATGCGCTCTCCCTGTAGTGTAGGGCCTTTTCCACCTTCCGCGTCACAGCATGGAGCGCCGTTTCGTTCGACTTACCCCACTGGTACGCATGCTGACCTCTATGGAAGGGGTGATCCTTTAGGATCTTTCCCAACATTAACCTATCTACTATCTTTTCTAATGCCTTAAGCAGGAATGATGTAAGGCTGATTAGCCTGTACGCCTTGGCCAGCTTGTAGTCCTCCCTTCCCGGCTTGGGAATGAAGACCCCCTAACCCAGCGCCAGGCCTTTGGGACGTAGCCCCACGCCAGGGTCGCCCGAAATACCTCCCTTATGTTGGGAAGCAGTGTATCCAGGCCCCTCTGGAGCAGTGCCGGAAAAATCCCAGTATATAGTTTTTTAACACCTGCGTTCAAGTAGAGTATGCTCTTTGCAGCTATATTATATCATAGAAAATGTTAACAGAACTGTTTTATAAATGCTCATATAAACACTTTTATAAATGTTTGCAAGTTAACAAATATGTTTTGAAGATCCTTATTATAAAGCCATTAATGAGCAATTTTGTTCTGTAAGCTAATATATTCTATAACGAATGTTGTATAGATGTTTACAAAACAAGGAAAAACGAAATCTCTAAAATGTTTTATAATTCTGCTCTAAGAACATTCTTAAAATAAATTTAAAGAAGCATTTTGCTGCGAGAAGCTAAATACTCACCTTAGCAGTCTCTATAGAACAAAACTGCTTTTGAAAGCAGTAATACAACAGTAACACAACAAATCTGTACTATTATTTAAAAATTATAGAACATTTTTGTTAGTTGGGTAACTCTCTTTATGTCTGCGGCAGAATGAAAAACATATTTTGCTGCTCGGACTTAATCACCACTCAAGTTTTAAACCTTTTAAATATATTTCTTTCTAGAACTATCCCTGAGCATCCAAGGATTGTCAAACTCAGAGGATCTGTTATAGATTACACTTATGGAGGAGGAAATTCATCAGCTGTCTTACTTATTATGGAGCGAATGACAAGGGATTTGTACTGTGGTTTGAAAGGAGAACTACTTCCCTGGCTAGCACGTCTTCAAATATCAATAGATGTTATTGAAGGCATTCGTTATTTACATTCTCAAGGTCTGATACATAGGGATATTAAACTCAAAAATGTTTTGGTAAATATTTATTTTAATTTGCTGATAAAAAGTTAAAAAAAAGATGAACTAGTAAAAAGAAAATTAAATTGAATATAACGAAAGTACATTCTATATGATTATAAGCACAGTGTTTTGTCATTTCGTTTCTACTGTGTTGAAGAAATTTAATATTGTTATATTATTGATATTTTGGTGACTAATATCTAAATTTGTGTAATAGCTAGACAACAATGATAGAGCAAAATTAACCGACTTTGGATTTTGTATTCCGGAAGCTTTGATGTCAGGAAGTATTGTTGGAACACCTATCCACATGGCTCCAGAGTTACTTTCTGGCAGATATGACTCTAGTGTTGATGTTTATGCCTTTGGTATACTATTCTGGTACATCTGTGCCAATCGGACAAGACTACCTTGTAATTTTGAAGATTTCACAGATAAAGATCAGTTATGGAAAGGTGTTATAAAAGGTAAGCCTTCCTTTTTCAGTATTTTAAGTTAAGTCGTTTAATGGCAAAATACTACTGGTGGAACTTTACTCTATTCAATAGTGCCTCTCTATTTCCCCTGGCTTGTGCTATGTCTTCCGCTATATCAGGATATTCAGTTTCCATAAATCTCTGACAGCATAGTGCCGGCCTTAACCACCCAGGCACCCTGGGCGAGTCAATCATTTGGCGCCCTTTATTATATGATAATGATATAATACTTATGTATAATTATATAATGAAATAATAAAAAAAGTTAATTGAGTAGCACATTTATTTTAAATTTAAGATAACTCTAAGCTTGTCTGGCAGTTGGTTGAATTCGAAACGTGTTAAAACTTTACTTTTCTAGCTTTTTTTGTCATCAAATTCTCTATAAAAACAAGCAAAAATCTAGGTTTTCTGCAACTTGATTTTCCATGGATGGTGAGGCCAAACTGGTCAATCTAGTTTGAGCCATGGTAGAGCGCAAGTAGGTTTTTATCAATTTCAGTTTGGAAAAACTGCATTCACCACTTGCAACAGTCACTGGTATTGTTGTCCCCTGTGGGTCTGGGGACTAACTAAAAGAATAGGCCCAAGGTAACTCCTGTCTGTCGTAAAAGGCGACTAATTGGAATCAAACACTGGCGGGGGTCTTGTCCATGTGGGTCTGGAGGGATGCGGATATCTCTGGGGAGTGATGTACACCCGGATTTTGAGGCCTCCACTCTGGGCTTATAAATGGATGGTTGCCCGTGCTTGGTTGTTACTCGGGAGCGGGGTTCCGGATGGGTGCCGCCTTGGGTTGAGTGCTGGCAGGTGTCGTGTGTCTAGACGACCCGGAGGGGGTTGACAACTCTGATGATTGGTAAACACCCAGAGTTTGGGGCTCCCACTGTGTGTTTCGGAACGGACAGACGGCCTCGCTTGTGCGATGCTCGGGAGCGGGGCTTGATGGGAATGTCGCCTTGGGTCTAGCATTGGTGGGTGTCAGATCTAGACGAACCCGGAGGAGAGCTGAGATCTTTAGGGGTGGAATGAAACTAAGTGTGGGGGCCTCTTCTGTGAGCTTTGAAACGGGCAAACGACCTCACTTGGATGCTGCTCGGATGCAGGACTTCATGATACTGCACCGAGTTAAACACTGACGGATGTCTGGTCCAGACAAACTTGAAGAGAGGTTATCTCCCTTTGATCTTTGACACGGGCAAGCGACTTCGCTCAGATGGCAGTACATCTGTCAAACAAAGTTTTACCTCGCAGGTGTCGTCTCCTGTCGGAAGCTCGATTTGTTGGGTGAAATTTAAGCTAACGCTGGCAGGTGTTGGACCTGGACGAACCCGGAGGTAGCTGGGGTCTCTAGGGATGGATTACACCTGGAGACTTGGGCCTACTCTGTGAGCATCGATACAGGCTAACGACCCTGCCTGGATGCTGCTCAAGGGCGGGACTTCATGATACCACCTCGAGTCAATGAAAAACTGGCAGGGGTCTGGTGCAGTTGAGGCTGGGGGAGGCAGACATCTCTGGGGAGTCATATGCACCCGGACTTTGGCGGCTCCACTGTGGCCTCAGAGACTGACAATTGGCCTCGCTTGATTGTTACTCGGGAGCGGGGTTCCAGATGATACCGCCCTGGATTGAGTCCTGGCGTGTCGTGTGTCCAGATGTCCCGGGGGCCTCTGATCTCTGATGAGTGGTAAACACCCGGAGTTTGGAGCCCATACTGTGTGCTAAGAAACGGGCAGACGACCTCGCTGGGGTGATGCTCGGGAGCGGGACTCGATGGGATGTTGCCTTGAGTCTTAACACTGTTAGGTGTCAGGTTTGGAAGAGCCTTACAACTGGAGATTAGATGCTGCTCGAGAGCGGGACTTCATGATACCGCCTCGAGGCAGACACTGACGGATGTCGGGTCCAGACGAACTCGGAGAGAGGTTATCTCTCTTTGAGCTTCGAAACGGGCAAGCGACTTTACTCAGGTGGAAGTACACCTGCCAAAAAAACTCTCACCCTCAAGAAAAGATCGACTCCCTCAGGGAGCTGGAATTGATGGGTGAAATCTAAATAATTAGACGTGAGCCACAATAGACCTAAGGTTGCGGTGGAGGGACTGAAATAGCCCACTCACAATAAAATCTAATCTAATCTACTGGTATTGTTAACAGAATACGCAACGATATCCAGGTGTTGGGATATAATTCTTGAATGTTATGCTTCTTGATAAAGTTTAAGGCTTCAATAGGGTTGCTTGACTGTCTTCAAAATAACGTTGCAGGCGTAAAATTTCATCGCACAACAAATTGCCATCGATATCTGATTTAAAGTTGACAGTTAACTGTTCTCGTAATTTAGCACAATGTTTTAATAATCGTTTTTTATTTTGATTCTTTTTTATGTTAAACAAGAAACTCCACGTCGTAGAAAAATCTTGCATCTGTTCAAATCTTTCTTTTATAGATATAAGCACAGTATCCAAAAGAGCATTACAAAAATTCGCGGCGCCCCTGTGCTCCGGCGCCCTGGGCGCCCGCTACACACCCCCCCCCCCAATAAAACCGGCGCTATGCATGATCCTTCTATAACTTTTCAAGTGTTACAGGTGTTTTTTTTTCCTTTTTTAAGAGGCATATATCATACAATATTCTGATTTTTATTTTTAGTGGCTCGTAGCTGTCTTCTTTTGTCATTCATTTGCCTTCTGCATTGTTAAGCAGTCTGCAGATATGTTTCAGAATTCTATTCTCTTACAGCATAGCTGAGCGAAGATTGGAATCTTTGATGACCACTGATAAGTACACTTTAGAGACCTCAATTCACCACATCCAGTTTAAAGTTACTTCTTCACTTATTACGGGTGTCGAAAATATGGGGGTAAATGTGAACAGATATTTTGGGTGTGTTTATGAAAAGGTCCTCAACGTCACCATTCCATGGTCCAGAGCCCTAATGTGGCTTAACAAAGAGCCATGTACTTGTTTCAATTACACCATCTTCTATTATTTCTTCTATGCTCTCAACAAAGAAATCATTGAAATGCTCAGCTATTTCCTGTTCATCTATCACTTATTCCATTAAAATCAATTTCTTTAATAACATTTTCACAGTTTTTTTGGCCCATTGCTTTCTTTATTCCTTTCCACATTTTTCTACTATTATGCTTATTTTTATCTATTATATCTTCATAGTATTTCGTCTTTTTCTGTCATATCGTTGATGTTGCCAAATTTCTTTCTTTTCTGTATGTCTCCCAGTTCACTTTTGATGCATCAATGCACGCCCTATTGAAAGCAATATCTCAGTGAAAGAAATACCTTTGATATAGAGAAAAAATGATTTATTTCATTTAGAATACCAGGAGTGGATAACAAATTGCCTGCTTTGAAAAGTCTCTTCAGAGTTGATTATTGGTGATATCCGACCGATGCCTCGACAGTTTCCAGAAGCAAATTATTCTGTGTCCTGCTCACCCTTGGATAGGCCGCGTGAAGCTCCCCCAAATGTCAGAGACTGCATTTCGCCGTTTCATTCATTGATATGGCAGATAATACCCAAATAGAGCAATATGACAAAACTTGGAAATTACGACTGCTAATGAATGCTTCGAAAAAAAAGTGTTTGTCCAGTTTTCAGCCAGTTCAAAATTTATCCTAGGATGAATCTTTGATCAAATATTGAGGTCGCCAAGGATGTAAACAATTCATTCGTGACAAACCGATCCGCTTTGGTTACAAAGTTTGGTCCCTAAACTTAGATGGATATCTAGTTGATTTTGACCTCTACCAAGGCCATGATCTTCAAGAACAGATGGAAATTAGTTGGGAAATGCGCAACATCGATGATATTGATGCTAAAAGACTTACCAAAACCAAATTTGCCGTATGTTATTCACATTGATAACTTATTTACCAGTATTAATTCGTCGCCTTATCTTCGAAATTCAGGCTATGGGGCAATAGATGAAAATCGAGTACCTACCAAGAACCTGTCTAATGACCAGAAAACAATAGTTTAAAAAAAAAGAAGCGTGAAGATTACGAACATATCATCGAAATAAATTACACTGTTCTCTTAGTACGGTGGATGGACATTTCTGTTGTATCTATAGCATCAACAAGTGACAGTGTTCAGCCAGTGGGAACAGTAAAGAGGTACAGCTAAAAAGAGAAAAAGCATGTGATGGTTCCTCATCCGCATTCTGTGGCTGCTTATAACCGAAACATGTGGGGAACCGATTTTATGGATCAGGGAGTTAATACTTATCACATTGGAATACGTGGCAAAAAGTGATATTGACCTATTTTTACATGGCTTGTTGACATAACACTTCACAATGGCTGGTATACAAGCTGTAGAAATGAAAAAATATCAGCGTGGAATTTTAGAAAAGAGATCCTGCAAGCGTATCTATCAAAATATAAAACATCAGCCAAGGTTCCTGGACGGGGACCTCACATGCAGACTCTGCGGCGAGGGGGAGGAATCAGCCCAGCACATCTTGTGCAAGTGTAAAGCTCTGGACAGCAGAAGACAACTGATCTACAGTCAGTCTAGACCGGCCACAGAGCATTATAAAACTTCACCCTACCAATCGCTGTGAAATTGTTCAAGGCACAGTGATTTTGGAGTGTGAAGTAAAAAAGACTAAGGGCATGCACAATAAACCAAAGATTGCAGTGCTATCGGGGCGGCGTGGCCGCGGGCGAGCCTTGTGGGAGAAAAAAAAAAAGGTTCCTGGCTGAATCAGTCTGAAGAAAAATGTACTTTCAGATATAAGATTTGATAGAATCAACCATTTTGTGGTCTCGTGTAACAGATGAAAATGTGCTATGGTGGGATGCAAATCTTTGAGAAGCACAATGTGCCGAAAATGTGACGTTGGTCTATGTATCAACTGCTTTGCCTCCTATCACACCAAATACGTCTAGTATTTACATATTTAAGATTAGAATATAAGTGTATGTGACAATTTGAATAAAAATATTCTCTAACCCCGACAGATACCATATGGTATCAGTGTTTTTCTTTAACATCCAAATACTAAAATAAAAAAAAAACTTCATATTTTAGGAAAGTATTACCTATTTTCTTCCAAACACTAAAATAACTTTAAAATAAATAAGGAAAATTAATTCTGGCGCTAATGGGTTAACATCCCAGGGAATAGGTAAAATAGAAGTCTGAACTTTTATGACCATGTCAAATGGAACTATGAAGTCCAGTTTGTTGGCATTTGATCTGTTGATTTGGCAAGTGACTCCAATGGAATGATTTCCAGGATCTTCATCTATTCAAGTGGCCAACTAACTCTCATTTATTGAATGTGTCTGCTTGAAATAGTCTCAAGGCATTTAGTGCCGATTCCTTCTTCACACATATCTGCAGCGGTCAGACTCAGCATTACTTCTATTGCCGCTTCTGGGTTCTAAGATGTGTGTTTGGTGAAAGGACGTACTGCAGTAGCTTTTAATGAAAGTCAGCTAAAAATATATAGTATTTTCCATGATCAAAATAATAATTATTTATTTTCAGGTCGTAGGCCAGAATGTTTACCTGAGTTTGATCAGGCTTGCTGGAATTTAATGGAGCAATGTTGGGCTGCTGAACCTTCCAAAAGACCATTGTTGGGTGATGTACAACCACAACTTGAAGTAATATTTGACAGCGAAAAGTTGAACTCTTTAGGTTGGTATAATCACAATCAAAATACATTACTTAAAGTACAGTTTTCTTCTGAGAAGGCATATTTATTGAACGTAAATTTAGACAAAGCAGAAATATTATTGATTATGATATTGCATATAAAAAACATATATACTTACGTTTTAAAAAAATAATCAACTATGTGCAAAAAAACCACACAAAATCGCTTCTCCTTTGACAGAAAAGCGTGAGTTGACATCTACTACTTCATTTTACCTAAGCTACTGATGCTGCCCAGAACTGGAAACTGTAACATGGAGCTTATGAATGTTGATGGTAGATCATACATACATCATACAACAGTGGGAATTTCTTGTCCCTTTGAAAACTAAAGCGACATTTGAAAAGTGGGAAGTATTGTTCGCACCGTCTATGAAAAGGTTAAGTTGAGTAGCCTGTAGGCTTCTGACTGGATCAAAACTGTCAGCAGAAGACTTGCAGTGGCTATTGCCTTTCAAATTAAAGACTTAGGGATCGGGATCAAAAGGTAAAAAAGACCAAATAGGGACCACATAAGGAGCAAATATTAATTTTATAATGTTCCATGTTTTATTAAAAAATGCAATACATACATTACTGCTTTAACATAATAAACAAAAAAGTTCCATTTTTCATTAACATAAAATAAAATTTGTGTTAAGACTAATATGACTTTGACTTCTTGATTAGAAACGAAACATTTAAAAAATGTAGATCATATATTTATTAAGACCTTTGGAATTCTTGTGTAGATGCTCAAAAATCACTTGACCTTCTTTTCCACCGACGACTGTAGCTGCCTAATTCCGCCATCCTCTTAGCTTCTTTCGTAACTGTTTAGACTTTCTGCCCGTCTCCTTATGACTGGAACGAGGTCGGATCTAGAGATGGAGTCTCTTCTTACAAACGGATCAAAGAATTCATCATACGTTTTGACTCCAGGTGTTTCAGTGGAGCCCACTGTTTTCTGTAACAAATTAAAATCTTGCTCGGCAGATGGCAAATTAACCCCACCACCCCCCTCCCCCACCCCCTGAATCTGTGGGACAGCCCTCTTGTAACGAGGAGTGGCATTCTCCGGCCTCGCCGGTGCCCACCTGTGGTAAGAATTGTGTATGTTTGTCTGCCATTTTTTTCCCCGCAAATCCATGTCATTGCAATAGTCGTCATCAAATCAGTTTTTTTTTTAAGCGGTAAGTGGAAAACACCTAGCCCTCGACTGCCCTAATAGCATCAGTGTCGGAAGGATGAAGAGTCGGCTGATAGTTAAAGAAGTAGAGGTCTGGCCGAACAGGAAAGATGAAAGAGGAGGAGCCTCACCCAAGACAAGCTGAAGATAGGTGAGTGACCAGCTCAGGTGTGTATATGGATACATGCTCATGTGCCAGTGTGTGAGTTTGTGTTTATTGGTGTATCTGTAATGGTGTGTGTGTGCACCCCGTAGTTGCCATCCAAGTACTTGCTAGAAGAAAGCCCCTGGGGGTTCTAATTGTACTTTGTAATGTACCTATTCAATTAGTGGCCCTGTTAATGATTGTATCATGTGGGCTTGATTGAGGCAAATAAATAAATTAAAACAAATGAAATAAATATTTTGAGATTGTAGACTTTTTAGGGACCTTATCAAAAATAAGGATGTCAGTATAGAACTTCGCAGGGACCTGACACAACAGTAAAATATATAACTAAGAAAAAGACCAAGGAATCCAATCTTGGTACGTAAAGATCTTGAGTATTTGTCGGCACTCAGACTCGACAGATTGGAACTAGGTGAATGTTTCAGTAGTATACATAAGGAATTGAGGGTTATATACAACCACTACTATCCCATTGTTAAGGCACATCTTAGAAATAACAGGAAACACTGGTTGACTAGTGAGTTAAAAGCTAAGTGCAAGAAAAAAGGACTATTGCATGAATTGGTGAGAGCTGTTCGGTTGGATGAAGGCGAGTACATAGCATTCAATTAAAAATTGATAAAAGAGCTAAGGGAGAGGCAAAGATGGACTCGAACTCAGCGTATGTGATACATACAAAAAGTAATATCAAGCAACCTGGGAGGTTGTGTCGTCAGTCAGGGGAAACAACAGAGAGCGCACCCAATTGTTAATGATATAGATATGAATGGCATAACGGATATAAGGGAGAAGCGAGGCACCATTAATAAGCATTTTATCGAGATATGCAGTGACATACAGCTAGGTGCAACTACACGGGATAGCATCAAGATAGTTGAGCAAACAATGTTTAGGAATCCAAGTGATGAAATTGAGGTACATGACCTTGAAGAGTCCAAGTGCTGCAGGTTATGATCAGCTCTCTGTGAGCTTTCTGAAGGAATTTGTAGATGTGCTCTCTCCTTTGTTGTCGGTTGCGTCAATAAGTGCCCCGTGAGTGGAGTGTTCCCCCAAAAATCGAAAGTATTGGTGCTGACAATAGTGCATAAGTTGGGGGATATGCAGAATATTTGGAACTATCGTGGTGTTTCTATTTTGTTCATGCAAAAGTATTTGAGAAAATGATTGTGTCCAGGTTAAAATAATTGTTGAAGGAGAATGGGGTCATTGCTATCAGAATCGTTAGATAAGATTAGATTTATTTTGAGTGGGCTATTCCGGTCCCTCCACCGCGATCTTAGGTCTATTGTGGCTCACGTCTGATTATTTAAATTTCACCTCCCTGCGGGAGTCGATCTTTTCTGGAGGGTGAAAGTTTGTTTGGCAGGTGTACTGCCATCTGAGTGAAGTTCTTTGCCCGTTTCGAAGCTCAAAGAGAGCGAACCTCTCTCCGAGTTCTTCTGAACCCGACATGCGTCAGTGTTTGCTCAAGGCGGTATCATGAAGTTCCGCTCTTCAGCAGCATCCAATCTACAGTTGTAATTCACCCCTAGAGATCTGAGCTCCCCCTCAGGCTCGTCTAAGCCTGACACCGAATAGTGTTAGACTCAAGGCAACATCCCATCGAGTCCCGCTCCCGAGCATCACCCAAGCGAGGCCATCCGTCCATTTCGTAGCACACATTGGGGGCCCCAAACTCCGGGTGTATACCACTCATCAAAGATCACAGCCCCCTCCGGGCCGTCTGGACACACGACACACGCCAGCGCTCAACCCAGGACGGTATCATCTGGAACTCCGCTCCTGAGTAACAACCAAGCGAGGCCAGTTGTCAATTTCTAAGCCCACAGTGGAGGCGTCAAAATCCGGGTGCATATCACTCCCCAGAGATATCCACCTCCCTCCAGCCTCACCTGTACCAGACCCCCGTCAGTGTTTCATTGACTCGAGGCGGTATCATGGAGTCCCGCCCTCGAGCAGCATCCAAGTGAGGTCGTTAGCGTGTGTCGAAGCTCACAGAGTAGGCCTAGGTCTTCAGGTGTAATCCACCCCTTGAAATCTCAGCCCCCCTCCGGTTTCATCCAGACCCGATACCCGCCAGCGTTTGCTTAAATTTCACCCAACAAATCGAGCTTCCGACAGGAGGCGATATTTGTGAGGTTGAAACTTTGTTTGACCTATGTACTGCCATCTGAGCGAAGTCGCTTGCCCGTTTCAAAGCTCAAAGAGAGATAACCTCTCTCCGTTGGTCTGGACCAGACATCTGTCAGTGTTTGACTCGAGGCAGTTTGCCCGTTTCGAAACTCACAAAAGAGGCCTCAATATCTAGTTGTAATCCACCCCTTAAGATCTCAGCTCCCCTCCAAGTTCGTCTAAGACTCGACACCCACCAGTGCTAAACTCAAGGCGACATCCCCCCGAGCATCGCCCAAGCGAGGCCGTCCGTCCATTTCGAAGCACACTGTGGGGGGCCTCAAACTCCGGGTGTATACCACTCATCAGAGATTTCAACCCCCTCTGTGTCGCCTGGACACACGACACCCGCTAGCACTCAACCCAAGGCGGTTGAACTCCGCTTCCGAGTAACAACCATGCGAGGTCAATTGTCCATTTCTAAGCCCAGAGTGAAGGCCTCAAAATTCGGGTGCTCTCCCCAGAGATATCCGCCTCACTCCAGGCCCACCTGTACAAGACCCCCGCTAGTGTTTGACTCCGATTAGTCGCCTCTTACGACAGGCAGGAGTTACTTGGGCCTATTCTTTTAGTTAGTTCCCGGGCCCACAGGGGACACCAGACTGTTTACATGGAGGGTAGGAATACAACGAGAGCCATTTTCCAGCTTTTATTTGATGTGATAGAGGGCATTAATAAATCGGAAGAAGTAACTTCCATATTGATCGGTTTATCGAGGGCCTCTGATGCCATAGACCACGAGTATTTGTATGAGAAGTTCAGTGCCAGTGGAATAAGAGATAATGGACTCAAGCTGATAAAATCTTACTTAACTGACCAAATGCAGTATGTGTCGTGTGTTGATAAGGTTGAGCAGACATTTTTTTCACAGTCTGAGATAACTAAGAGGGTTTCCATAGCGGTCGGTACTTGGTCCTCTCCTGTTTTTAATATACGTGAATGATTTGCCTAATTCCATGGTTCATAGAACAGTGTTTTTTTGCTGATGATACTTCAGTGGTCATTGGGGCACCAACTTTTAAAAAATTTAAAAGCAGATTGAGAGGTCCTTTGATATATTGCTAAATTGGTTTGCAAGTAACAGTGTGAAACTGAATCTTAACAAAAGAAGGGCCATTAAATTCTCAGCAACAGGTAGTGGATATGCTTATAATGTGCAGATGGAGATAGAGCCCACGGCAAAATTGATAAGGACTTGAACTGGTGGCCTCACATAAATGTGATCTGTCAACGTCTTGTCAGTTTCATGTTTGCCTTGCGAATACTTCAGGAAGAGGCAAGCCAGGAGGCCTGCCTGCATGCTTATTATGCTTTTGTGTACTCCAAACTGAGTTATAGGGTGGTGTTCTGGGGAATTTCATCAGATTGGCTGTGTGTTTTTGTCACACAGAAAAGGTGTGTGCAGGCAATATTCAGATTAAAAAGTCGAGAGTCCTGTAGGCTATATTTGTATATAATGCAGTGTGCCTTGTTAGTTAAACAGAACCCAGTTATCTTCAATAAATTTTAAAGAGACCACGGCTACCAAACAAGGCAGAAGGATATGGTGTCGTTTTCGGTCTGATGGTGTGTAGACAGATTTAATAAGTAGGATTTTGTGTTTCTGCTGTGTTTTTTGTACTTAGTGTTTAGTGTATATCAAAAGAAGGTTAACTAATTTTTATTTTTTCAGATACCTGATATGGATTTTATGTATAAAAGAACATGGCCTATTTTTTTAATAGTAACATTTTAGGTACTATTTACAAATACTTTTTTAGTTTTTTAATATAAAATAATTGTGATATAAATATATTTGCTTTTATTTGAATGGTACTATAATATGTATATTTGAAGAAGTGAAGTTTGAATTTTTGTTATTTTTTTATATTATATTTTTGTGACATTGATTGCTAAAGTATTAAAAAATATATTGAATATAAAACAAACCCTCTTGTCTTTATATAAAGAGTTTTAAAACTTTCTTCAAAATGCCTTTTTTTAACAGGACGAGCAGCTGAGTTGCGTAGTGGGTACTGTAAAGAATTTTATTTATGGAGTCACAGGTTTGGGTCCTGTATTTGGTGAGCCTGGTTGTTGCACTTGAATATGGATGAGCCAATTGCCGACAATAAGGGGCCCGACTTAGCCCAAAGGGCGTCACAATCACGATCAAGGGGGAACTCATTCATCACAGGTATCTCAGATACCAAAGAGGTTAGTTCATAATCGAAAGGTGGTGTGGTGAGCTGGGACTCTCCGTAAACCCGGCGAAGACGGAGATGATCCTATTTACCAAGAAGAGGAAGGTAGAGGGGTTTAGGGTGCCCGTGATGTTTGGAAAACCTTTAGCTTTAGGGCGGGAGGTCAAATATCTGGGGCTGATCCAGGAAGGGAGTAGCGACCCTCTGGCAGCTGCGTCGAGTGATTGGGGGGACCTGGGGGTTAATCCTTTGATTATTCACTGGATCTACACTGCGATCATCAGGCCGAGAATCCTCTATTGGGCATTGGTCTGGTGGTGTGGTGTGAACCAAACTACCAGCAGGAAGCTGGCCAAACTCCAAAGGCTGGCAATCCTGGGTATCACAGGCTCTATGAGGACGACACCTTCAGCCGCGCTAGAGGTCCTGTTGATGCTGCCACCGCTTCCCATCTCTGTCAGGAGGGAGGCGATGGCGTCGCATCTCAGAATACGAGATGCAGGAAACTGGTGCAGAGAGGGAGCAGTAATAGGGCATGCATGAGTCGCTAAGGAGGTGGAAAAGGAAATTCCGATTTCCGTCATAAAGGTACGGGATGCTGAGGATGATATTAGGTTGACTAGGCCATACACCCTCAGGATCCCCAGTAGCGATCAGTGGACGGGAAATGAGGTTGAATTCCAGCCCGCATGCCTGGGCTGTTTCACCGACGGATCGCGGCTGGAGGACCAACAATCCCCCAGGGCAGAAATATACATCGAGGGCCTGGGGGTGCGCGAGATCTATGCTCTTGGCGCATATACCACGGCATTCAAAACAGAGGTGTACGCTATCCTGTCTGTGGCCAATAGACAGGATGTGAAGAGGAGTTCCGAGAAATGTGTGTACATCTGCTCGGATAGCCAGGCAGTCTGCGCAGCCAGAATCAGGTCTACACTGGTTCAAGAGTGCGCTGACGCCGTCAGAGGACTAGCCAGGACAAAGGAGGTACGACGTGTAGGTTCTGGAACACTGTGGCGTGGCGTGGCGGAGAATGAGGTGGCAAATAATCTCGCAAGGCTCGGTTCCCGGCGGCCGTTCTGTGGCCCGGAGCCGGCGATAGGTATAAGTAGGAAGACAGTCTCTGTCGCCTTAGACAGGTGGACCGTGAAGAGGCACTGGGGGTCGGTTGGTGGCTGCAGGCAGGCGAGGGACTTCGTGGAGGGGCCGGACAGAGATAAAGCTGTCTGGCTACTCGGAAGGAGTCGACCTACGCTTCGCCGCATCCTTGAGGTGCTCACAGGCCACTGCGCCTTTAGAAGACACATCACATTGATAGGCGTAGAGAGGGATCCCATTTGCCAGGAATGCGGCGAGGATGAGGAAACATCCTACCACTACCTGTGCGAATGCGAGGCTTTTGGGACTCTTCGAGCAGAATTGTTCGGATCGAGGACTCTGCAGAGGAATCAGGTAAGTACCGTCCAATTGAAGACCGTCACGGCCTTTATCGCGAGGTCGAGGCGGTTTGGCGACGGAACCGAGGGAGTAGAACATGGTTGCTGGGGTTGGCAAAAAGGGCCCATGGTGGCATACTTGCTTGGCGTTGGCCTACTACTACTAGTTCAGAAGGGGCTCTTTTCAAGTTGTGGCCCCTGAATGACAACACGACACTTCGTCATTTCTCTAAAACCTTTGTACAATGTAGGCAGTTGCAACGATTATTGCTTTTTGCACAGCCTTATTAGAGTGCCCTCCAAGACCCAATTTTTGACGTTAGAAGATTTTTAGAAACCACACCAGTTGATTATCGGGATCATTCTGACACTATCTGTTCTCCACTGTTTTTCTACTTCATCTATGGTTGCTTTTAATTCCAGATTTTTCAGCAGTCCTAATAGCACTGAAACAGACTGAATAGCCGAGTTCGCGAGGCGAGTAGCTTTTAAAATTAGGTGTTTGAGGTCGCTAGGTCGAGTCCCATATTCAGACAGTTGGTTTTTTCACTCGAATGTGAAAAAATATAAGTTTCTGATGAGTTATGGGTAGTGTCCTTTGTATATATCCGTGTAAAGCAAGCTGCAAAACTTCCAGAGGTGGGACTGTCTTGGAATCAAAAGGTTTAGTTTTGTACACAATGCTCTTCACATATCCCCATAAAAAGAAATCTAATAAGCTAAGATCAGGTGATCGCGCTGGCCATTCTATATAACATATTGGTTTGTATTCAACAGAATATATACCTGAAAAATAAGAATAGCCTTCAGCACACTAGATCTTTAATTCTGCCTACTTTGAATCACAGTTCTCCAAAA
The DNA here is from genome assembly GCA_964006375.1 of Tillus elongatus. Classification (NCBI taxonomy): domain Eukaryota; kingdom Metazoa; phylum Arthropoda; class Insecta; order Coleoptera; family Cleridae; genus Tillus; species Tillus elongatus. Next base: position 119,500,829 of record OZ023269.1, read on the forward strand.
AAAAAAGGTTGCATAAATATTTCTCTTACTTTGCTCCAATAATTCCTGAATTGTTCTTTCATTTCTTTTCCCAAGCAAACCTCTCACCCTTGGTAGGTTTGATTTTGATCTTTTTTGTGAGATTGACGGGCTGGAGATCCAGTAGAAATCAGCCTTTGTTGGATAGAAGAATCAGTAGCATTCACTCCATATCGATTTTTAAATCTTCACTGGTAGCTCCCATGTTTGCGTTAGCAATTTGGACAAGTTTTTTCTTCATTTTTGGAATAAATTTATTTTTTTCGTCCATAGGTTCCACTACAGAGGGCGCATACTCACAACCCAAATTTAAAGATCTTTTATTCTAGCCACAAATACTTGTGAAATATATTTTTTCCCATTGTCCTGAGTTTATGCAGTGGAATTATGTAAATAGAGAAAATGTTACTCTTTTGATATTTTTCTTGTTTTGTGGTAAGGAAAGCAAGGTAGTAGAATAATTATTACAAAAAATTTAATAAATAACATATCTTACAATTACCATTTGGATAACTTAATGTGTGTTATAATATTATTTGTAAACAGACCAATACATTATCATATTTTGAAGAGAAGTAACAGATTTATATTCCAAATTAGCAAAGTATTTAAAAAGTTATTTAAAAAATATTCACCCATAATTTGCTACTGTAAGAGACAGGCTGAGTTTACCAGGCGCCAACAGCTGAGTTTATGCGCTCATCGGCTAATCACCGATACATTTCAGCCCGTGAAGACTAATGAAAGCACTGTTGACATCAAGCATTATTTTGTGACGTGCGTCTGTCATTCCGCTTCGATAAATCGGCAACAGTTGAGTTTCAGCAGAAAGTCTGCTCGACCTATAAATGCATATTTTGAAACTATTCAACTGTTAGCTCCTGTTGCACTCGGCCATAGACATAATAGGTGAAGCGTGAGAGAGAGAGAGAGAATATAGTTTTCCCAACAATAAAAGATATGGCCATGCTCATAAATATCTTCTCTCTATGGGTCTCTCTATGACGTCATTTTCAAAAGCAAAATGCTGTATTCTCGTAGCGGTAGCTTGTATCTCTAAGGCCGGTTAGATATTGTTTTATTGTGATTTTAAGTTTTGATTTTTAACTTCTTTTAACGTTTTCTTTTATGTCAGTCTTTAAGTGAGCTTGTAACGTTCAATTATTACCTCAAAGTTTATGTAATTTTTTTAATCAACCCTGTCAAATCAATCCCAAAAATTGATATTGGTAACTTTCCGTGATGTTTAAAAAAATTCACAGTTGATAGCAGAAAACATTTTTTGTTTTGACCAAGTTTTGGGATTATATAATTATATTCATATATATATATATATATATATATATATATATATATATATATATATATATATATATATATATATATATATATATATATATATATATATATATAGATTTTACCTTACAGTTTCTGATTTGATTGTAAGTAATTCTAAAAGATATCATGACAATACCTTAAGGTTACTGCAAATAGCAGCAGTTATGGAATTACCGTGATTATTGACAACTGGGTTAGACAAAAGGAAAAATAAGATATCTAAAGGAAAACCGGTAAGATAGTGGCTAAAACGAAGAAATTTACACGTTTTAGGTGTGTTATAATCGACAGCAGAAGATGTTGATGAGGTAGATATAAGGTTTTTTCCAACCCTGCAAAAAGCCGTTCAAGAACAGTCCCAGTCATGGACAATACATAAATCACGTTCCAACCAAGACATGATCGTTTATCGGACGATCACTACGGCGTTCTAACTAAACTTGTGTTCATAGTTCATTTGCGAACCGTTTCAGGACGGTAATTTCGATCCCGAGTCCAAATAAAAAAACTGTGTATACTGGCTTACGCAGTAGGAAACTTTCGTCTGCTGTTTATTGGTTTGTTATTATTTCTTTGCTTTTAAACTAACCTCAAACTTGGGTTTGTGATTTGAAATTTATAATCAATTTTGTAAGTAACCCCCTTTTCAACTTTTCCCAAAAAAATATGAGTGATGAAGGAGAGTTACTTACAATCCTAAAAGTACTGAATTAAGCTAAAATGATGGTTTGTTGGAGCCAGGGCAAACCAAGAATGAAGAACCATATTATTTAAATCTGTATTCGTAGTCAAAGATCTTAAGACACCATTTATAAAACGTTCATTAAGTACTACATATATAAAATTATTCAGATAGAAACAAGAATATTTAAATGTTTACACTAACTAAAATGCGCGTTATTTTCGATATTTATAATTATTTACGTACAGTACAAAAGAATTTAGTCTCACGATGTCTTAATTAATTGTTTATTAAAAATAAGAATTCAAAATTAATTAAATTAACCTAATAGGCCATCAAACTCTCAACTGTTAGACGCCGAACATCTGTCAAAAATTCAAATCGCCTACAGAAAATTGTCAGAGAACCGTTCTCACTTCGTGTTATTTTCATATCGTTTCTAAACCGTGAAAGTCGACGCCTGAGCGCGAAATCGATCAAAAAGTTCTGAAATCAATTTTATGGCGATCCAACATCTCCTGGTTGGAATCTAGGAGAATAGAAGAGTAGGGTGGCAACCTATCTTGCATAAAGTGAGCCGCCCGGTCGCCATATTTGTACGCACCAGTGTTGTACCTTGTATGTTTACTGTGTTGCTTTGTCACTTTTTCTATTATCCAGCGAGTTATTTGTGAATTTTAAGTAATGAATAGTGGTCCTATGTCCGCCTTTTGGTTGTTTTTGGATAAATATATTTTTCTGACATTGCGCAAGAACATTCATTTGATCAGTCACCACTAGAAAATCATGTAATTCTTTTAATTAAGGCCATATTAACTAAATACGTTGATACTATATGGCAAAAAAGGTATAATTCAATAAAACGTTTTGTGTTTTCATTTATCTTCTGTGTACATCATAATTCATAATAATGTGCTTATTTATTAAGGACCATTAAAATTAAGCGGTGCGTAATAATAGATAAATGTTTAAGAAGCATAACATGTGCTGTTATTTTGTTTGTCTATATGCATGTTCTTAAGTGGTACACACCTACATACTAAAAGCTTGAAAATATAATTTATTATGTAATTATTATTAAGAAACATACTTATTAATTTTTGTGCTAAAAATATGAAGGGATTTTTAAGATGCTGTAATATAAGTTATAGTTAGTTGGGGAACCAAATCACTAAAAATATAAGTGAAGAAAAGGTAAGTAAAATAAAATTTAAAGAACCAAACTCAATTATTCTACTTAATTGAAATCGAAGAATAACAATTAAAACGTATTTTTGACAAAAATGTATCCGTTTGTAGAAAAAATGTCTGGCACAATGGAAGATTATACATTTTTGTACAACTTAGACGGTTCTATAATTGACAATTTTCTTTTTACTTAGTTTCTCATACTATTTCGATGTAACTCGTTAAAATTTTAATTATTGGACATAATGACATACTCCAATTTACCTGAACTACTATTCAAACACATTTTTATTTAAATTATTTCGCCTTGTTTGCTAAATCTCCATATACGTACTGCCGTACTGCGAAAGATGGTGCGTGCTTTGCGGGTTGCATACCCGCAAGATTCTGTCTGTGTCCGTTCCCTCACAGCTTAAATTTTCCGCATCCACGAACTGTGGTATGTTATCTCCCTACTCTTCTATCCTCCTAGGTTGGAACAAACCTATAGTATGCTAATTAAGGCTGTCAAAAATAACGAAAACCGATAATCGACAAATCGGTTTCGGGAGTAATCTAAATGTTATTTGATTTTTGACGTCGATTCATCCAATAATAAATTTTCTATTTTTTATGAGTAATCGATTTTTCGATTAATTGATTAATAGAACTTTCAAATGCGTGAATATTTTGTGGTTAATTGCATAACGAAATGTTTGGATAAACTTTGATTTTTTATGGCAGCCATATTGGATTTTTTCATACTTGGAATTTGGATACAGCATTTTTTCTTATCCATATGTCAAGTCATATGTCAAAATTATATGAATATATAATTTTGTATATAATTTTTTATATCATCCTTTCCGTATTACTTTTCTAGAAATAAGTACGTAACGCGTTAACTTAAGTTCACTGATTAACCAGAGTAGGCATAAACGTAGAGAAAATAACGGTTTTTCAGTTCCTATATGGATACGAATTTGAATTTACCTAGATTGTTACTTCAGATTGAAGAAAATGCATGTGTTCTATGCAAAGAACGGGACCCTTTTTAGGTTCGTAATAATTGACATAAAAGTGACAGAAATAACCGTATGAAACTCAATTTTTCACTTCCTAAAAATATTACAAACGGAATCTAAATAAAAAAGTTGTGCAACTGTCAACTGTCAATGCTTTTGATCAACGTTACTCTGAAATACAGTCGACCGCATGCAAACAGCTTGCAAATTTCGTTTAATAAGCTTGGACGAAAAAAAAAACATGAGCATGACTAATTTTTGGCGAAAGACTAGTGATATCCTGATTTTTTATTTTACGCAAACTAATGTTTTCAGTTATTAATTATCAATTTTTATTTATAAGCTTGGTCCAATCTTTAATTACAATATTGCGTGTGTGTGTTGTCTTCTTTCATGGCTGCGGTCGTCAGACCATTCGCACATTTTTTAATTACAATATTTATATCCATTAAAAATATTTTAGGTTGGCTAAAAGTGAGTAAGCAAATCGACATAGCAAGCGAAGCTACGCGCTGCAAAAATAAGTGCTTGTTAGGTTTGTAGCTACTAAAAGTCAGGAATGTCGTTTAATGTTAAATATCAGTCAGATCGTATGCAATCGCTTGGTAAGTTTTGGGTACCTTGGACCCAAGCATTGTTAAGATCTAGAAAGTGATCATAGAGAAATATAGAGAAACAATTACATATGTTTAAGATATGCTACATTCTTTCTCTATGGTAACCTACTACACATTTTTACTACCAACTGTAGTTTCTGACATACAAATAAACTATTGTTATATGGTTGTGTACTGCTAGATAATTTCAGTTACGTCAGAGCAGCTATATGTGTAGATATTTTATCTCAATGTAGTAGCAGCCATTGTATATTTTACAACCTTATTCAAATTATAAATTTAACAGAATGATCCCAGTATTTACATTATGGTTAACGACACTCAAATCATGAAGTAAAACTGTAAACAAAGGAGATTAAACTTGAGAAAAAAATGTAGAAAACCAACAGCAAACACTCATAATTTAGAACTTCATAAGTTATTTTCTTTATGGGTTTAAAACTTTGTTTTTTGGGGTTTCTTTTGTTACCTCTCCTTTCTAGCAAAAATGTAACTATTTTTTTAAATATACATTTTTACCAGCGATTTTCAAATCTGAGTTTCTATTCTTAAGAAAATATGTTTCCTTCCTTTATCTTACTGCTAATATTTACAACAGTGAATATACGTTATGAGCGTATTGTTTTATCTATCCAGTCGATGTATTCTGTGACTCGTGTATACACGCCTGGGTAACCAGGTTCTCCGCATTTATTCCCAAATGAAACGACACCAATTTGAGTCCAACGAGTATCCCAGTTCACCATTAGGGGCCCTCCAGAATCACCCTAAAAACAGAAACATATTAATGTTTCCAAATTAAAGATACTCTTATTCTTGCAACGATAGACGCTGCATATTTCTTTCAGTTGGTTAATGCAATAATAATGTTTAAATAAACTTATCAATAAATATTTTTAATAGCACATATCAAACTACAGATTGCAGACAATTCAAATATATTTAGGTTTAATAATAAAGAAAGGTCTAGAATTTCAAGAAGGATGCACATTATTTAAATGCCAAATTCACAAAATTAAATTGCAAATAAATTGTATAACTTACGTAACATACTAATAATAAAAAAATCTTATTATAAACTCAATTGTAGAATAGTTGCTTAGTTATGGTATAATTTGCTAGGCTGTATGTTACGAACACACAATGTCTACCTGGAGAACAAAGATTTAGTTAGGGGTACAAAGGGGTGACAACATCGTAACCAGCACGATACTAATTAGAAGAGGTATATTCCAAGGCGACTTGCTAAGCCCATTGTGCTTCTGTCTCGCATTGAATCCACTATCAAACCTGAACTCCACCAGATATGGGTTCAGTATCAAAAGCAATGGCAGGGAGCAAATGAGGCTAAATCATCTGCTGTATATGGATGATCTTAAGCTGATGGCCTCCACAAAGAACCACCTGAAACAACTCCTTAAAATCGTGGAAGGATTTTACAGAGATATTGACATACAGCTTGGGCTCGACGAATATCGCACCTTATGTGTAGTCAGAGGGAAAATACAACCAGGTGTATATGAAATACAGAACGGCCAGCAAATTGGCTCGACGGAGGTAGAATAGTGTTACAAATACCCGGGAACACAGCAAGCGAGGAAAATAAACCACCCGGTAATGAAGAACGATCTGACAAATGAGTTTACGAAACGAGTAAAGCAGGTGATGCGATCACATCTTAACAGCAAGAACGTCACTAAAGCTCTGAATACATATGCATGTTCTGCACTTAGCTATTCATCTGGGAGTGTAAACTGGAGTAAAACGGACATCGAAAATCTACAACGGAAGATGCGAACACTCCTAACAAAATCCAAAAAGCATCACCCCCGTAGTGCCAGCGAGCGAGTAACCCTACCCAGACACCAAGGTGAAAGAGGAGTGTTGGATATTGGTAAACAGTTGGGCTAGCAGATAGTGAACCTGCGTACATATTTCCATCAGCAGGCGCTTACTTCTGAACTACACGGTGCCATATGCGAGGCAGATGATTCAACATCGCTACAATTAAAATAAAGTGAAATACAAAGTCACCATCGGACTGATCAGGACAAGCTGCAATCTTGGATCTTGAAGCCTCTCCATGGACGACATCTGAATGAGACCTCCCAGGCACATGTCGACAAATTGGCGTCGAACTACTGGTTGGTGTCCGGACAGATGTTTCAAGAGACAGATGGGTTTTTACTGGCCATACAAGATCACGTCATCCTAACAAGAAACTACCTGAAGTATATAGTTGGAGATAATTCGGTCCAAGGTGTCAAATGTAGATTTGGGTGTCAGTCATCAGAGACTATCCAGCACGTCATCGGAGGATGTCAAGCGTTTGCAGCAACAGAGTAAAAAGAGAGGCACCACGCAGTTGCTAAAATACTTCATCAAGAACTGGCTCTGAAACTGGGACTTTTAAATCTTAGTAACGTGCCCTACTATAGATACACTCCTGAACCTGTTCTGGTGAACTCGGGATACAGGTTGTACTGGGATCGTACCGTACTCACAGATCAACGAGTTGCCCACAACAGGCCAAATATAATAATAGCGGATAAGTCATGCAACCGAGCGACGCTGATTGATGTGGCCATTTCAACTACTAATAATCTAGAGATAAAGTACGAGAAGATCATTAAGTACAGAGACCTCGAGATACAAGTAAAGAGACAGTGGAGGGCAGATAGTGTCCCAGTGATTCCAATAGTCATATCGTCAACTGGTTTGGTTCCTAAGAATCTTCGAGTGAACATTAAGAGACTGGGTCTTGGAGAACATCTCTATAAGGTTATGCAGATGGCGGTAATACTTTGCAACTGCCCACGCCGTGCGGAGATTCTTGGGAAATGAGGATGTGTCGCATTGTCGTTTAGCGTCCGATAACTTAGAGAGGGCTCCATTTGAGCTCAGTCCCTGTGGTATCTGAGATACCTGGGATGAGTGAATGTTTCCCTTTGAGGGAGTGTGCAAGCCTTTCAGGCTAGTCGATAATAATAATAATAATAATAATAATAATAATAATAATAATAATAATAATAATAATAATAATAATAATAATAATAATAATAATAATAATAATAATAATAATAATAATAATAATAATAATAATAATAATAATAATAATAATAATATCTGATTTATATTTACTACATGGTTAAGAATATCAAGACATTGATGCTTAATCAATATTCTATTTTATCTATGGATTTCGTGATAGGACAAATGCGAAATAAAATGCATTAGTTTTTACTGCAAAGCACAAGACATATATCTGCAATAATTTATATACGATATGATCTTCATAAATGACCGGTCGCGTGCATTAAGCCTCCAACAATACGAACGGCTTCTATTTATATCTCTAGCTCGGAGCTTATTAGGAAAAACCTTAGAAAACTCTATAAATAATGGTTATAATTAAAATATATGCGTCCCCTTTACTTCTGACGGTTACATTTATAGGTTTGCCTTGTAATTATTATTAAAATATATTACTTGGTATTAAATGGGACACTGGCAAGGAGTAAACGATAAAATGACAGAATAATGTTGTTGTACAGATTTTCCCCACAAAATAGACAAACCGTTGCTTGGAATGCTAAATGATTTCCGGTCTGCTTTGCTGTGGTTGAACTCACTTAGTAGGTTGCTAGACGTTTCACCAAACATACCAGCTGGCTTCTTCAGTAGCTGGAAAATTTCAGTCCGAAACTGGCCTTTGATATCCGTTTCAAGGGGCCTAGTTCTCGTTCATATATGTAAACTATTTAAAAAATTGAATAGTCACAATCTCTTCATTGGTGATTTTTTCTAAGAAAATTAAAACTGAAAATGTCTATTTTTTAATAATATTTTATTTATATTTATTTGAAACATAGTGCATGGTTATTTGTGGACAAGAAGATCTAAAATATGGTGTCAAAATGCATTTGCTCTGTTGCCCTGGTAGATCTGTTGGGGGCAGCAGGTGGAGGAACTATGGAAGAAAGCTCATCTGAGCAGTGTTCGTGCAGATATCTATAAAAGAGAGAGAAAGGTCACCAACGGCACGTCAGTGGGCAAGGGATGGCAGTCTTTGGGTTATGGTAGGGTCACCGATGAGACAGACGTATAGCTCTCTTCTGAATGGAGTCCAGGATAGCGAGTGTAGAAGAGGCAGCGGCACCACAGATGTGGGAGCAGTATTCGAGGTTTGGCCTTATTTGTATAGTATATAAGGCATGGAGATTAGCTGGTGAAAAGTATTTGCAAGACCCGGAAGAGGAAACCTAATTTCTTAGCAGCCTCTTCTGCAATTGATGTGACATGTTGGTGCCAGTTGATATTTCGATCCACAGAAATGCCAACAAGTAAAAATGACTCATTACTTTGATTAACTTGGTTGTTCATTGTGATGGGTCTAGGGCTGGTGTATCTCTTATGAGACAGAAAGCAAGACTGAGATTTGGTGGAGTTGAATTGTACAAGATTTATACTTCCCCAGCCTAATATTTTTTGGAGATCCACAGAGACAGAACCCCCTATGAGTCTGCGATCCTAATCTAATTGGGCTAAAGAGACAGGCTTGGAATATTGCATATTTGAGTGGAGGGTGCTGTTGTCCGCTTAACTGTGAACTGGGTTGGATGTGCTAGGGAGGAGGTCATTGATGTGGAGAAGAAACAAAGTAGGGGCTAAAGCTGAACCTTGAGATACTCCTGCATTAATTGGATACAGTTTAGAGGAATGGCCATTAACGACCACAGAAATGCTCCGGTTGGAGAGGAAATTTGCTGTCCAGGTACACAGTTTTGGTGGTAGGCCATAGGCCGGTAGTTTATTAAGCAGCGCTGCATGCCAGACCTAATTGAATGCTTTGGATATGTCTAGAGCGACAATTTGGGCTTCACCGTGTAGTTCCATAGACTTGTTCCAAGAATGGGTGACAAAGAAAAGGAGGTCGGCAGTTGATCTGCGCTGACGAAATCCATACTGCCTGTCCTGGATTAGACTATGCTTTTCAAGAAATTTCAGTAATTCGATGTTTATATACTTTTACATCACTTTAGAGACGACTGAAAGGAGAGAAATAGGCCTGTACTTTGCTAGGAAGCGCTTTGGATCCTTTCTTGGGGACGGGTTGTACTCGAGCAGTTTTTTATTTTTCAGTGTGGGACATAGTGTGGAGTGTGAGAATGCAGTTTTCTTTCACATAGCCAGAATTATTAAGTTTAAACATTCCTTCAGAAGTTGGCATTATTGCAGGCTCATAGAGTACATAAAGTTTCAGACTTTACTTGCCACATGTTTGGTGTAGTGTCAGACAATTTTGTTTGTTAGCGATAAAATTAAGTACCTATTCACATAATATTTTGTAAGATTATTAAATTTCAATGGTAATACGTATAGTACTTTAACTTATGCAGTACAACTTTATCTATTCTCAGAATGGTATTAAACTAGAAACTTGAAAAAGATTTTAACCTGCGTAGTAGCATACCTTATTTTATGTCTAACGTGACTGCACGGGAGGCGTGGGATATTGGCTGAGTTTAGCAGGCGCCAATAGCTGAGTTTAGGCTCTAATCTGCTGACTACTGATAAATTATAGCAATTGGAACCTGATGAACGCACTGTTGACTTCGAGCACTATTTTGTGACGTTTGTGTGTCATTCCGGTTTGACAAATCGGCAACAGTTGAGTTCTAGCAGAAACTCAGCGGGACTTGTGAATGTATACTTTGACACAACTATTCACTGTTGGCGCCTGGTGAAGTCAGCTATTGTATTTGGGGTGTCTTGGGACAGTAACAGTGCCATATTCCATCGGTCCCCATTTTGAATTAATGGAAGCTAGCTAGCGTACTCTATTTTACTGGTTAAGCGCTTAAATTTGATATCCATGTCAGGAAGATTGTGAAGAAAGAAAAAAATTGCCATCTTGGAGCGTCCGTCATATTGGCCAAGTTCACCAGTCGTCAATAGTTCCGAACAGTTGAATTTTGGTGTCAAAAAATGTTGACAAATGTCGACACAACAATTCAAATGTTGGCGCCTGGAACTCGCCCATTCAATTTACTATAAAGCAGATAGTCTATGTTGCATTGTCACCCACTTATACAGACGTATCAAATTTCAGCCCGATCCGATAAGAGGAACTGGTTCAATATTGACTTGAAAGATTTGAGCTAAACATACAAACACACAAACTAACAGGTATAGTTAAATAAATGCTTATAAAAATAAATAAATAATATAAATTATAAAGCTATATAACTGAGATATTTACTGACATATTAACAATTGTTATGTTGGCAAGCTAGCCTCGAAAGTATCTTTTTATTAAGCAAACAAATGAACTATAAATCACGTAAATTTTATACAGCGTGACTGCAGGTATTGTACTGGTATATGATAAATCTAAAGTTCACTTTACTTAATATTAAATAAAATAGTGCTAAGAAAGAAGCTGTGTTTTGTGCGCATCGAAATACCGTTTATTCTAAAGTCTCTTCTTATACCTGTCTGGACGCAGCAGTGCGTTATGGAAGTGAATTTTCATAAAAATGTTTTAATAGCAAATATGTCACTCTAATGCAAGCCGGCATCAATCTGGTTACCGGTATAGCCTATATAGTAGAAACAATGTACCATATTTTATCAAAATAACTTATTGTCTTAAGATGTACAAAAATTTTCCGAAAATAAGCTCAAAATGTTTCCGAGAAAACTGGTTTCCTAGCCAACAAACCTTATGATAATAGCAAATTGAGTAATTGAAAATTGAAGGATTTAATGAAAATTCTCTACCAGAACGCACTTACTGCGTCTTGATTTTTTCCTTACAAACATGCATCATATTTAGATAAAAAATGCAAAAATACAATAATATAAGGGTGTTTGAAAAAAAAACAATTGTAGGGATAACCAACGACTTATGGACCAGCCTGTAATTGTCAAAATATTTTTATAAGATGCAGCTTAAGACACTATATAATTAACGTATACAATTTTTTCTCGTATCTTGTATAATAACAATTATATTGAGCTTTATCGTAGAAATGCGTCACCTTGTATATATGCAAACAGATGAAAACTGAAAGTAAACCCGGATATGGATTCTAGGGGGCCTAGTTTGCGCTCATTTGAAGAAATCTTTTTAAAATTGAAAAAGTCCCGGTCTCCCCATTAACGAATTTTTTCTACGAAAATTAGCTAAAAATTATAGACCATAAACTTTACTAAACCTACAGCCAAAGTATCAACTTAACTAAACCTACAGCCAAAACATCAGAGAAATGGTCTATTTGAAATGAATGTTCTGTAAATATTTTAGTAAAATGAAGGACAATGGCGGTTGAAGCTCAAACTTAAGGGTTTGCAGAATACTCTTCTTGCGACATTTTCTATACGTAATCTGTATTTGTTTAAGGTTATTTGCCTATATGTTGCGAATTTTGACGTTTTAAATCGGACCTTGACGTTTTGAGGGAAATTCCATTTTTTTTTCTTTAAATGCCTCTAACTTTTTTGTCTTTCAACTTACAGACCTAAATTTTGGTACGTGGAGCACTATTATAATACAAACACGCGTACCAAATTTGGTTGTCCTGACTTTGTTATCTCCGGAGATATAATTTTTTTCCGTAAGGAAACACAAAGTTTTCCGGGAAAACCTGGCCCGATTTTCCTGGTTATATTTATCCAAGCCACTTACAAAAGGAAGGTACTCATCAAATTTGATCAAAATCGGCCCATTATTTTTTGAGTTATCGGTGTGATACATATATATTAACATACTGTATGATTTTTGTCAATAAACTATAATAATAATAATAATAATAATAATAATAATAATAATAATAATAATAATAATAATAATAATAATAATAATAATAATAATAATAATAATAATAATAATAATAATAATAATAATAATGGCCGGGCATGGCACACTTTACGGCATACTGCAATGCCGAACAACCAGAGGTGTGCGCGGCAATCACTGATGCTGAGATTGCGGAAGCCCTTCGAAGTTGCCGTAACTACGCTCCCCCAGGACCGGATGGCATTCATTCCATCTGGTGGAAGAGTTTTCCATCTGTCCACCGCCGGCTGGCTCGAATATTTAACCGATGGTTGAATCATGGGGAGCAAATTCCTTAGTGGTTTGTCAAAGGGAGAACCGTACTTGTCCCAAAGAAAGGTGACCTGTCCCAGCCAAAGAATTACCGACCCATAACTTGCCAGAACACTTGCTACAAGATCTTTACTAGGATTTTGTATGCTAGGTTGTTGTGGGCAGTGGAAACAATATTTGGTGAATTCAGTGAGCGCGGTTCCAGAAAAAAAGGATGGATGTAGGGAGAATTTGTTGATTGACCGTTGCGTTAGACAAGACGCACGGCAGTATCTCCAAGATCTGTCCATGGACTGGATAGACTACCGCAAGGCGTCCGACACGACGTCGCATAATATGTTGCGCTGTTTGTTCGGCAAACTTGATGTACCAAAGCCGCTAGCGAAATGTATAGAACATCTGATGTCATTGTGGAGGACACGGTTTGTCAAAACATCCGGTGGCCGAACAACCCTTACACAACCGATATCATATAGGAGGGGAGTCTTTCAGGGAGATTCACTAGCCCTCTCCTATTTTGCCTCTTGCTGCTACCGCTCAGTGCAGCTCTCCAAAAAACCCGCGGTTATCTCTGTGGGCCACCCTCAAACAGAAGACACAGGATTAGTCATCTGTTTTATATGGATGACTTAAAAATCTATACCTGTGGTGAGATAGAGCTCCAACAAGCTCTTAGGGTGGTACAGGAGTTTACACTTGACACCGGGATGGCTTGGACAAGTGCGCTGTGGTCCATATAAAGAGGGGGCGATTTCAAGGGTACCCAAATGATGCGCAGCTCATCGACGGACGCACCATAAAACATCTAGGTGCCGGAGAGACATACGTACCTGGGTGTGTAGCAATCAGGCATTCAGGACGCTGCAAAAACGAAGGAGGCTCTCCGCGGTAGGTATAAACAGCGGCTTCGGCAAATCTGGCATTCAGAGCTGTCCGGGCCAAACAAGGTGCTAGCTACCAACATACTTGCCGCTCCAGTCATCCGTTAATCATTTGGAGTGATAAAGCGGACAGTGGAAGAGTTGCGCCAATTGGATAGGGATACCCGCAAGCTTCTCCACAAACATCGAAGCCTGCACTCGAGGTTGTCAGTTCCTCGCTTATACCTCCCAAGACATCTCGGAAGTAGAGGACTACCAAACATGGAGTGGTTACACGGAAAAGAGGTCCTTGAGATGAGTTGCAGGATCCTTAAAAGCTCGAATCCTCTTCTGCGAATTGTCTAAACGCACGAAGTCGCAGGAACAGGAGCATTCCTGTTCAAGGCAGCAGGCAGATCAGCAGGTGAGCTCGGACCATGCTTCGATCACAGGTCGGGAAGAAGGCAAGATGATCGCCCGTTGGTGAGTGACCTTGACATTCCGACCTTAAGAACTACAATTAGAGATGCCCTACAAAAACACCTATTGGGGCAGCATGTTGACAAGCCTTTGCACGGAATGTTCTTCCGGCATATAGAAGAACACAGCTTGTCAACGAGGCTGACATTTTCTTTTTTTAAATCAGCGGGGCTCCGATCGGAGACTGAAGGGTTCATCGTGGCCTGCCAAGATGGTGTTATAAACACCTTGGTCTACCGCAAGCGCGTGATGCGAGTGGACGTGGCAGATGACAGCTGCAGAATCTGTCATCAATCGCCGGAGACTCTTATGCATCTCTTGAGTGCATGTCCGGTGATCGCGTCTTCCAATTACGTGTACCGGCATAATGAGGCCCTTCGAGTGTTGTATTATCATCTTCGAAATTCGTGTGGGATAGACCAAACACCAGTGCTGCCTCACCAATCAGGGGATATTGAGTCCGTGGTGGAGAACGAGAGATGGCGTATATACTGGAATTTCCCAGTCTCCACTGTCAGGCCAGTAGCCGCTAATAGGCCTGACATTATCTTTCTCGACAAATAAAATAAAATCCTGTTTGTTATAGAGTTCTCGGCTCCTGCTAAGGTTAGTATAAAGGAGAGGGAAAACGGACCAAGTATAGAGACCTTATGTTTGAGCTTAGGCAGCTTTATCCGGGACACAATATACGACTCGTCGTTCTGATTATTGGCTGTCTAGGGGGTGTACCCAATACGCTGCTGTGGGAACTCGAGCAAATTCCCGCATGCCACGCCGCTGCATATTCACTAGCTTGCACGATGCAGAAATCTGTCGTCCTTGGATCTTTACGTCTCCTCCGTTCTCTGAACCTGGATTAATGATTTCCGACCCGTGCTCTCTTACCACCGCTGGAGCGGGGCGAGGGCACGGGTGTAATGACGTTGGGTGAACAACTGCGTGTGTCGGAGCCTCTGACGGTTGCCCAACATATTTATTGAAAAAATAATAATAATAGCATTATATATATATATATATATATATATATATATATATATATATATATATATATATATATATAAACATGTAAAAATTGAAACTGACCCCGGATATGGGTTTTAGGAGTCCTAGTTTGCGCTCATTTGAAAAAATTGTTTCAAAATTCAAAAGCCGGGATCTCCTTATTGGTCAATTTTTTTTAAAGAAAATTCATTAATAAGTTGTTACTAATATTATAATGTATTTTACCTGACAAGCATCAGTGCCACCTTCAGCGTAACCAGCACAAATAAAGGTTGATGTGATTGGTTGAAAATAAGCAGAGTTGCAGTCTTGATTTCTCCATACTGGCAAAATGGCTTCTCGTTGAACTGTGCTTTCTTTTCCACCGTAATAAGTTGTACCCCAACCTACAACGGTACTCTTCTTTCCAACAAACTGTTCACTCTTCAGTACTTGGGTTGGAAGACATATTGGTATTATATATTTAGTTTTTCTTACAGGCTTCTCTAGTTCCAAGATGGCTATGTCGTTGTAGAAGCCAACTTTCGTGAACTGAGGATGAGCTATAATCCGTGAAACTTTTACTGTTACTGGAGATGATGGTTCACTTGTTCTCTTCAAATCGATATCCCCTAACCTGACTAGAAACTGACGGGCAGCGAAACTGGAAAATAGAACTTTCTAGAACTTAATTTATTAGCATGTCAAAATTTTAAAGTGTTAAATATAGTTATCCTCAAAAGAGGGCCTGACATTAAAATACCTATAGTAAAAGGGACCAAAGAAATATAAAAGGTTCTATGTGTAGTATTTACTCTGATTTTAGTGACGGATTTTTGTTGTTGTATTAACCGCCTAATTTCTAATAAAATATGAATCTGAAACCTTAACTAAGATGTTGACACATTTGCTTGATAGATTGATTGATGGGTTCTAACTTACCAAACGTAAGATTAAATAAAATGCTTTACTCTATCGCAGAAAGGGAGGACTGGGAAAGAAATCAAACCACCCAATTGAGGGCCGATATCAGCTGGTATACGGACGGCTCCAAAACCAATAGTGGGGTAGGAGCCGGGCATATGGGAGCAACACCGATGCTAGACTATCAACTAGCCTCGGAAAGTACGCAACCATACACCAGGCAGAAGTGTATGCCATCGAGATGTGTGCAAGGGAAAGTATAGAAAACCAGTGCACACACAAATCTATAAAGATATATTCAGATAGCGAAGCTGCAATAAAGGCTCTTGGTTCCTACCGTTGCAATTCAAAAACGGTATGGAGTTGTAAATCTGCCCTCAACGAACTGGGCAGCTGTAATGAGGTGTCGCTGGTCTGGATACCGGGTCACTCGGATCATGATGGCAATGTTGCGGCCGAGCGCTTGCCAGGAGTGGACTTCATCGGACCAGAACCTGTGCTGGGGATCATCATGCACATCAAAACGCACCTTAAAGACCTGGACAGAAAGAATGACAATCCAGCATTGGCAAAATCTTCCAGGATTAGCTCACTCTAAGGCCTTCATAAATGACCTATCTGAGGCAAGGGCTAAAAAACCTGTAGAGCTAAACAGACAACAACTGAGTACTCTAGTCTGCCTGTATACAGGACACTGCCGCTGGCGTAACCACATGCACCGAATTGGAGTCGGTCAGGAAACTAAGTGCCGGCTGTGTATGTGGAGTGACGAAACAGCAGAGCACGTATTGTGTTCCTGTCCGGCGGCGGACAGGACTAGACACCTGCTTTTTGGCAAGACAAAGCTTGCTCCGGAAGATCTGGATCAACTTTCGCTCTCAAAGATTATCGACCTCTGCAGGAAGCTGGCTTTGTTGTGCGAAATATAGACTATTAGGCGTGAACCACAATAGACCTTATGGTGGCAGTGAAGGGACCTGTATGGCCCACTCACACTCAAAACTAACTTACTCTATCGCAGGTACAATTATCAATTAATACCAAATCTCTAAACATTTGCGATGTATTTTATTAACGCCTAATTTGGTATTGGTGCGATAACTCCTTGATGTAGTGAAATGGTTTATCTTAGGTTTAGTCAATAACGTTTATTGACAATCCCCCGTACAAATGAATACCAATATTACATGGAAGGAAAATGTCGTATCTTATAATATTTTTAACGTGTATTGCATGTGTCATCTGCTTTGCCTACTAACGTCTCAAACGGTTTCCATTAATTAGTCTAATTTATATTCAACGATATTTTAGAATTTCACAAAGTAAAAGTTAAACATTGTTTTTAACGACACATCCATTTACAGACAAGAGAAATTATCCAGTAAACAACACGAGACACTTTGAAGAAGAAAATTACATTGTTTAACAAATTTATAGCACAAATAATTGGTATATTCTCTCAATACGAAGACGAAGCTATAGTAATTTATGCACCTTAAATTCAATGAACCCACCCATTACGAAAGTATTGAATGTAAGTTTCGGGGTTTATTTCTCCATTAAAATGGTTTTATTTAACCAGACAATGTTTGTGCGGTACAAAGTAGGTAGGCAATAAATAAATCAATATACAGTGTTTCTTAAATAAATTCCAAAAAAATGCTGTGCTTGAGTTTGTTGCAGAAAATTATGGGAAAGTTCTCTATATAGGTACATACAGACTTGGAAACTAGTTCTCTTGCTTCACTGTTGGGTTTCGTTTCTTGAAGTGAAGGGAGTAGCCAGCGCGTAAGCTAACTGGAGCATGAGGCACTTATGAATTCTAGATGTTTTCAGATGTTCTTCATCGTTTCTGTGACTAGTTGCGCTGCTTGACAGCATCGTCAGACAGATAAAAATTGATTTAGTACAAAATCACGACAACTACAAATAAAGATCTGTTGCTGTTATGATGTTTTGATCAAAAAATTCATCAAACTGAAAATAAAATGAAACACAGATGACGGATGAGGCTTTCAAAATGTCTACGTGATGTATGTCAATATTCAACATAAAAATAGAACTAGCCTATAATAACTATAATAACAGTTACAACAATAAAATAACTAAACAATAACAGTAATAAAGCAGTCTCTATACAACGAAAGTATCGACATACATCAACTCATTATCTTATTACAACTTTTTTGAAAGAATAATGAAATTTATTTTCTTTGACTTATTTAATTAGGAAGAAGACTATCCAAGAAATGGGAATTCATTAAATCAGTTTGCTCATTTAAAACAAGGCAGCTATTGTAGAATGCGTTACAATGCCTACAGGCTGATTTAAAAACTCCAGCTTTTGTCAAGAAACAAGATTTTCCTTTCGCGTTAAATAGCAAATCACGCGTCGTGTTGTAAGATTTAAAAGCTACCTTTGTATTTGTACAGGTATTTAAAATTTTTGAAATGTTTTCTGAAATGGTTTCAAAATATATTCTCGAATATATGTGGCCTAAATTCTAACCTGAACTGTGTCCACCATTTCCTCCAGGCTAATAGGCCCCAACTCCTCTTCCTCACCGAAACTCAAATCAGTGCCAAAACAGCCACTAATCACCTTAATTTTCCGGGGTATGAGCTCCTTACTTCCTTTAGATTGCATGTAGGCGTGTGCGCGTACGTCCGCAGCAATCTACCCTGCACCAAACTCCCTAATTTGGAAGCTGGAAGAAAGGACATACTATGGATAAAAGTCTCTCTCAGGACTGCAACTAAATTCACCTGTTGCATTTACCGGTCACCTTCTGACAACAACTTTGTCCACCTCTTTGACTACCCTTCTGAAAAACCCGACCATCTGATTTCTGACTATCTTTCCTCCGAGGTCACTATTCTTGGTGACTTCAAAGTCCATAATAAGAAATGGCTAGGATCTTCAAAAACCGATCCACAAGGAAGAGCAGCGGAGGCCTTTGCAGTCAGCAATTCTGTAGCCAATATGGTCAGCAACCTACTTACTTTCCTCGCATCCCAACACACAGCTCAAATCCCTTGGATCTTCTTCTTACTACAAATCCTGACTGCTATAAGATATCAGTCACCGCCCTTCTGGGTCGCTCAGACCACTGCTTCCTGCGCAATGCAACCCGATGTCACACAGTCATCACACGCACGTATCGTTTGGCACTACAACTCCGCGAACTGGGACGAAATGCGAGATTATTTTTCCACATTTCCATGGGCGTCTGTCTGCTTCTCTCATCCTGACCCCTCTGATATCTCACAAAACGTCACCGAAATTATCCAAGCTGGCATGAAATTATTTATTCCACGTACACAGAAAAACCTCTGCAGCCACTTAGAAGCCCTGGTTCTCTAAATCCTGTGACAAGGCTAGACTTGAAAAGGTCAAAGCTCACAAAAAGCTTCTACACAATCCCAGTCAAGAAAACCGTCAAGCATTTAACTACGCAAGAAACCGCTATGTCCGCATTCTTTCTGAGGCAAAAAACTAGTTTAATAACCACATCAAAAACAAAGTTCTCTTAAGCTCCAGTGGCAGCAAAGCCTTCTGGACTCTTGCTAAATCTATTGGGAATAATTTCTGCAAGAGCACGTTCCCACCTTTTGTCTCAGGGGATGAAATTGTTTCTACCGCCCTGGGCAATTCTGAACTTTTTGCCTCGTTGTTCGTCGGCAGTTCTACTCTCAACCCACCTCCAAATGTTCAACCACCAACAGTCAAAACTAAAAAGGTACGAAAGATGCTCTCTTCTCTTAATACCAGGAAAGCCTCTGGCCTTGACGAGATCCCAGCAATTGTTCTCAAAAAATGCGCACCAGAACTTGCTCCTGTCCTGACTCGTCTGTTTCGGACATCTTACAATAGAGGCATATTCCCTAGTAACTGGAAAACTGCTCGAGTACAACCCGTCGCCAAGAAAGGATCCAAAGCGCTTCCTAGCAACTACAGGCCTATTTCTCTCCTTTCAGTCGTCTCTAAAGTGATGGAAAATTATATAAACATTGAATTACTCAAATTTCTTGAAAAACACAGTCTAATCCACGACAGGCAGTATGGATTCCGTCAGTGCAGATCAACTGCCGACCTCCTTTCCCTTGTCACCCATTCTTGCAACAATTCTATGAAACTACACGGTGAATCCCAGATTGTCGCTCTAGACATATCCAAAGCATTCGACCAGGTCTGGCACGCAGCGCTGCTTAATAAACTACCGGCCTATGGCCTACCACCAAAACTCTGTTTGTTGTACTTTTATTATATTCTCTGTTTTATTGTTTGATATAAAACTCCAAAATAAATTTTCATAAATGGAAAGAAGAAATTGATATTGGTATTTATGCCCGCCAACAGTTAAAACCATTTTTTTCAACACTTAGATATTTGGGAGTAACAAAGATGCCATGTAACATTTTCTTATCTCTGTTAATCCGCATCGATATTCAAAATTAATAAGGAAGAAATAACTACAGGAAGTTTTAAAGTTCATCATAAAACGAAGGAAATAATTGTTCTTGTTAAGAAAATTATATAAAAAAGCTATGATAAAAAGTCTGGCCGCAACAAGTGCGTTATGATAGCAAATTTTCATTAAAATATTTCAAATAATGGAAAATATTAAAATAATTTGTTTGGGAAATACAAATTTGTGTGAGAAAAAACGGTTTTCTTCGGAAAAGTTTTCAAACGAAGTCATCTGAGCGAGAATCTGAGAAAGAAACATAAATTGGGCAGGTAGCTTCCATTTTGTAAATAGCTCAGAAGCTTGGATGTAAAGATGTAGATGTAAAGAACTGACAAAAAATCGCAATGGAAATGTGAGCCTTTAATAGACTAAATACTTTTCTCACTATTAAACATTTCGACCTGGACTTGAAGAAGAGGTTCAAGTCATTTTTTTTAAATTTCAACAACACACCACGAGGGCTTACAGCCTAAATGCTATCGTACCGTGGGTGTTGACAAGGAGGAAAGAGGCAGCTTGTTAATTCTGGACCTGAAGGTTTGGAGGTTCGGAGGAGAAGGAAAAACATGTGCCGGCAAGGAATTCCACAACTTGGAAGTCCTCGGGACAAAAGAGCGGGCATAACAAAATGTTTTAAGTCTGGTGACCTGGACAGTAAAAAGGTGCATTCGCTCTGTTCCCCTGGTAGATCTGTTGGAGGCAGCAGGTGGGGGAACTATGGAGGAAAGCTCCTCTGAGCTGTGCCCGTGCAGATATCTATAAAAGAGAGAGAGGTCACCAACGGCACGTCGGTGGGCAAGGGTTGGCAGCCTTTGGGTGAGGGTAGGGTCACCGATGAGACGTATAGCTCTCTTTTGAATAGAGTCAAGGATAGCGAGTGTAGAAGCGGCAGCGGCACCCCAGATGTGGGAGCAGTATTCGAGGTTTGGCCTTATTTGTGAAGTATATAAGGTATAGAGATTAGCTGGTGAAAAGTATTTGCGTGCCCGGAAGAGTAAACCTAATTTCTTAGCAGCCGCTTCTGCAATTGATGTGACGTGTTGGTGCCAATTAAGATTTCGATCCACAGAAATGCCAACAAGAGAAAAGGACTCATTACTTTGAACAACTTGGTTGTTTATTGTGATGGCTCTAGGGCTGGTGTATCTCTTGTGAGAAAGAAAGCAAGACTTAGTTTTGGTGGGGTTGAATTGTACAAGATTTCTACTTCCCCAGTCTAATATTTTTTGAAGATCCACGGAGACAGAACCCTCCATGAGTCTGCGATCCTCATCTAATTGGGCTAAAGAGACAGGCTTAGAATATTGTATATTTGAATGGAGGGTGCTGTCGTCAGCGTAGCTGTGAACTGGGTTGGATGTGCTAGAGAGGAGGTCATTGATGTGGAGAAGAAACAAAGTAGTGGCTAAAGCTGAACCTTGAGGAACTCCTGCATTAATTGGATACAGTTTAGAGGAATGGCCATTCACAACAACAGATATGCTCCTGTTGTAGAGGAAATTTGCTGTCCAGGTACAAAGTTTTGGTGGTAGGCCATAGGCCGCAAGTTTATTAAGCAGCGCTGCGTGCCAGACCTGGTCGAATGCTTTGGATATGTCTAGAGCAACAATCTGGGATTCACCGTGTTGTTCCATAGACTTGTTCCAAGAATGGGTGACAAAAGAAAGGAGGTCGGCAGTCGATCTGCGCTGACGGAATCCATACTGCCTGTCCATACGTATGGAGTCTGGTTATATATGGATCGGATGCCTGGACTTTGAATAAAACATTTCTGAACAACCTCGGGCAATTAATAAAATGCGGAAGATGCATAATAGGATCAAAAGAACTGTGGAGACAGAGTCATGATTGTGACGACCAGGCCTTTAGACTGTAATGTTGATTCATATTTTTTATACTGAAGATTATTAAGCATTCAGTAATTTAATTCTTGAAAGGTTTGAATGTAAGTGCTCAACATTTTTATAACCGCAACTTTTTGAGCCCAAGAGAGTTAAAAGTTAAAGTAAGATGTGATTACATTAGGATCTTACGGTCTTTGCCTTGTGTCGATGGTGCAATGTGCAGCGGTAAGAATATGTTTGAGGGTTACTAATGTTCCTCCACACCAAAATTCATTTCTTCTTGCAGTTTGTAAATATATAGCTGCCATCCAAGGCCATTCACCAGGCGCAGCCTCTTGACCACCAACTACACGAAAATTTGCAGTTTCTTGTTGACCACAGTCTAAAAATAAGATGGAAAAAAATCGGTCACGTTGATTTGTAAAAGTAGATATTACTTGCTTTAGAAGATATGACAAACTAACCTATTATTACCTTCATATCTGTAGTCTTCTTTGCTAGGTTTGGAATATTCAATAAGTGGTACATTTACAAGGGTTGATTCAGTAGTAGTTGTTTTTCTTGTCGTTGTCGTAGTTCTTACAGTGACTGGGGCAATCGGTCTCAGTTTTGTAGGTTTGCGTGTGGTGAGCTTTATAATATGAGTGTTTGATGACACAGGGGCTATCGTAGAAGGCACTGGCCTTTCATTGGAACCTGACTTTTGACAACATACTCCTGGAACAAAGATGCTTTTGAAGCATATCGATTGTCTCAAGTTCTCCAGGTTCAGCAGGAGTTGAGGACAGTTGCTGAGATCGTCGCAGGTCCTAAAGGAACAACAACATCAATAATAGCAAGAACAACAACAGTAATAATAAAATTAAAACTTATCAAAGTCTCTGAGTCAACTTGTTTCAAAGGGACACGCGTTGTAAAACGTATTTATATCCACTAGAATTTCTTTTTCTTGGACTTACCCTTCAAGCCCATCTGGTGTGGTACAACTCAAAATTTTGTCACCATTGTCATCTCCATACTTTTCAACTTCATTTTTGTCTTGTTTCTCGTCTGCAGCATCAACTGGCAAAGCTTCTCTGACAAGTGGTGCTATTGTGTCTGTTATATTCCTCCCAAGAACATTTTTACTTATAGTGTACAAAGCTGTTGGTACTTCTCTGAGTGATCCAGTTTCACTAGTAGTACCTCTAGTCATATTCACTAAATACCTTCCTAAAGTATTTAATGCCCCCAAGGTCTCTGTTACTTTGGTTATGGTAGCCTCCTCAAAATGTCTTCCTGTGTCTGAATTCCTACTTTGAATTGCTTGTATTTGCGACCTTTGGTACCTGTCAAGTGGAACGTTGTAGGAATACATAGGAGGAGGTGCTCTTCTCCAAACTTGAGGACCATTGTTGTTTGGTGGATTATACCACGGTTCGTAGTACTGTCGTGACGAGTACTCAAATGAGAGAGGCAGAAGTGAGCAAAGGAAAAAGGCCCGCCCTAGAACAAATTATATACATATTATGAATAATCAGATCAGTTTTTCTTTCAAGTTTTTTGACAAAAAGTTCTTGTATCTCCGAAAATAGTACAGTTACTTTGATTAAATTCAGTAGACATATTGCTTTAAGCTAAGAGAAACTGTAGGCACCAAATTTTAGGTATAAGTTATGAGCTGAGTGAAGACTGAAACCTGTGATGAGCACTGATAAGTACAATTTGGAGAACCAAATTCATCACAATACAGTTTTCAGATCTGACGATCGTTTCGCTAACAAAGTTAACGTCATCAGAGAAATGAATAAACTAAGCGGATAAAAACTAGGACTTATATTTATATGTTAAGTAACAAGCTATTGCGAACAGCGTGTTCTATAAAGGTATACCGACAAACTCCAACAGATTTATCGAAAATATCTGTAATTAAAATTCTATTATCTGCTTTTATAAAACTGTATGTCGTTATTGAATATTCCTTTTTCCTTCTAAGAAAGAGACATTCATTGTTAAGAAAACAATTCGAACAATGAACTACACACGGCCGGACCTGCTCTATTCATCGAACCATTTTTATTTAAATTTCTAACAATATATGTATATACTTTCGTATGCCTCGAAATTTGGCGATTGCCTGACATGTTTGATTAACTTGAGATTTTCTTAATCAAGATGGTGATTATTATCCCAAATATGCGGAACAATTATAATTGTATTTTTTTTTAAATAAATAAAATGTTTTTTCTTTTGAATGACAAGGACTAAAAATTTGAAATTTGGTGATTTTCTATAACTTGACAGGTACTTAAAAAATAGTCAACAAAGAACCAGGGCTGCAATTTAAAAAGATATAAATGACGTCATATTTATAATTTTGGACATACCGTATAATATTAAAAAAAAGTCTGGACGCAGCAGGTGCGTTATGGAATGGAATTTATATATATATATATATATATATATATATATATATATATATATATATATATATATATATATATATATATATATATAAATTGAAATTGACCCTGCATATATGTTCTAGGGGCCTAGGTTACGCTTGTTTGAGGAAATTTTTTCTAAATTCAAAAGTCGGGATCTCCTCATTAGTCACAAGCACTTGTGAAGCCACGGGAAAAGTATACGACTGTAATTAATATAGAACGGTTTTAATAAATTAGGGCAAGAACAAACAACCACATATGCTATTCAAATTGACTTAGGTCTGTTTTCATCTTCTCTTTATTAAATTATTTTTTATACAAAAACTCGCTAAAAAATTCATCGGAGTAACAACAATCTAATCTGAAATTGTTTTCAAAAAATGCGCACTAAAACTTGCTCATGTCTTGACTAGTCTGTTTTAGCCACCTTACAATAGCGGCATATTCCCTAGTAACTGGAAAACTGCTCGTGTACAACCCGTCCCCAAGAAAGGATCCAAAGCGCTTCCTAGCAACTACAGGCCTATTTCTCTCCTTTCAGTCGTCTCTGAAGTGATGGAAAAGTATATAAACACCGAATTACTCAAATTTCTTGAAAAACACAGTCTAATCCCCGACAGGCAGCATGGAATTCCGTCAGCGCAGATCAACTGCCGACCTCCTTTCCTTTGTTACCCATTCTTGGAACAAGTCTATGGAACTACACGGTGAATCCCAGATTGTCGCTCTAGACATATCCAAAGCATTTGATCAGGTCTGGCACGCCGCGCTGCTTAATAAACTTCCGGCCTATGTCCTACCACCAAAACTCTGTACCTGGACAGCAAATTTCCTCTCCAACCGGAGCATTTCTGTTGTCGTGGATGGCCATTCCTCTAAACTGTATCCAATCAATGTTGGAGTCCCTCAAGGTTCAGCTTCAGCCCCTACTTTGTTTCTTCTCCAAATCAATGACCTCCTCTCTAGCACATCCAAATCAGTTCACAGTTAAGCGGACGACAGCACCCTCCACTCAAATATATAATATTCTAAGCCTGTCTCTTTAGACCAATTAGATGAGGATCGCAGACTCATGGAGGGTTCTGTCTCTGTAGATCTCCAAAAAATATTAGACTGGGGAAGTAGAAATCTTATACAATTCAACTCCACCAAATCTCAATCTTGCTTTTTATCTCATAAGAGATACACCAGCCCTAGACCCATCACAATGAACAACCAAGTTATTCAAAGTGATGAGTCCTTTTCACTTGTTGGCATTTCTGCGGATCGAAATCTCAATTGGCACCAATATATCACATCAATTGCAGGAGCGGCTGCTACGAAATTAGGGTTCCTCTTCCGGGCTAGCAAATACTTTTCACCAGCTAATCTCTATACCTTTTATACTTCACAAATAAGGCCAAATCTCGAATACTGCTCCTCCCTCTGGGGTGCCGCTGCTGCTTCTACACTCGCTATCCTGGACTCCATTCAGAAAAGAGCAATACGTCTCATCAGTGACCCTACCCTCACCCAAAGGCTGTCATCCCTTGCCCACCGACGTGCCGTTGGTGACTTCTCTGTCTCTCTCTTTTATAGATATCTGCACGGGCATTGCTTAGAGGAGCTTTCTTCCATAGTTCCTCCACCTGCTGCCCCCAACAGATCTACCAGGGGAACAGAGCGAATGCACCCTTTTACTGTCCAGGTCACCAGACATAGAACATCTTGTTATGCCCGTTCTTTTGTCCCGAGGACTTCCATTTAGCCAAGTCTACATCTGCTACCGTTTTGGACATTCCCATAGTGGCCCTTCTTATCTTGGACACACTTGATAATAGGACATTCCTGACTTAAAAGTAGCCGCATGCCACTTGATAAATGTCACATTTTAAAGGACAGAGAAATTCTAAAGTTAAGATCCCCTTATTAGTGAATATTTTCTTCGAAAATTCACTAGAAATAAAACGGATTTATAAAAATAAAAACTTATAAGGGTGTTATAAATTTAAGTGGGACACAGTATATGAACGTGGCTATATATAATTATACAATCTGGTTTTTAAATGCATGCAATACGAGACGTAATTTGCAAAGTTACTGAGCTAAGAAATGTATCAATGTTAATTTCACGCTAATATATATTCAATTTATTTACAATCTCATCCATCTGTGTTATTTATATTAATTTGCATGTTTTGTGTTACTGCTTTCATTTATATGCTTTTGAACTAATTTGTATAAAAAATACTTTCGTTTTCGGTTAAATATACTGCATTTTACTTTCGTTCTCAACATAACGACTTTTCATTAGTATTCACAAGCTTGTAAGCGTGAACGATTTTATATAATCTGTATATAGTGTGTAATAAATATGGCTGGATAAAGTTTCGGAACAGATAGCACAAGTAAAAATAAGTGTTATTTAATAGGAAAATATTTAAGTCAGGCATTGCGACTGCTCTAGGCTTCTGTATCAGCTTCCACGCATGCACAGTGCAGCAAGAAGGAAATTGTGGAAAGAAAACTAGCCAGGAAAAATAATTACTGAATTACATCACGCACTAGCGACCATTACTTAAGTCCTGCCGGAACTTGCTTAGAGCACAGGTACTGAAAGCCCATAAGGAGGGGGGAAACCGGCATGTGTCTCCTGCTTTACACGCACACACACACGCACATGCATATATATATATATATATATATATATATATATATATATATATATATATATATATATATATATATATATATATATATATATATTCGTTAATTTGTTAGAATTAAATGTTGGATTTCCAACAAGTTATAGATAATTATAATATAAAGGAATATGGTAGCGCACACAGTTCTCAACATAGATGTAGAATGCACTGTTTTGCACTTTCTTTTTAATAAAAAACCCTGAGGAAGCTGCGTATGGGGTGGCGCAACGTCGTTTACTTAAACCCACAAATGTTGTTTTAATTTTTGTTTATAAATGAAGAAGTTTTCACGAAACCAAACTCAATAAAGTATAGCACAACTCTTCACGAAAAAAAACGGACCACGAGTATATATATATATATATATATATATATATATATATATATATATATATATATATATATATATATATATGTATATATATATATATATATATATATATATATATATATATATATATATATATATATATATATATATATATATATATATACATATACATAGAATCTGGATTTAACGAGGAGTCAAGGGACCAGTAATTATACTTCGTAAAAACAGGATCCGGTAATATCATAACTAAGAATTAACTACAAAAAAAAGTAGGTATGTACCTATCAATATGTAAGTGTACACACCGGACTACTTCCCTGTAACCTTTTCCATCAATATTGAAAGTCAACTGCAACTGCCTAGTTTGCATGAACAATTTTATTCGCATAAAAAACACATCACTGTATATACTGTACATTATTACTTAATCTAACTTTAAAAGTGGTCTGTGATTTTCATTTATACTGTCGGTTTTTATTTTTCCTTCTTTTCCAAAAAGTTTTCTATGGAAGTTAATAAACTTAGCTGATTCTCTGAATTTGAGGCCCTCTCTAAAAACATTCTAAGCTTCTCGGCGGAATCTATGGCATCTTGCAGTGAAATATTGGTGCATTCGGGGCTTTTAGATTCTTTGTCCGAATCGGAATCTTCTATCACTTCTTGGGTAGTGTTCAAATTTGCAGCTTCAATTATCGCGGAATCTGTTGGAATGCCTACACAATTATTTATGTTTCGGTGATTTCATAACCCTGGCACATTCGCTCAGAGGAATATCATGGTCTTCGTCGGCAATATGTTCGTCAGTCTTCCGAAACGCTTAAAACAACGTTTTCATTTTTATGGTCGAAATGAAAACCAGCATGCCTGAAACAGTTTTGCACTGTTTTTTGTGAGACATTTCTCCATGCACGATCAAGGGGACGAATAGCTTCGAGGACATTTACCGAAAGTTGATACTGATTCTTATCTATGTTGTTAATTATTTTTGTGACGAGTTGTCTCCTGTAATTACATTTCCCTGATCTAAAATCTGCAGTACAGATGTAATTAGGTAGCAGAAAAACTAGTTGGTGTTCTTCAAACTCGTCAATTGTGGATGTACCGCACAATTATCTACCACAAGCAAAATTGTTCTATTTTTTCTTTCCAGTTCTCTATCCCATTCTTCTACTCAGTTTTGTGCTTTGGCAGTAACCAATAGTCTTCGAAACTCAGAACCGTCATAATTTACCCAAACTAGTACAGTCAGTCGCTCTTTGGGTAACTTCCCACCAACACATTTTTCGTTTTTGAATTTTAGAGTTTTGTACGGCAACATTTTGTAAAAAAGTCCTGCCTAGTCTGCATTGAAGACATCACATGCCTGATATCGCTCGGATATTTCTCGGAAGTTATTTTGAAGCCAATAAGATGTGACTTCCTGATTTACAGATTTCGATTCCCCAGAAACTTTTCCTGAGTTAATTGAATGTCTTTAAAACGAGAAATACAACTTGTAGAACACTGGAAATTCTCTCCATATAGCATTTCTCTACCAAGAGAAACAGCTTTTTCCTGGAGGTATAGACCATTTATAGCAATGTTTGCGCGCCTCTGATATTTGAAACAATCAAAAAATGCTTTGTCCAAGTTCTCCATGTCGGTTGTTTTTAGACTTTTTCTCCTGTTGTCAATACAGTTGGAACCACTAGCCTGGACAATAGCAATTTAAAATTGTTGATTATGTAGACAATGCAATGCCGTACTGCCTACAAACATAACTGTTTTGCGTTCTCGTTTTCACTTGTCTCAATATCGACGTTTTCTCTTCAATTGTAAGGGGTTTTATTTTAATACCGAAAGCAGACATTGTGTAAACAAGACTCTATTCACATGCCTTAAGCGCGCGGTGATCGAAAACTGATCAGAATAGGGCGCAAGTTTCAAGATTTGAACGGAAAAACAAAAAGCCACACAGATGTATAGTTGTAACGAACTAACGAACGTTGATTTCAAGTGGTAAAAGGGACCCTATCATTGCGTGAGTGGAACATTGCATAAATATTTTCTTTTGTGTTTTGTACAGTAAAATTTATTACCTATTAGTGTCTTGTCTCAATCAAAAACAAGTGCATCTAGTTCTAGTGTGTCTGAATGGTCATATTTCTAGGTAGAGAGGCAACGAAATTCACAAAAAAACGAAGCCCTCTTGTTTACTTTCGCATATCCGTGTATCCCAATAAAAATGTGAACGGGTCAGCGCAATAATTACCTCGCTAAAACCGAAATCGCACGAAAAGCGGTCTCGTTAAATCATTTACATTTTAGCATTGTCTCTTAAACTAGTCCATTCGGATCACCAAAACTTACTCGTTAAATGTACTACTCGTAAAAGCCGGACCTTAATCTATATATATATATATATATATATATATATATATATATATATATATATATATATATATATATATATATATATATATATATATATATATATATATATATATATATATATAAGAAAGTGTCTATTTGAAATGAATTTTTTGGAAATATTTGAGTAAAATGAAGGACAATGATGGTTGAAACTAAGACATCAGGGTTTGTATATACCTAATTACCACGTAATTTCCGACCTGTGGGGCCTTTTGTGTGTGTGTGTGTGTCTCATGTTTTGGGTGTTGCTTTGCTTTGTTGACCTGTCCATGTTCCATTTGTTTTACTGTCACTTCTCGACGAAGCACTACATACTAGAGCTCGTTTTGCAAAAAAAAACTTTATGCCCTTATTGGAGACTGTGGTTTTGGTGACTAACAGTAACTAAAATTAATCATACAAGATTTATATATACGAGGTGTGGCTATAAAATAACGAAACTATTGCTGTAAAATATTTTAGTTTGAATTTAGACATATTTAGTTACTATCACCTCCAATTTACACCCCTCGTCTATCTCTCCAACGCTCCATGCGAAATTTCTATTATTCGAAACAGTGCTTGAAATCTCCTTCGGACTGGGATCTTCTTCATATTAATGGAGATTTGACATTGGGAAACATATAAAAGTCACATGGTGAAAGGTCACGTGAATAAGGTGGACGGTCTAGCACTGGGATGTTGTACTCGGATAGAAACGTCTTGACAGACAATGCAGAATTAGCCGGGGCGTTATCTTGATGGAGAACCCATGACTGGTTTTCCACAGTTCCGGTCGTTTTTCCTTATTCTATCACGGAATTGAGCAAGAACATCAGGGTAGTAATGTAGTTAATAGCTTGACCATCAGAAACCCAGTGAAGGTACACAATTCTATGAATATAGAAAACAACAATGATCCTCGCTTTGAAACTTGATTTGTTCATTCGAGATTTTTTAACTCCCTGTGAAGTTGGGCCCCTCTAATGCATGGATTGGCGTTAGTTTCAGCATCATAAGTGAAAAACCAAGATTCGTCACATACTATCACTTTTTCCAAGATGTTCGGGTCATTTCCAATGGCATTCAAAGTGCCAGTACAAACATTTTGGCACGTTTCTTTTGGTTAATTCGTGAGAATTTTAGGCACTATCTTAGCATACACTATCTGCATATCAAAACTGCTATGCAAAATTTGTCTTACGCATTCTTCGTCAATTCCTAAAGTTTCAGCGAATAGTTAGCCGACGGTCAAATCGAATCAGATTACCGACTTTTTCAATATTTGCATCCGTTTTGACGTGGAAGGGCGACCAGGATGTTAAACAGCTTCAACGCCCTCTCGGCCATTCTGGAAATGCTTAAACCACTTAAAAACTCGCGGACGTGATAGCCATCCACTTCTTTTAATGAAAGATAAGTTTCAGTAGCGGTTTTCCCAGGTTTATGTAAAATTTCGCGACAATTCGTTGCTCTATTATCAGATTTTCCGGAAAAACAAACCAACAGCTCTTATACAAATGAAATGCCACGGCCAGACTGATTTTTTTGCAGACATGGGAGGCGCGGTGCTGCATTCGAATGAGAAGGCTTGACGCTACACAGCTGTCGGTCGTTCGCCATTGGCGCATGCGTACTTCTTCTGTAGAAACATCAGTCTCGATATTTAATAGCCTCACCTCGTATATATATATATATATATATATATATATATATATATATATATATATATATATATATATATATATATATATATATGTATATATATATATATATATATATATATATATATATATATATATATATATATATATATATATATATATATATATATATATATTTACACGCGTGTGCATGTATATCGGTACGATAACTAAAAAAACCACTGGTTTCTGGCTTGGATGTGTTTTTTTTTGTGGATAGCCTGGATAAGTTTGTTGACCGACACAAATAGGCCAATTTAATCTGAGACTGAGAAAGTTTTATTTCTAAAAATTTTGTACTAAATATGCCTTTATAAAGAATATTAAACTTTCTAAGTTAACGTAAAATTGAGATTTAGGCAGTTAATATTTTTTGGATCACCTGGTAAGTCATATAAAGCCACTGGTTAGGTTTAATGAACCAAAAAAGCATAACAATATTTTTTACAGACTGAATCCACCAATACCATGGTTACTATTGCAAAAAATTGGTATGTATATATGTATTTTGTTTATTTAAGGTCGGCTTATTTCCGCGGCTATTGCCAATCACCGACGTTAGGCAGTTTCACTTCACCATCCTGGAAATTTTTGCTGAACTATTTCCTTTATGTTACGAGAATAGGAATATCGTACGCAACGTAGTATCGTATACGGAAAGAAATGTTTTACACCCCCTACGAAGGGCGGAACATGTATGCATTTAACTTGCTTAGAGAAAATTCCACAACCTCGGCTAATGTTAATGTGACAGTACGTATGTAGTAAAATGGTATAGACCAATGTTTAATTATAATTAATATATTGGTAATAATAATAATAAATGATGCTAACACTGCGAATTAAACCCACGACTGGCTTCAGAGGCATACTTTCTTAACATGGGTCACCGAGGCTACAAGCTATTTTTATATTAAAGGTAACTCATAAATATCTGCTTTGTTAAGAATGCCTAATTCAAAACGAAACAATCGATATATATATATATATATATATATATATATATATATATATATATATATATATATATATATATATATATATATATATATATATATATATATATGGTGGCGCATTGCAAACGAAACAGACCGATTTGCGTCCAGAGGATTTTTTTTAAGAAACGCTGAAACACCTCAATTTTAATATTGAGGGGGGACATGTTTTGACATAAAACTCAACTTTGTCACATGAACCCCTTAAGGGTGGTGATAACAAGCCTTATATTTTAAATAAGGAACATGGGTCGCGTGTTACATCATTTGAAAGCCATTTATTTTCTGAATTCAGCACACAAATTTTTTTGGAAGTTTTTTCAACTCGTTTAAAAATTATTCACAGTTGGAGTTGCAAGAACGTATTTCATTCATTGTAATAAGAAATGCATTAATTAGTCAAGTTTTCGTTAAAAAAAAAACTAAAAAACAAAACCAAATGTTCAAAAATGTTTATTCAGTTAAGTAAGTGTTCAAATTGTTGACCACCAGTTTCCATACAAAAGTACAAATTTTGTTCAAAACGAGCTTTGACATTCTGGATCATTTGTGGAGTTATTAGATGGGATTCTTCAACAATGCGTCGTCGTAATTCTTTCAGAGATTCCAGTTCTACTCTTTAAATGGCCCCATAGAAATAAGTCTAAAGCAGTTAAATCCGGTGATCTAGGGGGGTACTCAATAGCACCCCTACGCCCAGTCTATTGCTCTGGAAACTCTATGTTCAAAAACTCCCTAACACGTTGTGAAAAATGCGGAGGAGCTCCATCTTGTTGAAACACTAATTGATTTTCTTGATAGCGATCATCATTTTCAACAATGTCATTTAGTAGATGGTAAACGATATCTTTTAGGAACTCCAAATACGTTTCGCCACTCAAATTGCCATCAAGAAAAATTGGTCCTTTTAAACGGTCTCCACAAATGCCAGTCCAGACATTCGATTTCTGTGGAGTTTGAGTGTGGACTTCGTGAACATTTCTTGGATTATTATCTGCCCAATAACGACAATTATGACGATTGACTGTAGAGTTTAATAGAAACGTACACTCATCTGAAAAACAGATATTAAACAGAAAGTTCCCGTTATCAGCTATTCGTGCAGTCATAACTTCACAAAACTCCAGCCGCCGTTCAAAATCATCTTCATTCAGTTATACAAGATGAATTTTATACGGGTGAAATTTATGATGCTTCAATATTCGCTGAATAGTTCTTCTTTTGAAGTTTGAACCAGTGGT
Organism: Tillus elongatus; assembly: GCA_964006375.1. NCBI lineage: Eukaryota > Metazoa > Arthropoda > Insecta > Coleoptera > Cleridae > Tillus > Tillus elongatus. Next base: position 119,535,121 of record OZ023269.1, read on the forward strand.
CAATTTTCTCGTGCTCAAAGTTGGGTTTGCAGCAATTTGTCCTAAAAATTCGATCTCAGTAATCTCATTTCTAACCGAAAATTCACGTTCAGGATCCCGTTTTTTGTTGGCTACTGAACCACTTTGTCGAAACTTTGCAACTAACTCCAAAATTTATTTTCTCTTAACATGTCATTAAACAAATTGGCAGTACGGTTGGCACAGTCAACGTTTTTGAAAAAAAAGAGTCATTATTTCAACTCTTTCTTCTACAGAATACACCACTGTGAAATTAATTTTCGGTAGTACTATCAAGTATCAAACCGACCGATCAACTGAAATAATAAACCTAATTTCTCTCATTCCGACAAGAGATGTTCTGATAGTCAATTTTTTGTTTACAAACCAACAAAACATTGACTATCAGCACATTTCTTATCGGAATGAGTAAAATGCGTTTTTGCATCTTCAACTATGAATAATTTTTAAATGAGTTGATAAAACTTCCAAAAAAATTAGTGTGCTGAATTCAGAAAAGAAAGAGCTTTAAAATGATGTAACACTAGACCCACGTTCCCTATTTAAAATATAACGGTTGTTATCACCACCCTCAAGGGGTTAATGTGATAAAGTTGGGTTTTATGTCAAAACATGTTCCCCTCAATATTAAAATTGGCGTATTTCAGCGTTTCTTAAAAAAAAATTCGCTGGACCCAAATCGGTCTGTTTCCTTTTCAATGCGACACCCTCTATATATATATATATATATATATATATATATATATATATATATATATATATATATATTATAATAAGACTATGACATTAAGATTAATTTTCAAGGATTGGGACTGCTGCTAAAATCCATGCTCATGTTATTGTTAACTTTTTAAGTATATATAGTTTCAATAAATAAATAAATATATATATATATATATATATATATATATATATATATATATATATATATATATATATATATATATATATGTGTGTGTGTGTGTGTGTGTGTGTGTGTGTGTGTGTGTGTGTGTGTGTGTGTGTACATTTTAACATACATATACACGCATAACATAACCTTTTTCTTTAGTGGTTCTCGAATTACAACCAAACATCCAGACAGAAATATAGATAGAAAATACTTTTCATACTATATATAGATATTCATTTTATTAAACTTCAATTGAAAAAATCATTTTATTGTATTGTATTATATGACTTTGCTGCGGATGGTTGCCATTCGCGTATTTTTCAAAAATCATTTTAATGGTTATGAATAGAGTTTATGAAATTTTTAATTTCTATAAAATTCATTACTTTCAATTTCGTTATTATCTTCTTAGTTTTACTTTCGTTTGCTGCTTTTTATTATTTAAAAAATATTTTTTGCGATTGTTATCGGTTAAAATTGAATAATATTCAGCTACAACAATACCCAATGCGAATGTAATAACGTACCAATTATGTGAAGCGATAGACGCATCCTGAAGAAAGAAGAAATCACTTAACACTTAACAATACCTAGAATATCACAGACAAGACAGAACTCTTTAGCTTTGTATACACCACACACTAATTCATACTTAAAATATCATGTATGACCTGGATAGATGTCGAAGACAATCAGAAGAAAGTGAAGAAACCCCCTTCTTCCATTACCATTTCTCCCACTTGGTTCTGGTACATTTTATTTGATATCTGTGACTGTGACATTGCTTTTTACTTTCGTTGAGAGCATTTCACTTTATGTTTCTTGTGTTATACAATGAGTCAACAATTGATTGAGAGATAGGAGATCTTCTAAGAAAGTGATGACCGTCCGCATCAGACCTCGAATTAACGTAACGTACACAAAAGATTTCGATATATTGTCTTAGAATTTCCAATAAAATGTTACGAGAGGGGTTAAACAAAGATTTTTTTAGTAATATTATGATTCACTGCTTTTAACTGTCCATTAAGAACGAAACCATATTCTCTTTAGATAAGTTGTTCTACAACTGTTCCCCTTTCTGCTTGTGATAAACGTTTAAAAATAAGTTTATCAACATTATCACATTATAAAGGCGATGACGTCTTTTGGTCGTAACCATGTATTAACTGTACATTTCCAAAAAGACGACATTAGCTCCTAATCCAGTTTAACTAGAATTCATATTAGAATCTCATATCATATATCAAAGTACCAAGTTGTCCTGTTATATAATGAAAAAGGACATAAAACACACTGTATAAAAGTTGGCGCATCTGTAGAAACAAACATATCTCTTGGTAATATTGTGATTCACTGCTTTTAACTGTCAATTAAACTACATTTTCTGTAGATAACTTGATCTACAACTGTTGCCCATGGTGCTTGACATAAACGTTTAAAAGGGGGTCCATAAACATCCTTTACGCCGTCGTGTGGTGACAACCATGTATTAAATGTACACCTCCCTGTTATATAATGAAGGAGGACATGAAACAACACCCTGTATAAAAGTTGATGCATCTGTAGAAACAAAAATATCAACATTTTCGTATGACAAATAATTTAGAAAATTTTATATAAAACTCAAATGGTTAGACGTTGTAGGATACGTTTCCCTTAAATCCTTTTAGTCCTAATAAGACATCGACTAGCTTTTCGATACGTCAAGATTAGAACCTGTGATAGGTACACTTTAGAGAACCCAAGTCACCATAATGCATTACCTTAGACCTGATTTCGCTAATAAAATTTCCTATTTTTCAGCCCTGATTAAGCTAAAATCGTGTTGTGCTAAAAGAATGTTTTGCTTAAGAAGGTTACTTAAACAAAACGCCAAGCTAATCTCAATTGAGGATCTTGTACTTGTACTACCTTAAGAGGTATGGAAAGGGGTATAAAATACATTTTCAAACGATTACATAATATTTATTATAAAAAGTTAAAAAGATATTTAAGGTTTTGAAAAACAAATAAGAAATAACAAAGACCTTTGTATTGACACCTAAGGAACACCGCTAAAAAATTTGTGGATGAATCTATAAACGTAAAACTCTTAATTCAAAAAAGTAATTCTATTTACTTATTCCATTTTTTCGATGTACTACTAGGGTTACTCTTTTTTTTTAGATTTTAAACCGATGAGGTGAATTATTGCGAAATAAAAATTTGAAACCAATTACAGGAATTTTGCAGAATATGGTTTTTTTAATTGACAAAGTTAATGCCATTTTAGCTTCACAAAAACTGTGTATTTTGTCGTAAATCTAAACCAAATAAAAATAATTTAACCGAGAAATAATCATGGAGTGGTTTTGACTTGCTGTAAACGCTGGGGTTATTAGTGGATGGGCAACAAGGAAAATGGAAGAGTCATTTTTACAGAAAATACCTAATAGCTGGGGACGGAATTTTAATTAAAGAGACTTCCAAAAAAATAATGAAAGTTTATTTGTATATATTAGTTGAGGACGTTTTTCGCCATTGCTTGTCGGGTTTAAAAATGTGATGTGGTGATTCAGGTTTTCCTGTTTTATTATCAGTGCTCGTCACAGCTCTAATATTTACTTGGTCTCAGCGTCTTATATAATAAATCATTCTTTCTCCTGACAATTTGCCATTCCAACACATGTGCTACGTTTTAGTGAATTTTCGTAGAAAAAATTCACTAATGGGAAGATACCGACTTTTGAATTTTGAAAATATTTTTGCAAATGAGCGCGAACTAGGACCTCTAGAACCCATATCCGGGGTCAGTTTCAATTTTTATATGTTTATATGTTTATATATATATATATATATATATATATATATATATATATATATATATATATGTATATATGTATATATATATATATATATATATATATATATATATATATATATATATATATATATATATATATATATGTATGTATGTATATATATATATATATATATATATATATATATATATATATATATATATATATATATATATATATATATATATATATATATATATATGTCACACCGATAACTCAAAAAATAATGGGCCGATTTTTATAAAATTTGGCGTGTACCTTCCTTTTGTAAATGGCTTGGATAAGTTCGTTAGTTAGGAAAATCAGACGAGGTTTTCCGGAAAAATTTAGAGTTTTCATTCCAAAAAAATTTTTTTTAAAAAAATAAAAATGCTATGATAACCAAATTTGGTAGGTAGGTTTAAGATATAAAAATTAAACTATTCACTAAAATCTGGTTTTCTATGTTACAAGAAAAAAAAGTTATAGTAAAATATTTTGCACCAGATCGTTTCTATGAAAATTCACTACCATAACGCACTTGCTGCGTCCAGGCTTTTTAATTTCTATAATCAGCAATCAGCCTATAATTGCATAAAACTAATGTTAATTTACAAAAATAATTTAGTAGCGAGATTTGATAATATCATAATATTAAAGTATTAAAACAAACCGTTAAATTCATTGCAAGCTCCTTTTTATTCATATCATTTGTTGTAGTATAAAGAGAAACTTTATAGCTGTAGACGAATATTCTTAGTAATAAATTGCGTAAGTCTTATGGAAATTCCACCACTGTATGCATAAGGCAGTTGGACATAATGGGGACACTGTCACTGTTCCTTTCTTTCGTAATTGCAGCAGTCATGATACAAATTGGATATCCCATGACAAATAAATCTTTCTCCTTTACTCTTAGTTCCAAAATTGAAGTAAGACTAATGGTAACAAAGTATTAACCAAAATGGAAAGGTTACAAATAAACTATATAAGAAAAAATGTAATACCTGGTTTATAATACAGTTAAGCTAGGTGACACTTTATTTCTATTACTGCAACACCGTCGTGGAATTTGAGTAGCTCACTGCAACGATAATCTTCTAAATCTTATTTTGAAGTTGTAAGGTTACAGTTTAAAAAAATAAAAGTATAAATAATGTGGTCAAATTGTACGTTTTATAAATCAAGGTTATGAGAAATGGACCACTTATAACAAATATAATGCTTAAAGTACCTAAGAAGTGCATTAACGAATACATGAGATAAATAGATACTTACTAAGCAGAACCCGCCCCCCCCCCCAGTTCGACTTGCGGCAGGGTGGTGGGTGGATGCTTCGTTGTGGGGATTTTCCTTCCCCCTCGCGTGCATACAACCACCCTCGCTGCATAAACCACAAGAAAAATGTCTTGTTCCTACCCGCCAAGGAAGTTACGGCACCTGTGGAGATAGGAGTGCTGTACGGGGTACGCAGGGTTTATGGGCGTATGGCTTCGAGATGTGAAAAAGACAGCTTTCAAGCCCGTTTTCTTCGAATTGTTTGCTGATATTTCCTTTTTACTACCTACCCCGCCCAGCACCCCCTACTCACTCCTGGTCCCGTAACTTCCTTGGGGGGTGTGAACAAGAAATTTTTCTTGGGGTGTGTGGATCCAGGGGGGCCTAGGCAGGTTACTGAACACAGTTTTTTGAAAGGCGTTCGGGAACTAAACTGCAAATTTACCGAAAATTCGCTACCGAAACGCACTTACTGCGTCTAGATTTTTTTATTACAAACGCATCATATTTCGATAAAAAAAATGCAAAAATGCATTAACGAACTTGTTCTACGAAAATTAGCTAAAAAAAAATTATAGACCGTTAAACCATAAACTTCACTAAACCTATAGCGAAAACATCAACTTAACTAAACCGACAGCCAAAGCATCAGAGAAAGGGTCTATTTGAAATGAATTTTCTGTAAACATTTTAGTAAAATGAAGGGCAATGACGGTTGAATCTGAAACTTAAGGGTTTGCAGAACACTCTTCTTGCAACATTTTCTTTCCAAAGTCCGTATTTGTTTCACGTTCTTTGCCTAAACATTGCCAATTTTGACGTTTAAAATTGCGAGTTTGACATTTTGAGGAAAACTCCAAAATTTGTTTCTTTAACTGCCCATAACTTCTTTGTCTTTAAAGCTAGAGACCTAAATTTTGGCACAGACATTTTTTATAATACAAACACGCGTACCAAATTTGGTTGCCCTTACTTTGTTATTTCTGGAGATATGAATTTTTTTAGAAAGAAAACATAATATTTTCCGTGAAAACCTAGTCCGATTTTCCTGGCTAACGAAATTATCCAAGCCACTTGCAAAAGGAAAGTACTCACTAAATTTGATCAAGATTGGTCCATTATTTTTTGAGTTATCGGTTGGACATATATATATATATATATATATATATATATATATATATATATATATATATATATATATATATATATATATATATATTTATTTATTTATTTCAACAACACACCACGAGGGCTTACAGCCTAAATACTATTGTACCGTGGGTGTCGACAAGGAGGAAAGAGGCAACTTGTTAATTCTGTACTTGAAGGTTTGGAGGTTCGGAGGAGAAGGAAAAACATGTGCCGGCAAGGAATTCCACAACTTGGAAGTCCTCGGGACAAAAGAGCGGGCATAACAAGGTGTTCTATGTCTGGTGACCTGGACAGTAAAAGGGTGCATTCGCTCTGTTTCCCTGGTAGATCTGTTATGGGCAGCAGGTGGTGAAACAATGGAAGAAAGTTCCTCGGAGCAGTGCCCGTGCAGATATTATAAAAAAGAGAGACGTCACCAACGGAACGTCGGTCGGCAAGGGATGGCAGCCTTTGGGGGTAGGGTCACTAATGAGACGTATAGCTCTCTTCTGAATGGAGTCCAGGATAGCGAGTGTAGAAGCGGCAGCAGCACCCCAGATGTGGGAGCAGTATTCGAGGTTTGGCCTTATTTGCGAAGTATATAAGGTATAGAGATTAGCTGGTAAAAAGTATTTGCGAGTCCGGAAGAGGAAACCTAATTTCTTAGCAGCCGCTTCTGCAATTGATGTGACATGTTGGTGTCAATTGAGATTTCGATCCACAAAAATGCTAACAAGTGAAAAAGACTCATTACTTTGAATAACTTGGTTGTTCATTGTGATGGGTCTAGGACTGGTGTATCTTTTATGAGAAAGAAAGCAAGACTGAGATTTGGTGGGGTTCAATTGTACAAGATTTCTACTTCCTCAGTCTAATATTTTTTGGAGATCCACGGAGACAGAACCCTCCATGAGTCTGTTATCCTCATCTAATTGGGCCAAAGAGACAGGCTTAGAATATTGTATATTTGAGTGGAGGGTGCTGTCGTCTGCGTAACTGTGAACTGGGTTGGATGTGCTAGAGAGGAGGTCATTGATGTGGCGAAGAAACAAAGTAGGGGCTAAAGCTGAACCTTGAGGAACTCCTGTATCAATTGTATACAGTTTAGAGGAATGGCCATCCACGACAACAGAAATGCTCCGGTTGGAGAGGAAATTTGCTGTCCACGTCCAGAGTTTTGGTGGTAGGCCATAGGCCGGTAGTTATTAAGCAGCGCTGCGTGCCTGACCTGGTCGAATGCTTTGGATATGTCTAGAGCGACAATCTGGGATTCACCGTGTGGTTCCATAGACTTGTTTCAAGAATGGGTGACAAAGGAAATGAGGTCGGCAGTTGATCTGCGCTGACGGAATCCATACTGCCTGTCGTGGATTAGACTGTGTTTTTCAAGAAATTTTAGTAATTCGGTGTTTATATACTTTTCCATCACTTTAGAGAGGATTGAAAGGAGAGAAATAGGCCTGTAGTTGCTAGGAAGCGCTTTGGATCCTTTCTTGGGGACGGGTTGTACTCGAGCAGTTTTCCAGATACTAGGGAATATGCCTCTATTGTAAGATGTCTGAAACAGACGAGTCAGGACAGGAGCAAGTTCTGGTGCGCATTTTTTGAGAACAATTGCGGGGATCTCGTCACGGCCAGAGGCTTTCCTGGTATTAAGAAGAGAGCATCTTTCGTACATTTTTAGTTTTGAAAATGATATGGGTCATTTTATGCGCGACATTGGGAACTGTTGGTGGTTGAACATTTGGAGGTGGGTTGAGAGTAGAATTGCCGGCGAACAACGAGGCAAAAAGTTCAGCCTTACCCAGGGCAGTAGAAACAATTTCATCCCCTGAGACAAGAGGTGGGAACGTGCTCTTACAGAAATTATTCCCAATAAATTTAGCAAGAGTCCAGAAGGGTTTGCTGCCGCTCGAGCTTAAGAGGACTTTGTTTTTTATGTGGTTATTAAACGAGTTTTTTGCCTCAGAAATAATGCGGACATAGCGGTTTCTTACGTCGTTAAATGCTTGACGGTTTTCTTGACTGGGATGATGTAGAAGCTTTTTGTGAGCTTTGACCTTTTCAAGTCTGGCCTTGTCACAGGATTTAGAAAACCAGGGCTTTTGAGTGGCTGCAGAGGTTTTCTGTGTACGTGGAATAAATAATTTTATGTCAGCATATATATATATATATATATATATATATATATATATATATATATATATATATATATATATATATATATATATAAACACAGATCTTCTCATTAGCAAATTTAAAAAAAATTCGCTAATAGCTACCAGGTTTAGATTTCACAGCTTGGAAAACAACAAAGGATGAAATGTCTTTACGGTCATGGCGTAATACGTTTGGCATAATAAAATCCAGATAAACAAATATTATGTCACATAGTGAAAATATCATCTTTCAAATGAGGAACCACAAGTAAATTGTACCATATCATAAGATGTTTCAATCTCAGAACGTCTCTGAAATACCTAAATTTTCCGAGGAAATTTCTGAGCCTGGCAGCAGTTTTGTCTATATGAGGTTTCCAACGAATAATGCCATCAATCGCAATTCCCAAGCAATGCAAAGTGCGAGAAGACTAAATCTAGAGTCTATTAGCTTGTAACGTTGATATATAAATAAACGCTTCTAGAAAAATATGTGTAAAAATACGCTGATAATATTGAAAATCAGTTATTAGAAAATTGTAAGTGATGTAGTAATTTTTTGGAACAGTGTAAAAGTATACCGCTTAGATTTCTTCAAAAGAAATTTGAAAGACTATCACACTGAGGCTGGCGCCAAGTATATGTCAATATTACTATACGTATAACTGCTAATGAATTTGGTGCTAATTACTGAGCTTAAAACGCCAACTATTCATTTGATATTTACCTGATGAAAAAAGTATCATAAAAAGTGGTTGCGAATTTGAAGAATGCATTTGCCGTGACACCTTTTTTAAACATTTCTCGATTAGTATTTTATTTATCTAGGATAAACGAGAGGAGTGTTGTTCTAAGGTGTTGACACCCTACTATTAAGATCAATGAAGCAAATAGTACGCTTTCACAGCATCTCAATTTCTTTATAATAGGCAGAGGCGTTTTTTATTAGTCATTTCAGTGACACAAAAGCTGCAGTTTTATTTTTCCAATACCTACTTTTAGTTCAGAGCAATCGTTCACGCAAATAATCGAGGTTAATCATCATATAGTTAATTTGTATTGTTTCAAAACCTCTATGCATGCGATGAGCACTTTACGAGGACGACTTGATATTATTAAAAGCCTGGACGCAGCAAGTGCGTTATGGTAGTGAATTTTCATAGAAATGATCTGGCACAAAATATGTTATTATAAGTTTTTTTTCTTGTAACATAGAAATCTACATTTTGGTATATAGTTTACTTTTTATATCGTAAACCTACCTACCAAATTTACTTACCAAAGCTTTTTTATTTTTTGAGATAAATTTTTTTCTTGCATGAAAACAAAAAATTTTCCCGGAAAACCTCGTCCGATTTTCCTGACTAACGAACTGATGAAAGCCATTTACAAAGGAAAGGCATATGCCAAATTTTATCAAAATCGGCCCATCACTTTTTGAGTTATCGGTGTGATACATACATATATTTTGCAAATGAGCGTGAACAAGGACCCGTAGAACCCATATCCGGGGTCAGTTTAAAATTATATATATATATATATATATATATATATATATATATATATATATATATATATATATATATATATATATATATATACATATATATATATATATATGTATATATATATATATATATATATATATATATATATATATATATATATATATATATATATATATATATATAAACATATAAAAATTGAAACTGGCCCCGGATATGGGTTCCACAGGTCCTTGTTCACGCTCATTTGCAAATTTTTGTTCAAAAGTCGAGATCTCCTTATTAGTGAATTTTTTCTCCGAAAATTTACTAAAAGCCTGGGCGCAGCAAGTGCGTTATGGTAGTGAATTTTCATAGAAATGATCTGGCACAAAATATTTTATTATAACTTTTTTTTCTTGTAACAACTAAATCTAAATTTTACTACCTACCAAATTTGGTTATCATAGTTTTTTTATTTTTTTAGACAAAATTTTTTTTGAATGAAAACTCAAAATTTTCCCGGAAAACCTTGTCCGATTTTCCTGAATAACGAACTTATCCAAGCCATTTACAAACGGAAGGTACGTGCCAAATTCTATCAAAATCGGCCCCTTATTTTTTGAGTTATCGGTGTGATACACACACACACACGCATATATATATATATATATATATATATATATATATATATATATATATATATATATATATATATATATATATATATATATATATATATATATATATATATATAAACATATGAAAATTGAAACTGACCCCGGATATGGGTTCTAGGGGTCCTAGAACGAAGTGGCCTCACGTTATAAAGGTGATGAATGTAGCAGGATACCACGTAAGGCACGTAAAAAGAAATGTTGCATGGAAATTTCAAGTAATTTGTTAGGTCACATAAATAAAAGTTACATAGAGAGCGAGCATTGACTAAGAGTGTAAATTAAAGGTACAATCATAGCAAATGGACACACGATGTCTAGTAAGAGGATGCTTCTACAATTTTCATTCTCGATAAAACAAACTAGTGAGCTTTGCAAGTGAATCATAAAGAAGAAAGAGAGGAAAATAAACCGAAATAAACGTCTTATGCGGTGGAATACAAGTAGGTTTTTGTAGGGTGATACGTATGTAAAATAGTTTAGTAGTAAGAGTAAGCAAAGCGTCATGTTAAGAGTAAAGACTGTAACAGCGGCAGAAGCAGAAGTCAATGGAAGCCACGTGTATTCGGTAAGAGCAAATTTTAGGAAGAAACTATTACTATACTACTTTTAATAATAACAATAGACTAAAAACGATGCGAGTTGTAAGGAAAATAGAAATGATCCGGAACAAAATATTTAATTATAACTTTTCTTTCTTGTAACATAGAAATCTAAATTTTGGTGTATAGCTTACTTTTTATATCGTAAACCTACCTACCAAATTTGGTTATCATATATTTTTTATTTCTTGATAAAAATTTTTTTCGAATGAAAACTCAAAATTTCCCAGAAAAACCTTGTCCGATTTTTCTGACTAACGAACTTATCCAAGCCATTTACAAAAGGAAGGTACGTGCCAAATTTTATCAAAATCGGCCCATTATTTTTTGAGTTATTGGTGTGATACATACATATATATATATATATATATATATATATATATATATATATATATATATATATATATATATATATATAAATTGAAACTGACCCCGGATATGGGTTCTAGGGGTCCTAGTTCGCGCTCATTTGCAAAATTTTTTTCAAAATTCAAAATTCAAAAGTCGGGATCTCCCCATTAGTGAATTTTTTCTACGAAAATTCACTAAAAAGCCGATCGCAGAAAATGCGTTATGATAGCGCATTTTCATAGGAATCAGTTTCCACACAAAAATTGTTATGCAATTATTAAAGGTTAAAAAAATAATAATAAAAAATTTATGGTGAAAAGTAAATATAAAATATACGAAGAAGAGCATGTATTTCACGATATGTCAAAAGTTCATAGGTTATTAAATCTGTCAGTTTAAGGTTAGGTCTGGTATTTGTCAATAATACACAAGCAATGTAAGCATGAGAGCCTCGGTGGCTCAGTGGTAAGAACGTGTGCCCCTGAATCGAAGGGTACTGGGTTCGATTCCCAGGGTCCCCTTTCACTTTTTCAGTACACACTGAAAAATTAACATAAACCTAGGTTGTGGCATTGTATTTGAGCAAGTTGAATGTGTGCACGTTCCGCCCTTCAGAAGGGGTTAAGGCCGTCGGTCCCGTGTCCATGCGATGTTGGGCACACTAAATATCCCTACCCTCCTTACAGAAAGGCAGGTGTTCAGCAACATTTCCAGGATAGTGAGTGAAACTGCCCTCTGGCGTCGATGATTGGATATAGTCGCGGAAATAGACCGACGTTAAAGAAACAAAACACACAATGTAAGTATGGATTATCCAATATATTACGCTTAGTCTGTAGCCTTTTTTAGTATCAAACTTAATTTTAATTTTTTGGTATCCAGTATCTTATCCCAGACCACCCTTTCTTATGGCAATGAAATAGATAAGTACACTTGGAAAACCAAAACTCGAAGACGCAGCAAGTGCGTTATGGTAGTGAATTTTCATAGAATGGCACCAAATATTTTATTATAACTTTTTTTCCTTCTAACATGGAAATCTAAATTTTTGTGTATAGTTTACTTTTTATATCGTAAATCTACCTACCAAATTTGGTTATCATAGCTTTTTTATTTTTTGAGAAAAAAATTTTTTTCGAATGAAAACTCAAAATTTTCCCGGAAAACCTCGTCCGATTTTCCTGACTAACGAACTTATCCAAGCCACTTACAAAAGAAAGGTACATGCCAAATTTTATCAAAATCGGCCCATTATTTTTTGAGTTATCGGTGTGATACATATATATATATATATATATATATATATATATATATATATATATATATATATATATATATATATATATATATATATATATATATATATATATATATATATATATATATATATAAATTGAAACTGACACCGGATATGGGTTCTAGGGGTCCTAGTTCGCGTTCATTTGCAAAAAATTTTTCAAAATTCAAAAGTCGGGATCTCTCCATTAGTGAATTTTTTCTACGAAAATTCACTAAAATCACCTCAACACATTTTTAAAGACCTGACAAAGTTAGCGTCTAAACTCTACTAGCACTACTAAACATTTCTTCATATTATATTATTTACTGGATTGTCTTATGAGTTTGATTATAAGCAGTGTATTTTTTCTTTGCAGCAAGAATGCAGACCTGAGCCAGATCATAGATGAAGAAAATACAGTTATTTCAATGATTTTAGAACGCAATAAAATATTTGTTTGCTCATATTAGTGTTTCATTGAAGGATGGGGTTAGAAAGAGAATGGTGGTGGGTTAGCGTCGAATATCCATTTCATGTAAAAGTGATATCCATTTGATGAGCACATGTATATTCATACAATATCCATTAGATGTATAATGGATATCCATTTCGTGACCACATGTATATCCATACAACATCCAGTATATAGCCACATGGATATCCAGATTGATGGATATTGATAGGGCATCTGTATGTCCATTAGATATCCATTGGATATCCATTGGATGTCCTGGATATCCATGTATATGCATTGGATGTCCTGGATATCCATCGTGGATATCCATTGGATATCTAATGGACGTCCATGTTCTGTGTGGGTTGCTCTCTCACAGGCCTAAGGTACATCTCGAAAAGGTTCTCACTGACCAGGGTTTTATAGAGTGGAAGACTTTTATAGTACCAATTTTTATTGATAAATGTTTTATGATGCCCGCTTTAGTTTAGTTCCACATTTCTAATTGTACACACCTTATACTTTTTATAGCATTGTTTGTGTTTTGTTTGTATTGATGAGGTATTTGGATTGTGTTTTGTTTTATTTTCTGACATGTTCCATGCTTACTGGAGTACATTATGATGTATATGGAATTTTGTTATTGTTGTTATTATTATTTTAGGTATATGTGTGTCATAGTATATGTGTTTTTAATTTTAGTTTTATGGATTTTCTATCACTGCTGCATTGTTATTGTATATTATCTTTTATTTTCTCACATGGTTGCTTATTGAGCAGAATATTGTGTTCTGTACCTACTGACGTATTCTACACCCATCTGTGTACTTAAAGAATCAATAAAAATTATTATTACCTAACAACTTTTTTAAATTACTTTTTGTTAATAAAGTTAACAAACAGCAAATCAGCTATCTTAAAAATGCTACCGAGACCCTTCGTGATCCGCGGTTTAATTGGTAAGCAAACAAACTTTTTGTCCACTTTATCTTTTCTGAATGTCGTGGATTATTATGTAGTTCAGAAAACTTTCAAACATCCTTCCTGCCTAATGGCTCGTCATTACTTAATTGATATGAATTCGATTATTAGTATTATTGGGAAAGTTCGCAGTTTTATTCTAAGAAACACAAACCCCAGTCATAATAAAAACGTAATATGGATCTAATTATATAGAAGCGAAAGTTATTTTTTACCATCACGTTTATTGGGCGATTTATACCTTAAAATTTAACATTCATGTCCCTCATAAATAAAAATAATAAGTGCACATCATATTAAAAATAATATATGCACGTATCTGGGGCAAATAAACAGGAGATAATTAGTAACGTTTGGATCTTCCTCTATGGCAAAAGTTTCATTAGACTTGGTGACCTTGAAGATCTGAAACGTGAGTTACGTAACACTAGGATGTGAAATCGCCTTGACACTGACCTCCCGATTCATTCTTTCGTCACTTGTGTACCTAGTACTTTCATTATACGAGGACTCATCTCTTAATCTTGGTCTTTATGAGCACACTCAAGGTATCCAAGAATCATACAATGAGTGAATTTTCTTAAAAAAATTCACTAACGAGGAGACCCGTTATATATATATATATATATATATATATATATATATATATATATATATATATATATATATATATATATATATATATATATAGGGTGGCGCACTGAAAACGAAACAGACCGATTTGCGTCCACATAATTTTTTTTTAATAAACGCTGAAACACGTCAATGTTAATATTGAGGGGGACATGTTTTGACATAAAACTCAACTTTGTCACAGCAACCCCTTAAGGGTAGTGATAACAACCCTTATATTTTAAATAGGGAACATGGGTCGAGTGTTACATAATTTGAAAGCTCTTTCTTTTCTGAATTCAGCACACTAATTTCTTTGAAAGTTTTATCAACTCGTTTAAAAATTATTCACAGTTGGAGTTGCAAGAACGTATTTCATTCATTGTGATAAGAAACGCACTAATTAGTCACTTTTTCGTTAAAAAAAAAACTAAAAAACAAAACCAAACGTTCAAAAATGTTTATTCAGTTAAGTAAGAGTTCAAATTGTTGACCACCAGCTTCCATACAAAAGTACTAATTCTGTTCAAAACGAGCTCTGACATTCTGGAGCATTTGTGGAGTTATTAGACGGCATTCTTCAACAATGCGTCGTCGTAATTCTTCCAGAGACTCCGGTTCTGTTGTGTAAATTCTACTCTTTAAATAGCCCCATAGAAAAAAGTCTAACCGAGTTAAATCCGGTGATCTAGGGGGCCACTCAATACCATCTCTACGCCCAATCCATTGCTCTGGAAAATCTCTGTTCAAAAACTCCTTAACACGTTGTGAAAAATGCGGAGGAGCTTCATCTTGTTGAAACAATAATTGATTTTCTTGATAGCGATCATCATTTTCAACAATGTGAATTAGTAGAGGGTAAACGATATCTTCTAGTAACTTCAAATACGTTTCGCCACTCAAATTGCCATCAAGAAAATTGGTCCGATTAAACGGTCTCCAAAAATGCCAGTCCAGACATTAAATTTCTGTGGAGTTTGAGTGTGGACTTCGTGAAAATTTCTTGGATTATTATCTGCCTAATAACGACAATTATGACGATTGACTGTAGAGTTTAATAAAAACGTACACTCGTCTGAAAAACAGATATTGAACATAAAGTTCCCGTTATCAGCTATTCGTGCAGTCATAACTTCACAAAACTCCAGCCGCCGATCAAAATAATCTTCATTCAGTTATTGTACAAGATGAATTTTATATGGGTGAAATTTATGATGCTTCAATATTCGCTGAATAGTTCTTCTTTTGATGTTTGAAACAGTGGACAATTTTCTCGTGCTCAAAGTGGGGTCTGCAGCAATTTGTCCTAAATCTTCAATCTCAGTAGTCTCATTTCTAACCGGAAATTCACGTTCAGGATCCCGTTTTTTGTTGGCTACTGAACCACTTTGTCGAAACTTTGCAACTAACTCCAAAATGTAGTTTCTGTTAACATATCTGTTCGAATGTCGTTCATTAAACAAGTTTGCGGTACAGTTGGCACAGTCATCGTTTTTGAAAAAAGGAGTAATTATTTCAACTCTTTCTTCTACCATTGTGAAATTAATGTTCGGTAGTACTATCAAGTATCAAACCGACCGTTAAACTGAAATAATAAACCGCATTTCTCTCATTCCGTTAAGAAATGTTCTGATAGTCAATTTTTTGTTTACAAACCAACAAAACATTGACTATCAGCACATTTCTTATCGGAATGAGTGAAATGCGTTTTTGCATCTTCAACTGTGAATAATTAATAAAACTTAAAAAAAAAAGAGTGTGCTGAATTCAGAAAAGAAAGAGCTTTCAAATGATGTTAACACTCGGCCCATGTTCCCTATTTAAAATATAAGGGTTGTTATGACCACCCTTAAGGGGTTGATGTGACTGACAAAGTTGAGTTTTATGTCAAAACATGTCCACCTCAATATTAAAATTGACTTGTTTTAGCGTTTCTTAAAAAATTTCTCTGGACGCAAATCGGTCTGTTTCGTTTTCAATCCGCCAGCCTGTATATATATATATATATATATATATATATATATATATATATATATATATATATATATATATATATATATGTACGACCGATGGCTCAAAAAATAATAGACCGATTTTGATGACATTTGGTAGGTGCCTTCCTTTTGCAAGTGGCTTGGACAAGTTCGTTAGCCAGGAAAATCGGCCTAGGTTTTCCCGGAAAACTTTGTGTTTTCTTTAGAAAAAAAAATATTTCCGGAAATAATAAAGTAAGAGCAACGAAATTTGGTACGCAAGTTTATGTCATTATAGGTTAATTATCTGCCAAAATGTAGCTATGTAAGTTAAAAGACAAAAAAGTTAGAGGCATTTAAAGAAAAATAAATTGGGGTTTTCCTCAAAACGCGATTGAAAACGTCAAAATTGGCAACATTTAGACAAAGGACTTGAAACTAATACGGGCTATGGAAAGAAAATGTTTCAAGAAGAATGTTTTGCAAACCCTGAAGTCTTGGCTTCAACCGTCATTGTCCTTTATTTTACTAAAATATTTCCAAAATATTCATTTCAAATAGACCCTTTCTCTGATGCTTTGGCAGTAGCCTTAGCTATAGAGTTTATCATTTAGTGGTATATAAATTTTGTCGAATTTTTGTAAATAATCAATAAAGCTCAATATATCCGTTATTATACAAGATATGAAAATAAATTGTATACATTAATTATAGTGTCTTGGGCTACATTTAAAAAAATATTTTTACAATTACAGGGTGGGACGCAGCAAATGCGTTATGGTAGCGAATTTTGATTAAATGCTTTAAATTTTAATAGCTCAATTTGCTATTACCGTATGAGGTTGACCAAGAAACGAGTATTTTCGGAAACACTTTAAGTTTATTTTCGGAAATTTTTGTACATTTTCAAACAATAAAGTTATTTGATGAAACATGGCACATTTTTTTTACTATGTAGGTTATACTGGTAACCAATTTGATGACTGCTTTCTTAAAAGAGAACACACGTATTTGCTATTAAAAGCATTTTAATGAAAATTCACTACTATAACGCACTTGCTGCGTCCAGACTTTTTTAATATCTATTTGACTTTGTCGAAATAGTTATAATGTTGTAGAAAAGTGTTTTTAAGTCGTCCGAGTAAGATATTTTTGCACATAAATTTTTTGAGAACATTCTGAACTCACAAAATTCAAAGTCCAAAAGATCAATGTTTGGGATGGAATAATTGGAAATTATATCTTAGATCCATATGAATTACCACCAAATCTCAATAGAAATTCCTATCTCAATTTTCTACACAATGGGTTCAGTGATCTTATTTAATTTAAGACTCTGTTCTCATCAAAATCTGTCTTGGTGTCATTAATTGTCATTTTGATAAGAATACCTAAAGTGTGCCAAGACATAATTCACTAAGTGAAGATTGGAACCTGTGATGAGCACTGATAGGTACACACAAACATTCTGTTTCCCCATCTGATGATGCTAACCTTGTTAGTGAAACGTCGTCAATGTCTATAAAAATGTGTTGTGGTGATTTGGATACTCCAAGACATTATTGTCTTTCTTGTGAAGAAATTGGAGATATGTTTTGTTTTTATTCGCAAGCAGATTGATTGGACGTAAGGCGTGCAGAAAAAAAACATTCAAACAAAAGACAGCCAGATCACAAATTATTCAAAAATGTTCATGGCAGATATGGTGAAACTGCCTTGTTTCACTCAAAAGGAGATATCTTAGGCGCTCTTAGAAATATCGTCCCCACACAGGAAGCAGAAATTTTAGCAGCAGATAATTCAGAAATTAGTTTGAGAAAAGAAAGTGCAGCTGCTAATGTAAATGGATCATTGGTTCTGAGGGAATTTCATGAGGAAGGTTTTCATCCATATCACTTTACACCCGTAACAGAATACATTGCCAGCTGATCTTTCGGCTAGATTATAATTATGTCATTCCTCAAGAAACAAAGGCAACGTAGTTCCACTATTTGTGAATAAAATATTATATAGGGTGGCGCATTAAAAACGAAACAGACCGATTTGCGTCCAGAGAATTTTTTTTAAGGAACGCTGAAACACGT
This sequence comes from Tillus elongatus, assembly GCA_964006375.1. Classification (NCBI taxonomy): domain Eukaryota; kingdom Metazoa; phylum Arthropoda; class Insecta; order Coleoptera; family Cleridae; genus Tillus; species Tillus elongatus. Next base: position 119,553,918 of record OZ023269.1, read on the forward strand.
CAATTTTAATATTGGGGGGGACAGGTTTTCACATAAAACTCAACTTTGTCACATCAACCCCTTAAGGGTGGTGATAACAACCTTTATATTTTAAATAGGGAACATGAGTCTAATTAATTTTATTTTTTTGGTTTTATCAACTCGTTAAAAAATTATTCACAGTTGGAATTGCAAGAACATATTTCATTCATTGTTTTCAATAAAATACGGCTTACAGGATGTTCTTTGCGACAATCCAAAAATGCAGCGAACTATACGCTTCTGCACTACAAAAACATCACACAGAAAAGTGGAGCTTCCCCACAAGCATGTGCCATACCTGAGTCGAGACTCAGTCTGTCATCATATAAAAAAGGCAACTGTTCTTTGCACAGTATGGTCCGCATAATGAAAAAATATTAATTGAGAGATGCCATATTTGCAACCAAATGAGAGCAATGAAACTTCCAGCTCAATATGCAAACCCAGAAGCCTTAGATCACTCGTATAGTCCAGAACAACATTACCAAGACATATACTGGGCCTGCCAACTTCCTTCTGGTAAGCATGAAACCTAATGATGTTTGTTTTAGACGAATTAAATTATATTAAATTCTGAAAAGAGTACTAGTGCAACTATTCATCAAAAGATCATCCGTCTTCTCAGATATAACCAGGGACGCATCATCTGCATACGTCGTGATACCTACATCAGGCGATATCTTATCAATCGTATTTATGTAAACAATGAAGAGAATTGCCCCCAAAACCGATCCCTGAGGGACTCCAGTAGAAACACCCACGGAGCAGTCTCCTTATACTTTCCTATCGTTCAGCAGTCTCTCTTTTTCTATATCGGGCACTTATTCAAACACAAAACACAGAATTTGACCCGAAAAAGGACCCTTGCTACTCTGGTAAGTGTCCCCAACTTAATGCCCCCGTTTATCTCTCCCTCGTATTATAAAATTTCCTCAATTATTTCCCCCATCGATTAAAATTGCTACCATAAAACAACACCTGGATTTTAATCTGATATCATCTTTCTTATTATAAATCCAGCGCCCTACGGCACAAATTATCTATACTAATTTAGCTTACAGCCCATATGATTCAAAATATACATACGATTTAAGTTTAAGAATTAATTCGGTACTCGAGACAGCTGACCCATTTCTTAATAAGAAATTATGGAATATTTAAGACAAATAATAAAAGAACGAACTCACCCAGATAAATCCTAGGCCCTGTACTCTGAATTACCCGACCCTATGTGGAACACGATGTTTCGCGATAATCGCCCTTTCGAACAAAAACTAATTTTCTCACTCACTTCTGAATTTACTCCACAGAAACCCTTGGTGATTATCGCGCGGCGGCGACTCCGAGCCCGGAGGTTGCCGCCAGCACGCTGTCTTCTAGACAGCGCATTTTTTCTGTCGCCGAGTCCCCTCAAAACACTGAGTTTGCGGTAATTTTCTATTGCAACTCAAGTAGCCTATTTAGCGGTTACTTACCCGTCATATCGTTGCCGGTACCGTTTAGAATTCCATTCCTTTCATTTTTTGCACTCAATTGACCCTTGTACCGCGCGTTTTGCGCTTGGTAAGGTGTTCTGACTTCACGTAATTAAATACCACACAATTTCAACATTGCTCGCGGTCTACATATTATTTATGCATATTATGCCGGATATATTTTACACCTAAAATATTCAGCTCTATGGCGACTTTTCATAAAAAAAATTCTGAGAATCAAATCAAACATTTATGTATGTAGAAATATCATAAATCAAAATACTTAAACAGGCCAGCATCCCGCTTACAACATTTTGTGTTAATTGGAGCTGTCGTGACAACATACTACCTGGTTCCGCACCGAGATGGCGACCCTGTCGTACATCTCACAATGTTCGGTACCTAGGTAGACTTCTTTTTGTTAAGAAGATACAAGATAATACTATTTTCCAATTAAAAGTTTTCAAGCGACGTTAAAAAACATTTGGGTATTTTTAAGAATTCGAAGGTACCCCAAGCAGCGCTCTCTATTCTATAGAGCCAAACTGGGATTTAATTTTTTTTATCACTATGAAAAACTCATTTGTACCAATTTTCCAGACGATAGTGAAATACTTTTCTAGAAGTCAAAAAAAATCTAAATTCAGTTTTTCATTTTAACACCCTGTATCTCTTTTAATTTTGACTTTTGAACTGGGGCAAGTTTAGCTAAATCGTAATATCTTGGTGCCATGAATCTATTGCTGTTCTGTGTACCATTACTTTTGGACCACTCTATAGAAGATGGAAGAAGGAAACTAACAACAACACAAGGGCATCCTGTTCTAATTTCTTTGATGTTGTACTTTATTAAGTTCATGTTCAGAAAACCCACATCGTTAAGAATTGAAACCTTTGTATGTCTGCCCATGGTCAAAGTATGCTTTGATTTTATCCTTATCCACCTGATCGCACGCGACGTCATTGAAATAAACAGCCAACTGATTTCTTTTACAGATTAGTAGGATCAATACCTCTCTAGGTTACCTATACCCATACTAAAGCATTATTTAAAATGTTAAGAAGTTCAAAAGTTCAATTTGTGGAGTGGATTTAGATAATTTGCGCGTCCATGTAACGTGACATTTAACGTTTTAAGGTAACCAGGCGATAAACCAAGCGTGCCAAAATGCACCTGTTGCTACTCTATGACGACCATAACTACGTTAGAACATATACCGAGCAAAGAAATTAGAGATCACTTGAAAAACGGAAATTTCATGATGGCTTTCACAATTTATTTTCCCGCTAATCGATTTTTATACTTGCAGTATTCAGTTAAAGCTAAATTATGTAAAAAACTCTGGACGCAGAAAGTGCGTTATGGTAGTGAATTTTCATTAAAATGTTTTTATTGCAAATATGTGTTTTCTTTTTATTTAAGAAAGCAGGTATCAATTTTGATTACCAGTATAACCTATATAGTAAAAACAATGTGCCATGTTTCATAAAAATAACTTTATTGTGTGAAAATGTACAAAAATTTCCAAAAGTAAACTTAAAGTGTTCCCGGAAAAACTCGTTTCTTGGTCAACCTGATAGGTCAATAGAAAATTGGGCTTGTCAAATATGAAGCATTTGATCATAACGCACTTGCTGCATCCAGAATTTCTTTTCTCACAAACATGCATTATATTTCGATGGAAAATGCAAAAATGCAATAACATAAGGCGAGTTTGATTAAAAAAAAAGAAAATTTGTATCATCAACGACTTATGGGCCACCCTGTGATTGTAGAAATATTTTTTAAGATGTAGCTCAAGACACCCTATAATTAATGTATAATTTTTTTTTTCATATATTGTATAATAACGGATATAATGAGCTTTATAGATTTTTTACGAAAATTCGACAAAAATTATATACCATTAAACGATAAACTCTATAGCTTAAACTACTGCCAAGCATCAGAGAAAGGGTCTATTTGAAATGAATTTTCTGGAAACATTTTAGTAAAATGAAGGACAATGACGGTTGAAACTAAGACTTCAGGGTTTGTAAAACATCCTTCTTGAGACATTTGATTTCAATAGCCCGTATTAGATTCAAGTTATTTGCCTAAATGTTGCCGATTTTGACGTTTTAAATCGCAACTTTGACGTTTTGAGGAAAACCCCAATTTATTTTTCTTTAAATGCCTATAACTTTTTTGTCTTTTGACATACATAGCTAAATCTTGGTAGGTAACTTACCTATAAGGATGTAAACCCGCGTACCAAATTTGGTTTTCCCTACTTTGTTAAGTTTAGAGATATAAATTTTTTTCGAAAGAAAACATAAAATTTTCCGGGAAAACCGGGGCCGATTTTCTTGGCTAACGAAGTTATTTAAGCCATTTGCAAAAGGAATTTATTTACCAAATTTATTCAAAATCGGCTCATTATTTTTTGAGTTATCGGTGTGATACATACATACATATGTATATATATATATATATATATATATATATATATATATATATATATATATATATATATATATATATATATATATATATATATATATATATATATATATATATATATATATATATATATATATATAAACATATAAAAATTGGAACTGACCCCGGATATGTGTTCTGGGGGGCCTAATTAGCGCTCATTTGAAGAAATTTTTTCAAAATTCAAAAGTCGGGATCTCCTCATTAGTGAATTTTTTTAAAGAAAATTCACTAAAAGTTATCTTACGAAATATGTATCTTAAAAATCAAACATTTTAAGTGATAACTAAGTGAAGATTGGATACTGTGATGAACACTGATAAGTAAACCTGAAAGACCCAAATCACCACAACACTAAAAGATTTCGGGACGCAGCAAGTGCGTTATGGTAGGGAATTTTCATTAAATGCTTCAAATTTAAATAACTCAATTTTCTATAAACTTAGAAAGTTGAATACTGGTACGGTAAGGTTTTTCACAGGGCAACATATCCACCAAATTTACCTTTGTAATTTTCAGAGAAAATTTTTTTTCGAAAGAAAACTCAACATTTTCCCGGAAAACCTTGTCCGATCTTCCTGGGTAACGAACTCATCAAGCCATTAATAAAATAAAGGTACTTGCCGAGTTTCATTCAAGTCAGTTATTATTTTTTGAGTTATCGGTTGTGTATATATATATATATATATATATATATATATATATATATATATATATATATATATATATATATATATATATATATATATATATATATATATATATATATGTATATATATATGTATCCCACCGATAACTCATCCAAGCCATTAATAAAAGAAAAGGCACTTGCCGAGTTTCATCCAAATCGATTTTTGAGTTATCGGAGGATACCTATATATATATATATATATATATATATATATATATATATATATATATATATATATATATATATATATATATATATATATATATATATATATAAACATATAAAAATTGAAATTGACCCCGGATATGGGTTCTAGGGGTCCTAGTTCGCGCTCATTTGAAAAACATTTTGCAAAGTCTCACCATCGATACCTCTCTATTAGTGATTTAAAAAAAAATAAAAATGCACCAAAAACCTGACGATTGTTTCACTAACTAAGTTAGCGTCATCAGTTGATGAAAAATTCTAAGCGTTTGACGACTAAAACCTTGTTTATATTCTGTGTAGGTACTCGGTCTAGACGGATGGTTCAAGTAAACAAATTTTCACTGCTTATTTACCGGAAATTGCCTCTATCCGAATTCCGTTATCTTCATTCCCACGCTCTTTGATGACATCCCTCGTAAAGTGATCAATCAATAAACTGTACATAGGCGGCCGTGCCGAATTCATACAAAATTTATTATTACTATATTTAGTGGCTAATGACAATTATATCGAGGCCATACCACCTTTTTCACCACAACCAACACCACCACCACCACCACTATATAGGTAGTAGTAGTAGTATGGTTTATTTTATATAATTGTACAATGTATTTATTCAAATAAGTGTTCAGACTTGTGCAGTATATTAATACAATTTAAATCACGTCCTGTGTAAAATGCATTGACATCGTCCTCTCGAGATGACACACTTAAAATTTTGACATACCAGACTTAAATTTGTGCAATGCTTCCCTTTTCCATGATCTCTATGAAGTTATATTATATTTGGTTTTCATAGATCCAACTATATTTAAAACAACGAATATATCCATTTATTTCTTTTTATTACAACACCATATTTATAATTTTTTGACATAGAAAAATAGTGATATATATATATATATATATATATATATATATATATATATATATATATATATATATATATATATATATATATATATATATACGTTCGAAAGCGTTTAGTTGTCCTGGTTGTCTAACATTTTTGATTAATTTTAGATTCTTTTTATCTACGTGGTGATTTATATCCCAGATATGTCGGCCACGCATGATCTATCTATAGTATCGTGTCTTAGTTGCGCTAAATGCTCTGTAAATCTAATTTCAATAGATCTTTTAGTTTTCCCGACGTATTTAAGATCAAAATCTTTGCAACTTATTTCATAGATAATAATAATAACACACTAGACAAACTCCGCACCCAGAAGTCTTTGACTTGTGCGGGGGGAGCTTACATACACATGTAGACGAAGGACACTACCCATAACTCATCAGAAATCGGCCTTTCCACATTCGAGTGAAAAAGACCGACTATCTGAATATGGGATTCGAACCCGTGACTTCCTATTTCGATTCTAGAGGTTACTTACCTCGCGAACTGAGCTATTCGGCCGGTACTATCCATGTCTTTTGGGTTACCTAGCAAATTTTCTAAAATATTTTTTTGTCAAAAATGTTAGTTCAAAATTGGCTTTCTTAAAAATGTTATCTAGACCTGTCGTGATTCGTGGTTCGAATGGTTGATTCTGCTAACGTTTTGTTTGTTTTCTATTTGTTAATCAATTTATCCACTAGGCAAGTAGTGTATTCGTTATATTCAGTCACGTTTTTAATATACCCTAATTATTTTCTATATCTATTTTTACTTAAAGGAACATGTAATATCCTATTTACTAAAAAATTCAAACTAGCCATTTTTTGTGCATACGTATGATGTGAGTCATTCGGAATATAACTTAGAGTGGTGGTTTTCTTCTTATGGTCGTCGAATTCTAAGGTGTCTTCATTTTTAATAACCAGGTAGCTTACCTGTCGCTAATGGACTCGTCTAAAGCCCATTGAAACCTGTTTTTTTCACACACACTCACACAACTAGGTAGTACCTCTAGAAAGGGTACTTTATTAATAATTTATATAACACAACGAAACCATACTCTAGAAAATACTTACTTTCACTTTCTAGATCCGTTCTAAATTTAGTCATTAAAAGGTCCGCAATAAATGGGCATAGTTGATTGCCCATTGTCGTGCCTTAGGTTTGTTCAAAAAACTCATTGTTGAACTGAAAAATATTTTGCCACCAATACGACTTATCCAAATTGTCCAAATTATTTATATAATCAATTGAGACTGGTGTCGCTGTCAGGAAATCACCCGGATGACTCACATATGTCCTCAGGTTGCAATGCTCCGTGATGTGGCGGATCGTCTGCCTTTCAGCACCGCAGTCACACTGTGGGGAGGGTATTATGTACCACTTGTAGAAGGCATCGGCACACCTGCCATGGGTGGTTCTAACCCGGTTAAGTGTTGTCCATGTCTTGCGTGGTAATTTGAAGCCGGCTGGAGTAATTGTTATGCAGGGCATGTTGTGAAGCTCCGGTTGTGCTGCCTCGGTTCAATTCCGTCTCCACTCGTTTATTGGATTGAAGTCATCGGCCACCAGGTCTCCAGCTGTTCTGATTGGCGGTTTTCTTGAGCGTAGCATATTCCTTCCTATGTCATCGATATCTGTGTTTATTGGTAGTTGTGGGGTTTGAAGAATCTTGTTGTACTCTCTGACAAGTGCAGTGGATCTCCGTATCGCTGGGGGCGGAATATGGCTCAGAACTGGTATCCAGTAACCTGGTGTAGATCCAACTGTGCCCGAGATTAAGCGCATCGTATGGTTCAATTGGATGTCGATTATTTTAACATGTGGGCTGTTTTGCCAGACCGGAGCACAATACTCCGTCGTAGAGTAAACGAGCCCCAAGGCGGAGCATCGAAGCGTGGCAGCGGAGGTACCCCATGAAGTGCCGCATAGTTTCTGTATGATGTTATTTCTTGTTTTGAGTTTTGAGGCAGTCTTAGTTAAGTGTTCTTTGAAGGATAAAGTTCTATCAAGAGTTATTCCTAAGTATTTAGGATATCGGTTATGGTGAAGCATCATGCCACCAAAGTACACGTTGAATTCTCTATTGGTCATGCGGTTATTTAGGTGAAAGCATGCCACCTCCGCATTGCCTGCACTAGGATGGAGTCTCCAGTTGCGGAAGTATTTCCCTAGGGTGTCCAAATTTTCAGTTAGCGTTTCCTCCGTTTCTTCCACTGATTTGCTTCTCGTTGCTATTGCCCAGTCATCAGCATAGCCAAATTTTCTGGAGCTTGTGGGCATATCGGCGAGGTAACAGTTGAACAGGAGTGGAGCCAGAACCGAACCCTGAGGCAGACCGTTATTAAGTTTATTCCAATCGCTCAGAGCATTTTCCATGACGACACGAAACAATCTATTGACAGCATGTTATCGATTAGTCCCACAGTTGTTTTTCAGGGTATTTCACGAAGTATCCACTTTTGCGTTGTCTTCAAAAGTTTTATATACAGCTCCGCAGCAACTCCCCACACCACCATCCCGTAATTCAAGTGTGTCTCGACCAACGCGTGATATAAGATACTCAAATATTTTTTACTTAAAATTTGTGCAAATTCCCGAAATTTTGCAATGAGTACACGGAGTTTTTTGACTACTGACAGAATATGATCCAACCCTCTTAAGTGAGCATTGATCTGCACCCCCCCCCCCCCTAACTGATTGTTGTGATTTATTTACGTATTAAATATATAAATAAAGCCAAATAATTACGAAATTTCGCCATTGTAACACACTTTTTGCGCCAGAATCTGTGTGTGTGTTTTATTTCTTTAACGTTGGCCTATTCCGCGACTATGGCCAATCACCGACGCCAGGGAGCAGTTTCACCTCACTATCCTGGAAATTTTGCCGAACCCCTGTCTTTCTGTAAGGAGGGTAGGGATCTTTAACGTGCCCAACATCGCATGGACACGGAACCGACGGCTTTACGCCCCCTCCGAAGGGCGGAACGTGCAGACATTCAACTTGCTCAAATACAATGCCAGAACCTCGGTTGATGTTAATTTTACAGTTTGTACTGAAAAAGTGAAAGGAGTACCCCGGGATCGAACCCAGTGCCCTTCGGTTCAGAGGCACACGTTCTTACCTCTGAACCAGCGAGGTTCACAGAATCTGTTCAGAATAAAGTGAATCAATACTGGTAATGTAGGAATGAGAAGGAAGTAAGATATATTGGTACAAAAAATTTTAAAGAAGGTTTTTGCTCGTCATATTAAAATTTATATAATAGTTTTACGTAATTTTAATGTAAAAAGTATTCAAAAAGAAATTTTTCTGCATCAACAATTTTCTTTGATTAAGAAAAAACTCTGGACGCAGCAAGTGCGTTATGGTAGTGAATTTTCATAAAACTATTTTTTAATAGCAATAATGTGTGTTTTTTTAAGAAAGCGGGCATCAAATTTGGTTACCAGTATAATCTATATAGTAAAAACAATGTGCCATGTTTCATCAAAATAACTTTATTGTTTGAAAATGTACAAAAATTTCCGAAAGTAAACTTAAAGTGTTCCCGAAAAAATTCGCTTCTTTGTCAACCTTATAGGTTAATAGCAAATTGAGCTATTCAAATATTAAGCATTTGATCAAAATTCGCTACCATAACGCACTTGCTGCGTCCAGAATTTTTTTTCTTACAAACATGCATTATATTTTGATGGAAAATGCAAAAATGCAATAACATAAGGCGTGTTTGATTAAAAAAAAAAGAAAATTTGTATCACCAACGACTTATGGGCCACCCTGTGATTGTAGAAATAATTTTTTAAGATGTAGCTCAAGACACCCTATAATTAATATATACAATTCTTTTTCATATCTTGTATAATAACAGATATATTGAGCTTTATTGATTTTTTTACGAAAATTCGACAAAAATTATATACCATTAAACGATAAACTCTATCGCTAAGATTACTGCCAAGCGTCAGAGAAAAGGTCTATTTGAAATGAATTTTCTGGAAACATTTTATTAAAATGAAGGACAATGACGGTTGAAACTAAGACTTCAGGATTTGTGAAACATCCTTCTTGAGACATTTGATTTCCATAGCCCGTATTAGATTCAAGTTCTTTTCCAAAATGTTGCCAATTTTGACGTTTAAATCGCAACTTTGACGTTTTGTGAAAAACCTCAATTTATTTTTCTTTAAATGCCTATAACTTTTTTGTCTTTTGACCTACAAAGCTAAATTTTGGTATGTAGCTTACCTATAAGGATATAAACACGCGTACCATTTGGTTGCCCTTACTTTATTAATTCCGGAGATATACATTTTTTTCAAAAGTAAACACAAAATTTTCCGGGAAAACCTGGACCGATTTTCCTGGCTAACAAACTTATCCAAGCCATTTGCAAAAGCAAGGTATTCACCAAATTTAATTAAAATCGGCCCATTATTTTTTGAGTTATCGGTGTGATACATATATATATATATATATATATATATATATATATATATATATATATATATATATATATATATATATATATATATATATATATAATATATATATATATATATAAACATATAAAAATTTTAACTGACCCCGGAAATGTGTTCTGGGGGGCCTAATTAGCGCTCATTTGAAGAAATTTTTTCAAAATTCAAAAGTTGGGATCTCCTCATTAGTGAATTTTTTTAAGAAAATTCACTAAAAGTGTATAAAAGTTTCGCTAGGTTATGTATTCAGCACCCAGGTCGGCTTGATTTTCTTCGGCTTCGTTAGATAAATCGCTGATAACGGGTTCCGTGACATTAAAGGTTATGACGTCATAGTTGCTCGCGAAAAAACGTTTAGGTTTATTATCGAATTGATCTAGACAACAAAAACATTAATATCTTGCATGTACTAAATTCCCTGCTTTCGTCCAAGTCGTTCTTGCGTTACCTGCCCTTAAATGTAAATTTATCCCCAAGTTAAAGTGGATTCTGATTTTCAAGGACCCTGAGTGAACATGCGTGAGCTTTCTATAACCTTGACCACAAAATTTGAAAAATTCGCTATTAAGCCTATTTAATAAAGTTTATTAAACGGCAACATTGTTATCAAATCAACCGAATCTAAACAGCAGGGGAATAGTATTTCTATATAAAAATGAATTCTATCGACTCTTTCGAGCTACATAACTATAAAAACTATATAGCTGGTCCCTACAAAAGTGTATTTAATTAGGTTAGATGTAACTAGCAAGTAAGCAAGCCGTAAAGTTTTATTATTGTTATCAGAAGTAAATTGTGTCGCAAAATAGTAGACAGTTTTGCATATCAAGTAGATATCGATGAAATATTTTAAAAAGTCTGGACGCAGCAAGTGCATTATGGAAGAGAGTCTCTTTAATGCAAGCAGGCATCAATGTGGTCACCGGTATATCAAAATAACTTGTTTGAAAATGCACAAAAATTTTCCGAAAATAAACTTAAAACGTTTCCGAGAAAACTCGTTTCCTAACGGACGAACCTTAGGTTAATAGCAAATTGCGTTTATGAATTTTGAAGCGGTTAATGAAAATTCTCTACCAAAATGCACTTACTGCGTCTCGATTTTTTTTACAAACATGCATCATATTTCGATAAAAAAATGCAAAAATAAGGAATGTTCAAAAAAAATTGTTGGTATCACCAACAACTTATGGGCCATTCTGTGATTGTCAAAATAATTTCCTAAGATGCAGCTCAAGACACCCTATAGGTAATGTATACAATTTTTTCTCGTATCTTGCATAATAACAATGATATTGAGCTTTGCCGTAGAAAGGCGTCACTCTGTATATATGTAAACAGAAGGGAAACAGGCATATGCATTTTAGGGGGTCTAATTTGCGCTTATTTGAAGAAATCTTTTTAGAATTCAAAAGCCGTGGTCTCCTCAATAACGAATTTTTTCTACGAAAATTAGTTAAAAATTACGGAGCGTTAAGCCACAAACTTAACTAAAACTACTGCCAAAGCATCAGAGAAATGATCTACCTGAAATGAATTTTCTGGAAATATTTTGGTAAAATGAAGGGCAATGATGGTTGAAGCTGAAACTTAAGGGTTTGCAGAACACTCTTTACACAATCCGTATTTCTTTCAGGTTCTTTTCCTAAATGTTGCCAATTTTGACGTTTCAAATCGCGACTTTTAGTGAATTTTCGTAGAAAAAATTCACTAATGGGGAGATCCCGACTTTTGAATTTTGAAATTTTTTTTGCAAATGAGCGTGAACTAGGACCCCTAGAACCCATCTCCGGGGTCAGTTTCAATTTTTATATGTTTATATATATATATATATATATATATATATATATATATATATATATATATATATATATATATATATATATATATATATATATATATATATATATATATATATATATATATATGTATCACACCGATAACTCAAAAAATAATGGGCCGATTTTGATAAAATTTGGCATGTACGTTTATTTTGTAAATGGCTTGGATAAGTTTGTTAGTCAGGAAAATCGGACGAGGTTTTCCGTGAAAATTTTGAGTTTTCATTCAAAAAAAATTATTATCTCAAACAGTAAAAAGCCGTTTTTATAAAATTTGGCATGTACCTTCCTTTTGTAAATGTCTTTGACAAGTTTGTCAGTCAGGAAAATCGGAAGAGGTTTTCATGGAAAATTTTTAGTTTTTATTCGAAAAAATTTTTTATCTCAAAGAATAATGGGCCGATTTTGATGAAATTTGGCACGTACCTTCCCTTTGTAAATGGCTTTGATAAGTTCGTTAATTAGAAAAATCGGACGAGGTTTTTTGGAAGAATTTTGAGTTTTCATTTGAAAAAAAAATTATCTTAAAAAATAAAAAATCTATGATAACCAAATTTGGTAGGTAGGTTTACGATATAAAACGTAAACTATACACCAAAATTTAGATTTCTATGTTACAAGAAAAAAAAGTTATAATAAAATATTTTGTGCCAGATCATTTCTATGAAAATTCAGTACCATAACGTACTTGCTGCGTCCAGGCAAAAGTATTTCAGTAATGTCTTACAGGGTACTAGAAGAACTTGGGGGGTCTTTTTGCAAATACCGTAGTTGAACAGTCAGCGGCTATACCTGAAGTACATCCTGCAAGTTCTGAGGCCACTGATGTCCATATGTTATGGGAATATTTTGGCAACAAAATAGTGCAGTCAACTGATATAATGACCTCTTCACCCACTACAAAAGCGATTCTAACCGTGAAACAATATTTATCCATGCCAAATGGACCTCGTTCCAACAATATACTTCACTTTTGGTTAGAAAACAAAAATTTATCGCCTGTGCACCGGCTACATCTGTACCTTCTGAAAGGATGTTTTCCAAAACTGGTCTTATCAAACATTCGGACCAGACTGTATTTTTAAACACAAGCTTGTAGTGGAGATTTAAAACTATTTAATAGTTTCTGTATTGATTCCAGTTTTATTTAATTTTATTACATATTTTTTATTCCACAAAACTAAAAATTAATTAAACGAACGTGAAAACATAAATAATATAACCTTCCGTTTTTGTTTTTACGCCAAATTAATTCCCGTCAGCTTACCACTGAGCTGTTAGATGTTATATTTGATCTGCCAGAATGTATTGCCTACCTTTATATATATATATATATATATATATATATATATATATATATATATATATATATATATATATATATATATATATATATATATATATATAATTCAAACTGACCCTGGATATGGGTTCTAGGGGGCCTAGTTTGCGCTCATTTGAAGACATTTTTTCTAAATTCAAAAATCGGGATCTCCTCGTTAGTGATTTTTTCAAAAAGAAAATTCACTAAAACAAGCACTTGTGAAGCCACGGGAAAAGTCTACGACTGTATTAAATATGGAATGGTTTCACTAAGTTAGGGCAAGAACAAACAACCAGATATGCTATTCAAATTGAATTAAGTCTTAAAACTTTCATCTCCTCTTTATCAAATTATTTTTTATACAAAAACTCGCTAAAAAATTCATCGGAATAACAACAATCTAATTAGATAACTGTAAAGTGAAATAAGACTAAAAAAAAATTGATAAAAAGTAAATCCACTAACTAGGATTAGAAGTCGTTATGTGGGAGTCGATTATACGATATACAGGGACCTAGCCCACTGAGCTACGCTCGACATGTATTTACTAGCAGGTATATCCCAGAATATATGTTAACTCTTCAAGGTTTTACAATTTACACAAAACCATTTTGATTTACAATGGATTTTTTGCTCATATTTGAACGAAATCAAGGGAAATAACGACTTAGACAGATATCTAGGAGCTTGTTGGTCATTTCTTGTGGTATTTTTCACTCACATTCTGAACAATCAATTTTTACGTTTTAACTTTCTTGAATCAGATTTAATTAATTAAAAATTAATTCACCTCTACCTTTTTTGTCTTTTAAGATAGCGATTTAAATTTTAGTACGTATGATACTCTTTATGACCGAAACCAGCGCACCAAATTTGGTTGCCCTCACTTTGTTATTTCCGGAGGGTTTTTTTTCGAAAGAAAACACAAAATTAAAACCGATTTTCCCGACTAACGAACTTACCCAAGCCACTTGCAAAAGGAAGGTATTCGCCATATTTATATATTTATATTTATATATAAACATATAAAAATTGAAACTGACCTTGGATATGGGTTCTAGGGGGCGTAGTTCTCGGTCATTTGAAGAAATCTTTTCAAAATTCAAAAGTGGTGGTGTGGTGGTCTCCTCAACGATTTTTTTCTACAAACATTCACTAAAAATTATAGACCATTAAACGATAAACTCTCTAATTGAAACTACTGCCAAAGCATCAGAGAAAGGGTCTATATGAAATGAATTTGCTGTAAATATTTTAGTAAAAAGGACAATTGCGGTTGAAGCTGAAACTTAAGGGTTTGCAAAACACTCTTCTTGCTACATTTTCTCTACATAACCCGTATTCGTTTCACGTCTTTCTCTAAGTGTTGCCAATTTTGACTTTCAAATCGCCACTTTGACGTTTTAAGAGGACCATCCCAATTTTTATTTAAATGCCTTTAAACCTACAGATCTAAGATCAAAATTTGGTTGCGAGAACTTTTGTTATTTCCGGAGATATAAAACTTTTTCTAAAGAAAACAGAAAAATTTCGGTGAAAAAGTAGCTGATTTTCTTGGCTAACGATACACTTGTACTCTCCAGATTTGATCAAAATCAACGCAATATTTTTTGAGTTATCGATATATATATATATATATATATATATATATATATATATATATATATATATATATATATATATATATATACATACATACATACATATAGACGTATAAAATTAAACTGCCCCCAGATATGTAAGTAATTTTTTTAATTCAAAAGTCGCGATCTCCTTATTGGTGAATTACAAAAAAATAACTAAAAATGACTAACAATCCATTGTAAATAAAAACTGTTTGGTATAAATAGTAAAGACGTTAGAAAACTAACATAATAGCGTATATACCTGCTAGTACATACATCTGTCGTGTCGACGGTGGTCGAGTAGTCTAAGCGGTGTGCATCAGATAATCGAGGCCTATAATGAGACCAGTTCTAATCCTAGTTAGTGACTTCACTTTTTATTATTTTTTAAGTCTTTCATTTCATTTTCTCGTTATCTGATTAGGTCGTTGTTATTCCGGTGAATTTTTAGCGAGTTTTTGTATAAAAAATAATTTTATAAAGAGGAGATGAAAACTTTAAAGACTTAATTCAATTTAAATAGTGTATTTGGTTGTTAATTCTTGCCCTAAATTAGTGAAACCGTTCCATATTTAATACAGTCGTAGACTTTTCCCGTGGATTCACAAGTGCTTGTTTTTTTTCTGCAACCGACTTCAATTTTTAGTGGATATTCTTTTAAAAATTCACAAATGGGGAGATCGCGACTCTTGCATTTTAAAATTTTTTTCAAATGAGCGCTTATAGGTCCCCTAGAATACATATCTGATGCCAGTTTCAATTTTTATGTCTATATATATATATATATATATATATATATATATATATATATATATATATATATATATATATATATATATATATATATATATATATATATATATATATATATATATATATATATATATATATATATATATATATATATATATATATATATATGTATACATACATACCGATAACTCAAAAAATAATGCGCCAATTTTGATCAAATTTGGTAAGTAGTTCTCTTTTGCAAGTGTTTCCTTAGCCAAGAGAATCAGCTAATTTTCCCTGAAAAATGTGTGTTTTCTTTCGAAAAAATTTTATATCTCCGGAAATAACAAAGCTATCGAAACCAAATTTTGTACGCGGGTTCGCGTCATAACACGTAAATTACGTACTAACATTTAGATCTGCAGGTTGTGTGTGTATGTGTTTTGTTTCATTAACGTCGGCCTATTTCCGCGACTATGACCAATCACCGACGCCAGGGAGCAGTTTCACCTCACTATCCTGGAAAAATTTCCGAACCCCTGCCTTTCTGTAAGGAGGGTAAGGATCTTTAACGTGCCCAACATCGCATGGACACGGGACGACAAATTTACGGCCCCTCCGAAGGGCGGAACGTGCAGACATTCAACTTGCTCAAATACAATGTCAGAACCTCGGTTGATGTTAATTTTACAGTTTGTACTGAAAAAGTGAAAGGAGTACCCTGGTATCGAACCCAGTACCCTTCGGTTCAGAGGCACACGTTCTTACCCCTGAACCACCGAGGTTTTTGGAGATCTGCAGGTTTAAAGACAAAAAAGTTATAGAGATTTAAAGAAAAATTGGGATTTTCCTCTTAAAACGTCAAAATCGCGGTTTGACATGTCAAAATTGGCAACATTTAGGCAAAGAATGTGTAACGAATACGGGTTATGTAGAGAAAATGTAGCAATGTTTTAAAAACCGTAATTGCCCTTTCTACTCAAATATTTGCAGAAAATTCATTACATATAGACCCTTTCTCTGATGCTTTGGTAGTACAGTTTATCGTTTAATGGTCTATAATTCTTAGCGAATGTTTGTAGAAAAAATTTGTTAATGGGGGGACCACCACTTTTGAATTTTGAAAATAATCCCCCCATATCCGGGGTTAGTTTCAGTTTTTATCTGTTTTCATATATACAGGATGACGCATTTCTACCGTAAAGCTCAATATATCCGTTATTATACACAGATACGAGAAAAAATTGTATATGTTAATTATAGGCTGTCGTGAGCTGCACCCTATTAAATATGTTTTACAATTATAGGTGGCCCATAAGTGGTTGGTAGTACTTTTTTTTTTTAATCGAACATGTTAGTATGTTAGTAAGAAAAGAAACTCCGGAGGTAGGAAGTGCGTTATGGTAGCTAATTTTCATTATATGTTTCAAATTTCAATAGCTTAATTTGCTACTAACTTAACGTTCGTTGGCTAGTAACCAGTTTTTTCGGGAACATTTTAAGTGTATTTTCGTTTTTTTTTACATTTTCACACAATAAAGTTATTTTGATGAAATATGGTACATTGCTTCTACTATATAGGTTATTCTGGTAACCAAATTTCATGCCTCTGTCCTTAAAAGAAAAGACATATTTGCTATTTAAAACATTTTAATAAAAATTCACTACCATAACGCACTTGCTGCGTCCAGACTTTTATTTCATTTTTGAACTGTGGAAAGTTTGTCTAAATAATAATATTTTGATGCCAAGAATCGACTGTACCATTTATTTTTGACCAGTCTGTAGACACTATTAAATTGAAGTGTATAAGTTAATGGAAAAATGAGTTATCTTAATTCAAACTTTTTATCGAAAATTTGATACCACAACACGCAAATTCGCAGTCAGAACTTCTATTAAATAAATTATAATGGATTGTCATCAAATAGCAGCAACATGAACAGAAAACTTACACGTTTAGAATACCCTGATTTGCTTTTCTTGGAACACATTTTTGAATGTCATTATCTTGATCTTGAGATTAGCAAATTCCTGTATTTGAAAATGTTGTATGAAATAATCTAAAATAGCCACAAATAAAATGCAATTATAAAAGTACGTAGGTAAATACAGAAGTATTTGAAAATACAGAAATCGTTTATTCCACTTGATGCTCAGTGAATTTTGTGTAACATTCAC
The DNA here is from genome assembly GCA_964006375.1 of Tillus elongatus. Lineage (NCBI taxonomy): Eukaryota > Metazoa > Arthropoda > Insecta > Coleoptera > Cleridae > Tillus > Tillus elongatus. The sequence continues at coordinate 119,571,882 of OZ023269.1, forward strand.
ACATGACCTTTTTACGTGTATTAATCATGAACTAAGGAAAATCAAAGTTTAACTAGAATGTTTATGTATTCATGTCGTTGACTAATATAAGCAAACCTGAAGGAAATTATGTATGTATATTCCTCTAAGCGGATCGATATTACTGTTTTCCATATATGATAGATTTGTAGAGTCTACCTTCTGGAAAGGTTAACGAAGAATTGCGTGACTGACTTTCTATATCTCAGTAGTTTTATCTGAAGAAGCTGCTCCCAATGTAATATTGACCAAAAACCAATTGCTCGCCGTTAAGGGCAAGACGTAAAGAGTTAAAAAAGCCATGAGGCAAGAATGGTTGCAGGTAGCGACTAATGACGCAATACCTTGCGTGAGGTGCCGCATTGGCCAATTTCTTTGATCGCCTTATCAACACATATACTACCATAAGGCCGTTAATTCCATGCCGTATTCTTGTGCATGTCTTGAAGTATAAGAAGTTTCGAGCGCAAGCGTATCACAGTGAAGAAATTTCACCGCAAAGTGGACGCATTTTAACAACAGTTGTGCTTTCTTTCACAATCTGGTTGAAGAGCGAAGTGCAAGATGAACGCTTTGTATGTGACAGTGTCGATACCTCTGATTTTGGTGCTTGCTGGTTTCAACCATGCACATGGGCTGACCACATTTGGAAAGTCGAATAGTCAAGGGAATCAACAACCTCCACATCCCCCTGGTAGAGTTGCTTTGATATTTTCTTATTTTTCTTATATTTTAGAGTTTTGCACGATCATATTTATACTTAGTCGTCATGACTCTGAGGATACTTTTTGTCTTTAATTATAACACTCATTTGAATTTCTTTTTGTAAATAGGGTAACTAAAAAAGAACATTTTTACATCTTATTTATTGTAGACTGTCTGTAATTCTATGATTGTAGGTGTTTTTCGGACAGATTGGTTTTGTTGTCGTTTCAATTTAAAGAAAAATGAAGTAAATACAGAAAAACTTTATTTTTTTTTAATAGAACAACAAATAATTCATAAATTGGGGAATACTAATTACATGGTAAGGTTTTCAATTTTTTGCCAATTTCTGAGCTTGGAGAAAACTTTACAAAACACTGAAAGTCCAAAAATAAAGAAAAAGTCACCACAACATTAGCTTTTAATAGAATCTATTTGTTTTTAAAATCAATTTTTAAAGACACAATAGACTTAACGAATTGAATTTTTATGCTTTTACAAGCCTGATAAATAAAGCAGATTTTTGCTTCGATTTCGGTATCTTATGAAATCTAAAATAGTCAAAATTGTTAATTGAAACATAGATGGTAACTTTAAAAAAAATTCAGTTGGGATTAAAAAACTTTAGAAAACACTTAAAACCTAAAAAGAAGAAAAGGGCACAACGTTAATAATGTCTATGGAATTTGGAAAATCTTTTAAAACTAATTTTTGAAGATTCTATGTACTAGATTTTTATACATATATAAGTCACAGAAATAAGGCAGATTTTGGCTTTAATTTTGACACAGAGTCTTGTAGAATTTAAAATTATGTACACAAAAGATTATTTCTAGCCAATGGTTAGAAACTGTTAATAGAAACAAGAATGTTAACTAATAAATTGTTGGGTGAGTTTAAGGTTTTCAAAGTTTCTGCACATTTCTAAACTTTGAGAAAATTTCAGAAAACAGTGAAAGTTTAAAAATAAAGAAAGCAGTTCGGAACGCAGCAAATGCGTTATGGTAGTCAATTTTCATTAAATGCTTCAAATTTGAGTAACTCAATTTTCTACAAACTTAGAAAGTTGAATTTTGGTATGTAGTAAGATCTTTCCCAAGGCAACATATCCACCAAATTTCAGCTTTGTAATTTTCGGACAAACATAAAATTTTCGAAAGAAAATTCAAAATTTTCCCGGAAAACCTTGTCCGATTTTCCTGGTTAACGAACTCATCCAAGCCATTAATAAAAGAAAGGCACTTGCCGAGTTTCATACAAATCGGTTAATTTTTTTGAGTTGTCGGTTGGATATATATATATATATATATATATATATATATATATATATATATATATATATATATATATATATATATATATATATATATATATATATATATATAAACATATAAAAATTGAAACTGACCCCGGATATGGGTTTTAGGGGTTCTAGTTCGCGCTCATTTGAAAGAGTTTTTGCAAAGTCTCACCATCGATACCTCTCTATTAGTGAATTTTAAAAAATAAAAATTCACTAAAAAGACAACACATGGAAAACTTTCAAAACACTGAGAGTTTCCATGCGAATTACAGTTTAATGTTTTAGCGAATTAAAAAAAAAAATCGCTAATGAGGATATATATATATATATATATATATATATATATATATATATATATATATATATATATATATATCCGACCGATAACTCAAAAAATAATGGACCGATCTTGATCAAATTTGGTGAGTACCTTCCTTTTGCAAGTGGCTTGGATATGTTCGTTAGCCAGGAAAATCGGACCAGGTTTTCCCGGAAAATTTTGTGTTTCTTTTCTAAAAAATTATATAAAGAGTGAACTCTGTACCAAAATTTCTCTAGCTTTAAAGACAACGAAGTTATGGGCAGTTAAAGAAACAAATTTTGGAGTTTTCCTCAAAACGTCAAACTCGCAATTTTAAATGTCAAAATTGGCAATGTTTAGGCAAAGAACGTGGAACAAATACCGATTGTGAAAAGAAAATGTTGCAAGAAGAGTGTTCTGCAAACCCTTAAGTTTCATATTCAACCGTCATTGCCCTTCATTTTACTAAAATATTTACAAAATATTCATTTCAAATAGACCCTTTCTCTGATGCTTTGGCTGTCAGTTTAGTTAAGTTGCTGCTTTTTTGGATATTTATTTGTAGGTTTAGTGAAGTTTATGGTTTAACGGTCTATAATTTTTTTAGCTAATTTTCGTAGAACAAATTCGTTAATGCATTTTTGCATTTTTGATCGAAATATGATGTGTTTAAAAGAAAAAAATCTGGACGCAGTAAGTGCGTTTTGGTAGCGAATTTTCGGTAAATTTCTAGATTAGCTCCCGAACGCTTTTCAAAAAACTGTTTTCAGAAACTTGCCTAGACCCCCCCCCCTGGATGCACAAACCCCAAGAAAAATTTCTTGTTCACACCCCCCAAGGAAATTACGGGACCAGGAGTGAATAGGGTTGCTGGTAGTAAAAAGGAAATATGAGCAGAAAATGCGAATAAAACTGGCTTGAAAGTTGTCTTTTTCACATCTTGAAGCCATATCCCCCTTAAACCCCGCCTACCCCGCACAGCACCTGTATTCCCTCAGGTGCCGTAACTTCGGGTATGAACAAGAAAATTTTCTCGTGGTTTATGCAACGAGGGTGGTTGTATGCACGCGAGGGGGGAAGGAAAATCTCCACGATGAAGCAGCCACCCCCAACCCTACTGCTTCGTCGTAGGCATTTTCCTTCCCCCCTCGTGTAGGCGGAGTTTAATGGGGATATGGATTCAAATAGACAGCTTTTTTTAAGCAGTTTTCTTCGATTTTTCTGCTCATATTTCCTTTTTACTACCTACCCCGCCCAGCACCCCTATTCACTCCCAGTCCCGTAACTTCCTTGGGGGGTGTGAACCAGAAGTTTTTTCTTGTGGTTTGTGCATCCAGGTGGGGTCCTAGTAATATTCATGAAAACAATTTTTTGAAAAGTGTTCGGGAGCTAATCTGTTGGTTGGTGTTAATGTTACAGTTTGTACTGAAAAAGTGAAAGGAGAACTCTAGGATCGAACCCAGTACCCTTCAGTTCAGAGGCACACGTTCTTACCTCTAAACCACCGAGGCTCTATATATATATATATATATATATATATATATATATATATATATATATATATATATATATATATATATATATATATATGACACCGATAACTCAAAAATTCTAGACCAATTTTGATTAAATTTGCTGAGTACCTTCTTTTTGTAAGTGGCTTGGATAAATTTGTTAGCCAAGAAAATTGACGAAGGATATCCTGGAAAATTCTGTATTTTTTTTTCGGGAGGAATTTGTAACACCGCAACCAGATTTGGTACGCGTGTTTGCGCTGTAAAGGGTAAACCATTCACCAAATTTAGATCTGTAAGCTCAAAGACAAAACAGTTATAGGCATTTAGGGAAAAAAATGTGGTTTTCCTCAAGACGTCAAAGTCGTTATCTGAAACGTCAAAATTGGCAACATTTAGGCAAAGAACCTGAAAGAAATACGGATCATGTAAATATTTTTCTGCAAACCCTTAAGTTTCAGCTTCAACCAGCATTGCCCTTCATCTTACTAAAATATTTTCAGAAAATAGACCCTGCCTCTGATGCTTTGGCAGTAGCTTCAGTTAAGTTTATGGTTTAACAGTCTATAATTTATAGCTAATTTCCGCAGAAAAATTCGTTAATGAGGAGACCGCGACGTTTGAATTCTAAAAAGATTTCTTCAAATGAGCGCAAACTAGGCCCCTTGGAATCCATATCCGGGCTTACTTTCTGTTTATATATATATATATATATATATATATATATATATATATATATATATATATATATATATATATATATATATATAGGGTGACGCATTTCTACGGTAAAGCTCAATATAATTGTCATTATACAAGATATAAGAAAAAGTTGTATACGTTACTTATAGGGTGTCTTGTGCTGCATCTTATAAAATTATTTTGACAATCACAGTGTGATTGATGCATGTTTGTAAAAAAATCTAGACGCAGTAAGTGCGTTTTGGTAGCGAATTTTTATTAAATGCTTTAAAATTCAAAAACTCAATTTGCTATAAACCTAAGGTTCGTAGGCTAGAAAACGAGTATTCTCGGAAATATTTATTTTCGGAAAATTTTTGTACATTTTCAAACAATAAGGTATTTTGATAATATATGGTACATAGTTTCTACTATATAGGTTATACCGGTGACCAAATTGATGCCTGCTTGCATTAACGAGACATATTTGCTATTAAATATATTTTTATGAAAATTCACTTCCATAACGTACTTGCTGCGTCCAAACTTTTAAAAAGTCAAATGCATAAATTCTCCGTATTTTCAAAATGGTGTAAAGACCACAATACCGTGTATCATGCGATGGCGTGCACCTGAAATATTGTAAAATTCCCTAAAAAGCACAGTATTTGGGAAATACAGTTGTAGATACTTCTTATCTGTATTTAGTGTGGAACGGTTACACTGAGTAGAGACAACAACAAATACTGAGCAGCAACATCCAAGATGTTAAATTAAATTGGCAAAAATATTGGACACGTTCACTAGGCGCCAACAGTTGTCAACAATTGAATAATTGTGTTAGCGTTTGCGGTCACCAGTCCTGCTTAGTTTATGCTGGAACTCAACTGTTCCCTATTTGTCAAAGCGGAATACCAGACAAACGTCACAAAATAGTGCTTGAATCAACAGTGCGTCGTTCATCCGTTTCCCACCGCTAAAATCTATCGGTAGTCGGCAGATGAGCACTTCAATTGAGCTGTTGGCGCCTGGTGAACTCAACTATTGTCACTTGTGAACTGGAGGAATTGATCTGCAAACATCTTTTACATGTAAACGCGGAGTTTCCTTACGAAAATGTTTCTGAAGGTTACTCTTTCGAGTCGGGACTAATAAAATAGTAATTTACGTTACAAGTCCGGAAAATACTGTTTTTTTGGACGAGTCGACAAAATTCTAGGACGAGCCGTAGGCGAGTCCTGGAAGTCTGCGAGTCCAAAAAAACTCTTTTCGGACGTGTTGCGTACACTATTTTTTCGGCAACCGTGTAGAATAACAAATCAATGAGACACATTTCTTTATTATATTTCTTTGTAGAACAAAATTTCGAACATTTTAATTCTTATTTGTATTAAATATTGAAATTCGAACAGAAGATAGGTACTAACAGAAACATTCTAATTCTTATTTATATTAATATTTATATTAAAATTCGAGCAATTGCTAATAGTGAAAGGATTAAATTTGTTTGAAATGCTTGCTATATTTAAATGCCTTTTGTAGTCAGAACAAGAAGGTAAAGTTTCCGTTTCATATTGATTGTTTTCATCTGATAATTTTTGAATGGTATTGGCAATTTTAATTTTGTTTTTTAGTGAATTGTCTATATATCCTTCAGCGACATTGGTAGACTTACAGCCACCGTGTCTCTTCAAATTTGTGATGTTTCCACCATTATCAGCAAATATTGTCGCTGAAGTTCGACGCATGCTATGGCCTGTGTAATTTTTAGGATTGGGTAAATTTAAAAATTCTGCAATTTTTAATCCGAGATTCCCAAAACTGTGGATACCAACGGGCTGAATAGAACATTTTCCTTTTTTGTAATTCGCGAATAATCTGTTATGTGGAGTATGGGATGGCCGTAAAGATAAATATTGCCTATACAACAGCAGGTTTTCTTGCCCAATTACAACAAAAGTTCTCTCAATATGTGTTTTAGAATCTGGTATTTTCACAAGCAACATGTCTTCTTTGTCGTTTATTATATCAATTGACATTTTTGTTAGTTCTTCCCGGCTACACGCACCGGCTAACCCAATAATTGTTGCTAACTGAAAATGAAGCGAATTAAGTTGATACTTTTATATCCTACAATCGTAATATTTTGTTAAAATTACCTTTAGCATTAGATATGTTTTATTATCGGCTTCTCTAATGAATTTGTTGATTTGCTCGCTGCTGAAGACTTCTGATTTCTTTGCTTTATAACCAACATTTTTCCTTTCAAGAAATGCGATTACCTTTGGGAAAGTGGCTATGTTTACATTTTTCTTCATTAAAATGGTACTTTTCAACATAGAGTACATGCTCCACAGGGTAAAGGATTTGACAGTTTCAGATTTTTGCGCCAAGTAAGCTAAAATTACATCCCTTGTAATAGTTTTGCATTTCTTCATATCCATCCATCTCGTGAACAAATCGTAAACGTTTTCATACCTGGACTTTGATTTTTCAGGCAATAATTGTGCTGTAGCAGCAGCTGCTGCATTGGAAATTTCGTAAGGCACATTTCCAAACTCACTATCGCTGTTGCTTTCCATAGTTTATTGAGACAATTGCGACCAAAACCATGCAAACTTTCGAAAATTAAAATGTCAACTAATTTCATTTCAGATAGCTGTCAGTCGTTATTTCGTTGTTATGGTAATGTTCAACTGCATTTATCAAAATCATACCTATCAAGATTTTCATATTCACAATGACAACAACGATGTGATTCTTCCCGGCCTAGTCCGGGAAGTACGTACTTCCCGGACTAGGCCGGAGAAATGCTACTTTCTCAACGAAAAAGCGTTCGGGAACTGGGTACTTCCCGGACGGTAACCGAAAAAATATTTTGATACAAAATCAGTGAAAAAATTGATTCCAATTTGCAAAACTCAAACTTAAAAATGGTTTAAATTAATTTCCAAAATCAAAAATCCTCTAAGCATTTAACAATGCTTCTATAGTTATTAAAAATAGGTGATTTAAATGTTCATTTAAATAACCATGAATTATAATTTCAGCCCAGCTTCGACCATGTACATCACAAGCTAACTGTACTTACATAAAGGGCACGACTTGCTTGAGACAATATTGCTTATGTGGAGACAACAATCATCCATCGAATGGAAAATGCAAAGACACTTTAAAGGGTAAGCTACTCCTATTTTCAGATTTTATTATGTCTATTTGTATGCGATGGGGAATTCTTTTCGAGTCGTATCGAAAAAATTTTTGCACAGAAGTCAGTTTCAGAAGGTTCTGAACTCAGAAATCGCAAAATCCAAAAGTCGTGACTGGGCGCGTATGTATATATAACATTTGTGTAGACACGATAACTTTCGAAAGCATCGAGTTAATGACTTTATTTTTGTAACATGCGAGCCTTGAGATCGTAAAATAAAGTGATTATAAAGACAGATAGAACGGAATAGCGTTAGATGATTTTTTGTTGTTTTCAAAATTGAAGAAAAATCGTTCCGTTCTCAGTTGAGAAAGTTGTTTTATAAAATGTGTTTTGTGGCAGGCTTAAAACTAAAATATAGGGGATTAGGAGGCAAAATGGCAACCGTAACAAACTTACTCAAATTTGGAAAGCTTATCACGTCTATTAACAAACTAAAACAATTTTTCTCTATCTTAACATATTTCCTTGCATAAGCAAATTCAAAATTTAACAAAAATATACTCTAAGTAATAACAAAAAATAAATTGTATAAATTTCTTTTGGTCCCTTTTGCATGCATGCCCCCTTGATCGCTCAGACCACGGCATGATCACTGCTTCCTGCGCAATGCAACTCGAGGTCACACAGTCATCACACCCACGTATCGTTTGGCACTACAACTCCGCAAACTGGGACGAAATGCGGGATTACTTTTCCTCATTTCCATGGGCGTCTGTCTGCTTCTCTCATCCCGACTCCTCTGATATCTCACAAAGCGTCACCGAAATTATCCAAGCTGGCATGGAATTATTTATTCCACGTACACATAAAACCTCTTCAGCCACTCAAAAGCCCTGGTTCTCTAAATCCTGTGACAAGGCCAGACTTGAAAAAGTCATAGCTCACAAAACGCTCCTACACAATCCCAGTCAAGAAAACCGTCAAGCATTTAACGACGCAAGAAACCGGTATGTCTGCATTCTTTCTGAGGCAAAAAACCCGTTTAATAACCACATCAAAAACAAAGTCCTCTTAAGCTCCAACGGCGGCAAACCCTTGGACTCTTGCTAAATATATTGGGAATAATTTCTGCAAGAGCATGTTCCCACCTCTTGTCTTAGGGGATGAAATTGTTTCTACCGCCCTGGGCAAGGCTGAACTTTTTGCTTCGTTGTTCGCCGGCAATTCTACTCTCAACTCACCTCCAAATGTTCAACCACCAACAGTCCATCATTTTCAAAACTAAAAAGGTACGAAAGATGCTCTCTTCTCTTAATACCAGGAAAGCGTCTGGCCTTGACGAGATCACAGCAATTGTTCTCAAAAAATACGCACCAGAACTTGATCCTGTCCTGACTCGTCTCTTTCAGATATCTCGAGTACAACCGATTCCCAAGAAAGGGTCCAAAGCGCTTCCTAGCAACTACATGCCTATTTCTTTCCTTTCAGTCGTCTCTAAAGTGATGGAAAAGTATATAAACACCGAATTACTAAAAATTTCTTGAAAAACACAATCTAATCCACGACAGGCAGTATGGATTCCATCAGCGCAGATCGACTGCCGACCTCCTTTCCTTTGTCACCCATTCTTGGAACAAGTCTATGAAACTACACGGTGAATCCCAGATTGTCGCTCTAGACATATCCAAAGCATTCGACCAGGTCTTCCGGCCTGTGGCCTACCACCAAAACTCTGTACCTGGACAGCAAATTTCCTCTCCAACCGGAGCAGTTCTGTTGTCGTGGATGGCCATTCCTCTAAACTGTATCCAATTAATGCAGGGGTTCCTCAAGGTTCAGCTTTAGCCCCTACTTTGTTTCTTCTCCACATGAATGACCTTCTTTCTAGCACATCCAACCCAGTTCACAGTTACGCGGACGACAGTACCCTCCACTCAAATATACAATATTCTAAGCCTGTCTCTTTAGCCCAATTAGATGAGGATCGCAGACTTCTTGTACAATTCAACCCCACCAAATCTCAGTCTTGCTTTCTTTCTCATAAGATAAACATTAGCCCTAGACCCATCACAATGAGCAACCAAGTTATTCAAAGTAATGAGTCCTTTTCTCTTGTTTGCATTTCTCTGGATCGAAATCTCAATTGGCACCAACATGTCACATCAATTGCAGAAGCGCCTGCCAAGAAATTAGGTTTCCTCTTCCGGGCTCGCAAATACTTTCCACCAGCTAATTTCTATACCTTATAGACTTCACAAATAAGGCCAAACCTCGAATACAGCTCTCAGATCTGGGGTGCAGCTGCCGCTTCTAAACTCGCTATCCTGGACTCTATTCAAAAGAGAGCTATACGTCTCATCAGTGACCCTACCCTCACCCAAAGGCTGCCATTCCTTGCCCACCGACGTGCCGTTGGTGTCCTCTCCCTCTTTTATAGATATCTGCACGGGCACTGCTCAGAGGAGCTTTCTTCCATAGTTCCTCGACCTGTTGCCCGCAACAGACCTACCAGGGGAACAGAGCGAATGCACCCTTTTACTGTCCAGGTCACCAGATATAGAACATCTTTTTATGCCCGCTCTTTTGTCCTGAGGACTTCCAAGTTGTGGAATTCCTTGCCGGCACATGTTTGTCCTTCTCCTACGAACCTCCAAACCTTCAAGTCCAGAATTAATAAGTTGCCTCTTTCCTCATTGTCGACACCCACGGTACGATAGTATTTAGGCTGTAAGCCCTTGTGGTGTGTTGTTGAAATAAAAAAAAAGACACCACTAACAAGTCAAAACGGACCTAAATGAAAAATTAGTGAAATGACTAATAAAGGCATAATTCACATGTAAAAACAGTCTTATCGTCTTCATCCTCGACCCCGGCGCAGGAGCAATGTGCCCACCGTGTACATTTGGAACACTGGATCCAGCCTTCGGTTGATTCAGAATATAAATAATGGCAATATAAACAGTTTACATCATCATCTTAACCAGAAGAATCATTATGCTTCACTTTAGTTTTCTTCATCACAGCTTTCATTTTCTTTCCTTCGGTTTTTTAGCTCTGGACACAATCAAACTTAATTTTTCTCTTGGTTTGGCCTACATTATTAATTTGTGAGTCCTCTAATTCTTTCAGGTAAGGCGATGAAGTTAAAATAGCAGTTCTGCTTCTCTTTCGGGTGACTCTTTTAACTTGTTTAGTTTTTGGCTCTGGCATTATTTGTACAGGTGTCACGACAAAACTGCTCGCACTGACAGAATTCCTTTTGCGATCGGCCCAATGACGGTTCGTCATCAGAATCACGACTTCTGTTTTGTTGATCATCTAAAATTATGGGTTCGAGAGGTAAAGATTTCGAGCAACATGGCTGAAGTGCTTCTTCTATAGGCTGTGGTTCTTCTTCTAATGGCTAAGGTTCTAATGGCTGAGGTTCTTCTACTGGCTGAGATTCGCCTATGCTGTTTACTTCATCCTGGTTGTCTTGGATGATGTTTTGTAGTTTCAGCAGCTAAGAAATCCGCTTCTGTAAATATATCTGCACCTGTAACGTATTTAGCATTAATTTTTGACAGGGAACGGCACGCTGAAATCTTTTCCAGCAGGTCTAGCATAATCATTGCAGTAATACAATTTACGTAGTTCTTTTCTAGGTTCTAAAGAGTAAACTATTTAAAAAACACTGTCTTACACTTCCTCAACAGAAAATCCATTAGCTTCAGATAGCCTTCAATGACATAACATATTCCACATTTTTTTAATCAATAACATAAAATAAAGAAAATGACCAAACTATGCTATCTCTCTGGCAGAACTGTTGTGTTTTAGTGAATTTTCCTTTAAAAAAATCACTAATGAGGAGATCCCGACTTTTGAATTTTTAAAAAGTGTCTTGAAATGACCGCAAACTAGGACCCCTAAAACCTCCATAATAAGCCGATTTTGATCAAATTTGGTAAACACCTTCCTTTTGCAAATATCTTAGATAAGTCCGTTAGCCAAGAAAATCTCCCTAGGTTTTCCTGGACAAATTTTGTGTTTTTTTTCGGAAAAAAAGTATATCTTCGGAAATAACAAAGTATGGACAACCAAATTTGGTACGATTGTTTGTATTACATATATAGTGACCCACATACCAAAATTTAGGTCTGTAAGTTAAAAGGCAAACAAGTTATCGGCGATTTGAAACGTTAAAATTGGCATCATTTAGGCAAAGAGCCTGAAAAAAATACCGATTATGTAAAGAAAATGTCGCAAGAAGAGTGTTCTGCAAACCCTTAAGTTTCAGCTGAAACCGTCATTGTCCTTCATTTTACTAAAATATTTCCAGAAAATTCATTTCAAATAGACCCTTTCTCTGATGCTTTGGCTGTAGGTTAAGTTAAGCTTATGGTTTAACGGTCTATAATCTTTAGTTAATTTTCGTAGAAAAAATCATTTATGAGAAGACCTCGACTTTTGAATTTTAAAATATTTCGTCAAATGTGCGCAGACTAGCCCCTCTAGAATCCATATCCCAGTTTAGTTTTAGTTTTTATCTGTTTACATATATACGGAGGACGCATTTCTACAGTAAAGATCAATATAATTGTTATTATGTAAGGTACGAGAAAAAAGCGTATACGTTAACTATAGAATGTCTTGAGCTGCATCTTATAAAATTATTTTGACAATTACAGAGTGACCCATAAGTCGTTGGAGATCTCTACAATTTTTTTTCGAACACCTTTATATTATTGCATTTTTGCATTTTTTTGTCGAAATATGATGCATGTTTTGGTAGCGAATTTTCATTAAATCCTTCAAATTTCAATAACTCAATTTGCTATTAACCTAAAGCTTGTTATGCCTATGTGCTATGGCTAAGAAACCAGCTTTCTCGGAAACATTTAAAGTTTATTTTCGGAAATTTTTTGTACATTTCCAAACAATAAGTAATTTTGATAAAATATGGTACATTGATTCTACTATTTAGGTTATACCGGAACCAAATTGATGCCTGCTTGCATTAGAGAGAAATTGAAAATTCACTCCCATAACGCACTTGCAGCGCCCAGACTTTTTTTCTTAACGTCTGCCTATTTCTGCGACTATGGCCAATCACGGACGCCAGGCAGCACTTTCACCTCACTATCCTGGAAATTTTGCCGAACCCCTGCCTTTCTGTAGGGACGATAGGGATGTTTAATGTACACTGACGTCACTAAAGGTCACTTTAAAGATTCAAAACATGGCAGATAACCGTTCGTTAGTGGACTGCTACCTGTAAACAAAATTTGAAGTCGCTAGCTCAATTTTTTCGAAAGTTATCACGGGAACTAACAGACAGAACGACCTACAGACAGAAATACATTTTATTTTTACATGTTTTAAAAGTTTTTACGGCGTTTGGGCTGAAAGACTTTTTGATTTACAATTCCCGTCACCATACTTCCACACATATGTGGAAGTAACACACGTTTAAGACGGTGTGAAAAGACAATGGGAAAAGACGATGTAAAAAGACGACGTGAAAAGATGATGTGTTAAGGCGACGTGAAAAGACGATGTGAAAAGAAAATGTGAAAGTAACACACGTTTAAGACAATGTGGAATTCAAATAACACAATTTGTACGTGTAGTCTAAATTGCTGTTTACATCTGATAATTTCTCGTGACAACATTATCATTTCGATATTTGGCTTAACTGTTTTAGTGATTTTCTTTAAAAAAATTCACTAATGAGGAGATCCTGACTTTTGAATTTGAAAAAATTTCTTCAAACGTGTGTGTGTCTCACACCGATAACTTAAAAAATAATGGGCCGATTTGAATTAAACTTGCTACGAACCTTCCTTGTGCAAGTGGCTTGGATAGGTTTGTTATCCAGGAAAATCGGACGAGTTTTTCCAGAAAAATGTTGGGTCTTCTTTCGTAAAATTTTAGTATCTCCGGAAATAATAAAGTTATAGCAACAAAATTTGGTACGCTGATTTCTGACATAAAGATTATCCTATGTACCAAAGTTAGATCTCTAAGTTAAAAGATAAAAAAGTTATATGTAAGCTTCTGATTAAAAAAAAGCTAAAACGCCAACACTGATAATTATGGCAGTCGTACTAACATGAGTGAATAATACGTCACGAAATTACTAAAAAGCTCTTAGTGTCTAATCCGTTATTTTCCTTAATTTCGTTAAAATATGAGCAAAAAATCCATTGTAAATTAAAATTGTTTGGTATAAATAATAAAGACGTTAGAAAATTAATATACTAGCGTTTATTCCTGCTAGTACATACATTTCTTATGTCGACGGTGGTAGAGTGGTCTAAGCGGTGTGCATCAGATAACTGAATCCTATAATAAGACGAGTTCTAATCCTAGCTAGTGACTTCACTTTTTATTAATTTCTTTAGTCCTTCATTTCATTTTACCGTTATCTGATCAGATTGTTGTTACGCCGATTAATTTTTTTGCGAGTTTTTGTTTAAAAATAATTTAATAAAGAGGAGATGAAAACTTTTAAGACTTAATTCGATTTGAATAATATATCTGGTTGTTTGTTCTTGTCCTAACTTAGTGAAACCGTTTAATATTTAATACAGTTGTGGACTTATCCCGTGGCTTCACAAGTGCTTGTTTTTTCTGCAACACATTTCTATTTTAAGTGCGTTTCTTTTAAAAAATTCACTAATGAGGAGATCACAAGTTTTGAATTTTAAAAATAGTACTTTTATTTTGGAAGTGTTTGGTTAGCCAAGAAAATGAGCTAGTTTTCCCCGAAAATTTTGTGTTTTCTTTTTTTCTATCTCCGGAAATAACACAGTTATCGCAACCAATTTTTGTACGCGGGTTTGCGTCATAATAAGTAAATTACGTACCAAAATTATCTTTGCAGGTTTAAAGAAAAAAACGTTATAGAGATTTAAAGAAAAATTGGGATTTTCCTCTTAAAACGTCAAAGTCGCGATTCGAAACGTCAAAATTGGCAACATTTAGGCAAATAATGTGAAACAAATACGGGTTATGTAGAGAAAATGTAGCAAGAAGAGTGTTTTGCAAACCCTTAAGTTTCAGCTTCAGTCATAATTGTCCTTTTTACTGAAATATTTGCAGAAAATTCATTACATATAGACCCTTTCTCTGATGCTTTGGCAGTGGTTTCAATTATAAAGTTTATCGTTTAATGGGCCATAATTCTTAGCGAATGTTTGTAGAAAAAATTTATTATTAAGGAGACCACCACTTTTGAATTTTGAAAAGATTTCTTCAAATGAGCGCGAACAAGGCTCCTTAGAACCCATATCCGGGGTTAGTTTCAGTTTTTATCTGTTTTCATGGGTGACACATTTCTACGGTAAAGCACAATATATCCGTTATTATACAAGCTTCGAGAAAAAATGTATGCATCCTATAACACTAGTTTTACAATCATAAGTGGCCCATAAGTTGTTGGCGATACAAATTTTCGTTTTTTTTTTTTAATCGAACACCCCTTATATTATTACATTTTTGCATTTTCTATCGAAATATAATGCATTTTTGTAAGAAAAGAGACTCAGGACGCAGCAAATGCGTTATGGTGGCGAATTTTCATTATATGTTTCAAATTGAAATAGCTCAATTTGTTATTAACTTAACGTTCGTTCGTTAGGAACCAGTTTTTTTGGGACACATTTTGAGTTTATTTTCGAATTTTTTTTTACATTTTCAAATAATAAAGTTATTTTGATGAAATATGGTACATGTTGTCTACTATATAGGTTATACTGGTAACCAAATTTCATGCCAACTTTCTTTAAAAGAAAAGACATATTTGCTATTAAAACATTTTAATGAAAATTCACTACCATAACGTACTTGCTGCGTCCAGATTTTTTTAAATTCCAATTTCAATAGAGTGGAGTGATTCGAATTATAATTGTATTTTTTCATCACATATGTATCATTTGACATAAAAATTTTATACTATGGGGTAAAAATAATCCGTAAAGCCTGCACAATGTGACATTCTATTTAAAACAGATCGACCGCCTTGTATAAACGCCGGTACAAGTCCCAAATCTGACTTATCCAACCTGTTAGTTGGCTGTCTATAGCCATCGCGTGCCTAAGCTCATCGTATGGTAATTTGACGTCATGTAACAATTACGGACGTCGTCACCTGATTATAGACTTAAGACGATTTAGATGAAAATGAAGGAACAGTTATTTTAGAGACATGATTATCTGGAAAAGTGAACGAAATTAATGTAAAATGTAGTATATTAATAGTAAAATTAGAAAACCAGATAATAAAGCTATTTAGGTATCGTTGTGCTTAATCCTGGAAAGGCTACAGCTAACGACCTTAGGTTTTTGTTTCGAACATATGATTAGCTTCCAACTTTCCGAAGTTTGCACCAAAGAACTTGGGGTTTGTTTTTTGTTAAAAAATGGTTGAGTCCTTAAAGCTTCTATGGTAAAATAAGATATATATGCGTTTGAACATTATTTTTCTCACGATTAGAATCCTAATACAAGAAGCACTATATATTTTTTTATGTTCTCTTACGGCGAGAATTTCCTGGTAGAAGATGAATATATCATGGAAGAATCCCCTCATTTCGACCACAGAAGGAAAATTGGGAATGGCTGGGTATTCTATCGAGATATTGCCACTCAAAAAATGCTTCCTTGCTTACTTTACTTGTGACCTTTACTATAAAAATCAGTTCACACAAAAAACACAAGCCACTAGTTCAAAACTTTCCATTTGTCAAACAGTTTGCTTTAATCTTTCCTCAAGTATCTAAATATTGTTTGATATGATGAATGATTTAATATATGTATATATATATATATATATATATATATATAATATATATATATATATATATATATATATATATATATAATATTTCAACAACACACCACGAGGGCTTACAGCCTAAATATTATTGTACCGTGGGTGTCGACAAGGAGGAAAGAGGCAACTTGTTAATTCTGGACTTGAAGGTTTGGAGGTTTGGATGAGAAGGAAAAACATGTGCCGGCAAAGGATTCCACAACTTGGAAGTCTTCGGGGCAAAAGAGCGGGCATAATAAGATGTTCTATATATATATATATATATATATATATATATATATATATATATATATATATATATATATATATATATATATATATATATATATGACAAGCAAGCATTCGAGAGACAAAATAATCTTTTTACCAATAAACATTATAACTTGGATCTTGGAAAGAAATTCAACAAGTCATATGGAGCGGAAAGCTGGACTTTGGATAAGTAGGACATTGGGAGAACAGATGTTTTTTAAATGTAAAAATGGACGAAGAAGATAAAAACTAGGCACACCACTACGTGATAGTAAAGGATTTTTTCCCGCTCGAGGAGGTACCACCCCTACATCAAGGGGACGGTGAAGTCCCAACGGACGTTTCCAGTTCTGATGTATGAGTCGGTTTCCTTTATAAGCAAAAATGAAGATGGCTCCTCCTTGTACAAAAGATTCCGGAGGTAAAATATCCCTCCATTCGGATCTCCGGGAGAGAGGTGTATAGGGGGCACCAGCATCAAGATTTGACATATCGTTCTCGAACATATGTGGCCTAAATTCTAAACTGAACTCTGTCCACCATCTCCTCCAGGCTAATAGGCCCCAACTCTGATTCCTCACCGAAACCCAAGTCAGTGCCAAAACAGCCACTCATCACCTTAATTTCCCGGGGTATGAGCTCCCTACTTCCTTTAGATTGCATGGAGGTGTGTGCGCATACGTCTGTAGCAATCTACCCTGCACCAGACTCCCCAATTTAGAAGCTGGAAGAAAAGACATACTTTGGATACAACTATCTCTCATACCCGCAACTAAATTTATCTGTTGGATTTACCGGTCACCTTCTGACAAAAACTTTGTCCAGCACTTCGATTACCTTTCTTAAAAAAACGACCATCTCATTTCTGAATATCCTTCCTCCGAGGTCACTATCCTTGGTGACTTCAATGTCCATAATAAGGAATGGCTAGGATCTTCAAAAACCGATCCACAAGGGAGAGCAGCGGAGGCCTTTTGCAGTCAGCAATTCTTTAGCCAATATGGTTCAGCAATCTACTTACCTTCCTCGCATCCAAACACACGGCTCAAATCCCTTCGATCTCCTTAGTATAAAACCTGAATGCTATAAGACATCAGTCACCGCCCTCCTTGGTCTCTCAGACCACGGCATGGTCAGTGCTTCCTGCGCAATGCAACCCGAGGTTACACAGTAATCACACCCACGTATCGTTTGGTACTATAACTCCGCGAACTGGGACGAAATGCGGGATTACTTTTCCTCATTTCCATGGGGGTCTGTCTTCTTCTCTCATCTTGACCGCTCTGATATCTCACAAAACGTCACCGAAATGATCCAAGCTGGCAAGGAATTATTTATTCCACGTACATGGAAAACTTCTTAAGCCACTCAAAAGCCTTGGTTCTCTAAATCCTGTGACAAGGCCAGACTTGAAATGATCAAAGCTTACAAAACGCTTCTACACAATCCCAGTCAAGGAAACCGTCAAGCATTTAACAATGCAAGAAACCGCAATGTCCGCATTCTTTCTGAGGCAAAAAACTCGTTTAATAACCACATCAAAAACAAAGTCCTCTCAAGCTCTAACGGCAGCAAACCCTTCTGGACCCTTGCTAAATCTATTGGGAATAATTTCTGTAATAGCACGTTCCCACCTCTTGTTTCAGGGGATGAAATTCTTTCTACCGTCCTGGGCAAGGCTGACCTTGTTGCGTCGTTGTTCGCCGGAAATTCTACTCTCAACCCACCTCCAAAAGTTCAACCAACAACAGTCCCCAATGTCGCGCATAAAATGACGGGTATCATTTTCAAATCTAAAAAGGTACGAAAGATGCTCTCTTAGTACCAGAAAAGCCTTTGGCCTTGACGAGATCCCAGCAATTGTTCTCAAAAAATGCGCACCAGAACTTGCTCCTGTCCTGACTCGTCTGTTTCAGACATCTTACAATAGAGGCATATTTCTTAGTAACTGGAAAACTGCTCGAGTACAACCCGTCCCCAAGAATGGATCCAAAGTGTTTCCTAGCAACTACAGGTCTATTTTTCTACTTTAAGTCGTCTCTAAAGTGATGGAAAAGTATATAAACACCGAATTGCTAACACTTGAAAAACACAGTCTAATCCACGACAGGCAGTATGGATTCTGTCAGCGCAGATCAACTGCAGACCTCCTTTCTTTTGTCACCCATTCTTGGAACAAGTTTATAGAACTACACGGTGAATCCCAGATTGTCGCTCTAGACATATCCAAAGCATTCGACCAGGTCTGACACGCAGCACTGCTTAATAAACTTACGGCCTATGGCCTACCACCAAAACTCTCTACCTGGACAGCAAATTTCCTCTTCAACCGGAGCATTTCTGTTGTCGTGGATGGCCATTCCTCTAATTTGTATATAATTAATGCAGGAGTTCCTCAAAGTTCAGCTTTAGCCCTTACCTTTTTCCTTCTCCACATCAACGACCTCCTCTCTATCACATCCAACCCAGTTTACAGTTACGCGGACGATAGCACCCTCCACTCAAATATTCAATATTCTAAGCCTGTCTCTTTTGCCCAATTAGATGAGGATCGCAGACCCATGGAGACTCTGTCCCCGTGGATCTAAAAAAATATTATACTGGGGAAGTAGAAATATTGTACAATTCAACTACACCAAATCTCAGTCTTGCTTTCTATCTCATGAGAGATACACCAGCCCTAGACCTATCACAATGAACAACCAAGTTATACAAAGTAATGAGTACTTTTCACTTGTTGGCATTTCTGTGGATCGAAATCTTAATTGGCACCAACATGTCACATCAATTGCAAAAGCGGCTGCTAAGAAATTAGGTTTCCTCTTCCGGGCTCGCAAATATCTTCCCCAGCTAATCTATATACCTTATATACTTCACAAATAATGCCAAACCTCGAATACTGCTCCCACATCTGGGGTGCCGCTGTCGTTTTTACACTCGCTATCCTGGACTCCGTTTAGAAGAGAGCTATACGTCTCATCGGTGACCCTACCCTCACCCAAAGGGTGCCATCCCTTGCCCACCGACGTTCCGTTGGTGACTTCTGTCTCTTTTATAGATATCTGCACGGGCACCGCTCAGAGGAGCTTTCTTCCATAGTTCCTCCACCTGCTGCCCGAAACAGATCTACCAGGGGAACAGAGCGAATGCACCCTTTCACTGTCCAGGTCACCAGACATAGAACATCTTGTTATGCCCGCTCTTTTGCCCCGAGGACTTCCAAGTTGTGGAATTCCTTGCCGGCACATGTTTTCCTTCTCCTCCGAACCTCCAAAACTTTAGGTCCAGAATTAACAAGTTGCCTCTTTGCTCCTTGTCGACACCCACGGTACGATATTATTTAGGCTGTAAGCCCTCGTGGTGTGTTGTTGAAATAAAAAAAAAATTCACATCATACGTTTGCACAAAAAAACAGCCGGTTTAAATTTCTGACTAAATATATTATAAAAATTTCCATTAAGTAAAAGTAGATAAGGTATAGATTAGAGTACATTAAAAACGTGGCTAAATAAAACGGATATTCGGATTGCTTAGTGGAGAAATGAATTAATAGACTCAGAACAAATAAAATGGTAGCGGAATGCACGACATTCAGGAAAGATAAAATAGAGAAACAATTTGTTTGTCTACCTTTTGAACCGCGTATCACAAGGGGTCTCGAGAGCACTTTTAAGAAAGCCGATTTGAACTTTTTCGACAAATAATTATTTAAGGAATTTGTTAGGTAATACGAAAGATAAAGATCAACCCACTGAAATGTCTGGTATCTATGAGATAGGTTCTAAAGATTGTAATCTTAAATACGTTTGGCAGACCAAGAGAACCATTGAGACTAGATTTTGTGAGCATCTGGTACAGTTGAGGTACGGTAGTGTAGACAAGTCTTGCGTGGCACAACATATTTGGGATAATAACAACCACATTGATAAAGAAAATTTGAAACTTATCAAAACTGTTAGACACCCCGCCAAGCTAGATGCGTAAGAAAGTATTTACATTTCTAGGGCAATAAAAAACAAAAGTTCCTCGGACCGAGCTCCGCCACTGGTTTGTAGTCCTCTGTTTGCGCTCTGTTATTGATGCAGGTAAACATTCCGAAACCTATCAGGTAAAGCAATAAAGGAAGTTTAAAAATGTTGTCCGGCAATTAAAATACAGTACACAGAAAATTTGGCTGCGATTTATTCTGCCTCTCGGTATCGCTCTTTACCTAAGATTCAGTATAAAAGGTGATGTTAGAAGTAATCAGTCAGAAATTTTCATCCTCCGATGACGCTAATTTTGTTAGTGAAACGTCAGGTCTTTAAAAATATATGTTGTGGTAATTTGAGTTCTCCAAGTGTACTAACACCAATAAAAGTTAATAAAACTAAAAAAAACGTAGAGAAGTGTACCAATAAGGGGCTAAGGAAAGAAATATGCTTACTGAAAACATTGAGAGTAAGGAAGCAACATCCTTTTAACAGATTCTGTGCTATAATAACTTACTGACAATAATCTCTGAAGCTCATATAGACATGGTGAAAAAAGAAGAGGCAGACGGAAAGGAAAGCTTTGGAAAAAAATTGGCTCAATTGATAATGTGTGGAAGCTACAACGAAATGAAAAGAACTGGTGAAGTCAGAGAGTTATAGCTCTGACGAGATGGTGATATCGCCTTTAGGCTGTGATGAACAGAACATATTAAAAAAAATTAGCCCCCTTTTTGTGTGTTATATAACTAACAATGCGGCCCACAATACACGCTCTAGATGTACGCATATGTATATGCATCCTAACGCAAATAACCGTAACGTTGGTTGCCTGGTCAACGAAATGGTCAGCGCCACAATCTGGTGAAACATAGGCTGCTAGATATTTATAAAACTTGCTGATCGTTAGCATAACAAGGACGATATTAAGACATTTATACTCACATAATCTGACATGACACGAATTTTCGGTTAATCGCTTTTGAATTATAAAGTCATCAAGTAGGCTGGTGGAAATAAGTAAGGGTAAAAGGGCAAACCTGACATCAAAGATTATTGATGGGCAATGGGCAACCACGTGATTGTTGGGATAATATCAGTTTCTGAATTTAGGCAAATCAGGTAGATGCATGTAAAATTAGAACGGATATTTATATTCTCATTTAGCTAATGGATCTCTGTTATAATTTTAGAAGAACTTCAACGTATATAATAATGAAAATGGATCAGGTATATTAACCTCTTACACACGCTTATGTTGCAAAAGATTGAATTCAATTAAATTATTAAACTTTTCCGAAAAACCCAGGACTTTTCAGTATCATTTTCTGGTAGCTTAGTATCACTACACCAATCATATTATTTTGGTAATATCATTTAAATTTTTACGATGATGATATTTCACATTTTTCGGTCCCTATCCGTACACTTATTTAGCTTATTTATTAGTTGATTTCTTTCTACAAAATCTGTCAGTCGCAAGGTGTAGTGTTAGTTTCATTGCTCATAATGCCTTAAAAGGCAACAAAATATACTTATTCTAAATTAAAACTGAGGCATTCTGTATTCTAATTGTTAGTTAAAAGAAAATTCTAAAGACCTGATTTAATTTTTTGAGGCATAAAATATTTTGACCACTAATATCTAATTGTTTGTAAAGTACAGCGCATATACAGTAGGTCCTTTGTTTATACAATTATAGACTATGGATATCATACTGTACGTTCTGACCATGACGTGTCACATAATCATGGTGAAAGTTTATACATAAAAAAGAAATAAACAACAAAAGGTACATTTTTTTTTCATGAAAAAGTACTTTTACAATATTTTCGATATTGAATGACAAAGATATAGCGGATTGCTCTTTTCTGCAAGCTAAGAACATATGATCTGCAGATATAGAGTTACCCCAGCAAATAACAAAATACTTAAGTATCGATTCAAAGTTTGAGTGATAGTATATATAAACAGTTTTTAAATTGAAAACCTGAGACAACCACTTAATTCCAAACATTGACCAGCGCATTTGCCAAAAATATAATTTATATGGCCTTTCCAATCTAATGATAGATCCAAATAAATACCAAGACGTTTACTTCTATCCTTCTGTTGAAATGATTTACCCTGAAGCTTTATTAATCAGCTCTTAGTGTAACCAAAACGAACTGGATATCATTTAAGGAAGTATACTTTTTTAAATTTTACGCCAATTTTGTTTCCAATAAAATATTTTTGCATAAACTTTAAATTCAGTTGGATTTTTTGAGTCAATTTATAAGTCGTCATTTGCTACCAACGTTTTATCATTTGCAAAAGCACAAAAAAGTTGTTAGGTTAGTTTTAATATCATTTATATACAACAAAAACAGTAGCCGCCCCAGAACATTGATTGCTTTGAGGAATGCCTATATTAGTACTCAATTCGGATGATCTTGTCCCAAAATAGTCCACACACTGTCTTCGACTAGTAATACTGTAATACTGAAGTTTGTTTTCGCTTTTATTAACTATATTAGATTATGTAAAAGAATAGTTTTTGATTAATGTTGATAGGGATTTATTTTATTTGAAGTTATCTGTTGTCATGCCATAAATAAACACATATTGGTGTATACTCGAATAAAATTCCAATTTATTTTTAGAAAACGACAATTCTACCCCTGATAATGGGAATACTTTTTGATATCAATTTGTTGGGATCATCGCAATCATGTTTTGGTATTACTATTACTACTACTACTATTATTATTATTATTATTATTATTATTATTATTATTATTATTATTATTATTATTATTATTATTATTATTATTATTATTATTATAATAAGAGATTCCACTTAGTTTATTCTAAGGATTATTCTACATGTGTTGAACAACACCGAGTGCACTCCGTGCACCTAGGGTGGTGCTTCTGCGCCTGGATGTCAGGAAGTATCATAGTATCTTCCGTACTATATGCGCCGTGCTCAGGACCACCGCCTTTTGCATTAGCAGGAGATTGTGTTTTCCTGGAACTTCCTTCATGAAATTGGTGGTGGCATTGGAAATAAGTCCTGTGGCTCTGATGATGACGAGGATTATTTTGGCCTTCAAGTTCCACATGTGCTGTATCTCAATTTGCAGATCTTTATATTTAAGCATATTTTCTGCTTCCTTTTGTGTGATGTTGTAGTCAGAAGGTATGGCCACGTCTATGATTAGGCAATGTTTGTTCTTCTTCTTTATTATTATTATTATTACTATTATTGAATTTAGCCTGAAGGGTTTTCACACTCCCTTAAAGGGGAACATTTACATCCCAGGTATCTCAGATACCAAAGGAACTAGGCTCAGATGGAGCATTTACAATTTGCTGGCCGCTCTGAATTTCATATACACCTGGTTGTACCTTTCCTTTGACTACACATAAGGTGTGATATTTGTCAAGCCCAAACTGCATGTCAATATTTCTGGAAAACCCTTCCACGATTTTAAGGAGTTGTTCCAGGTGGTTCTTTGTGGAGGCCATCAGCTTAAGATTATCCATATACAGCAGATGATTTAGCCTCATTCGCTCCCTGCCAATGCTTTTTCTACCGAAGCCATATCTGGTGGACTTCAGGCGGTTTGATAGTGGATTCAATACGAGGCAGAACCACAATTGGCTTAGCGAGTCGTCTTGAAATATACATCTTCTAATTGGTATCGTCCTGGTTACGATGTTATCACCCATTTGTACCCAGAACTGAATTTTCGGTCTCTAGGTAGACATTGTGTGTTCAAGGAATCTCAGGCTGCTGATCCTTAGGCAGATGATACGTATCCCCTAACGTGAAAAACAATTTTCTTTGGGTCAAGTGTAACATGATTTATTAACACCGCCAATAGATGATGTGTACACCCAAATTTCTTCAGCCAAAAGTTTTAGACGCCATCAGGCCCGGGTGCCTTCCGACTATGAAATCTTCTTTGGGTCAAGTGTAACATGATTTATTAACACCGCCAATAGATGATGTGTACACCCAAATTTCTTCAGCCAAAAGTTTTAGACGCCATCAGGCCCGGGTGCCTTCCGATTATGAAGTGGTAAACGGCTCATGATGCATCCGTTCAAAACTCTGACAAGCTTTGTGTTCTTCGCTAACCCAGTTGGAGCCAATATTGCAGAAGACTGGTGTGGCTAGTTGACTTTTCCAAAACTCTTCAAACTGTTCCTTATTTGGAAAAGTATCGGTGGCTGCATTCTCAGCTGAATTAAGCTGACGGTAGTAAGTTCTTTTCGTTTAAACATTGTATTGTCGGTAGTAAGTCCTTTCAGAGCGTTTAAACATTGTATTGTCGCACTTTCTATTGTTGCTCCCTTTATATCTCATTAAGCGCTCTACATATACAGAAATCTTCTGTTTTAAGGTGTCCAAACATTCTTGTGAAGTGTGGCTGACTGGGTCTTGTGCTGACTGTTGTCGAACTCGGCTTATTTCTTCCTCTACTCGTTTCTATAATTTTCTTGTCTGTACTTCCATAATCTATTGCTTCAGTTGTCCAATTTCTTTTCGAAGTATTTCCAGTCTACTTTTCAACCTTTTTCGCCACGGCGGCATGTTTTGATGCGAGTCTTTGTGATTGGACCTTCGATAAGAAATCTTAATGCCTAGAGTTTTAATTGCTGCAGTTGCTGCACGGTAAATCAGCGTATGCATGTGCTCCAATGTGTTGATCTCTAGAAGGTGCGTTGTCAAAATTGTTTCGTTCAAAATTTCCAATATAATTGCTAGATTTCTAGATGATCTTAGTCTAGGTAATTGTGGTCTAGTAAGAGGATTTGTTACTTCATACTCCGCGACTGCACGCCTCATTTCTGTGGAGAAGAATTCCTTATTTTCTTGCGTACTCTCGATGTGTTCTTCTTGCTCAGTATGTACAGGTTGCAGTTTACTACCATCAAACAGCATATCGTTATTTTCCGTAACCGTTATGTTAGTAATTTCAGATCTAACTTCCTGTTTGATGGTCTCGTTTGTGGAATAAGGTTATTCCTAAGTATGACACGATACTGATTCGATACTCTCTGTTGAGTCACCTGTATGCGTGGGTATATTCTGAGGAATTCGGTGTGAAGTTGTTGCCTATATCCGGTCGTCTGTTGTTTGAGTTGTGTTACTCTGTAGTAAATGCCCATAATCGTTTCATTGATATCCATAGTATAGTCCATTTCACGCGCAGTCTTGGTAATCCCATCTGGGTAAGCGCTGGCTGATTTTCCTGCGTAGCACCCTCAGTGGGTGAAGCTTTTGGCCCTACTAGCCTCCCCTGCTGTTGATTTTGGGCTGTAATTTCTTGCATGACAGGGGCCCATCTCACCAGCACACCGCTACCGACGTCCAGCATGCTGACATGTTCAGCGCCGGCTACAGACATGCCCTGGCGAATCCCGGGCAGCAGCGTTTTTCCGCGGCTTTCGTTTTGCTCCATTTCCATGGGAGTGTCATCAATTCACCCTGGTGGTGCCAGATAAGGATGAAGAAAGAAGAAAGGTAATATGGTTAAGGGAAAAGAGGTTAAATAGGACTGCGTGGTTCGCTGTACCGTCTACATCGTTACTAGTAGCGGTGAGCACAGTATACCCACCAGCCAGACAGACCTGTCACCCTAGCCGGGGGCCCTTACAGGGTGCTACCGTGGGGCCAGACGCACCATGGTTTTTCAACTTGCTTGTTACTCCACCCCCCTCCCATTTTCTCTTATTTATTATTATTATTATTATTAACATTTGAGGCGTTGCAGCACAAATCCTTGAAATCCGTTACGATTGTTTTACATTTTCATACTATTCTTTACTTCTTTTTGTAGTCGCTTTCAGACCCACCACGTTATAATTTTCCATTGACGACTAGTTCAACTTTGCTGTTTGAGAAAGCTAAAGGTCAAAGTTGAAGTTCTATATCAGGTTAATTTGAAATAAAACCCGTTGTTTCGTTATGACGTTGGCTATCAGCTTTCTAATCTGTATTGTTCATGATTGTGCATTCTTTCTATTTTGTAATAAATATGTGTTAAGAATTGAACCAACCCTTTCGCAGGCGACCGTGTTGACATTAATATATGTTACTGCAGTTACTTTTAGTATTATCGCATGGTAAAATAATACATGTTGCTGGTGAAGTTTTGGAGAAAAAATAAAGAAAGCCATATTTATAACTACATTGGGGTTGTGCACGAACATGAGCGCAGTAATTGACTTGCGGTGATTTCTTGCTGATAATATGTTCATAATGTAATGTGGAATTATGCTCGAAGGCGTAATAAGGAAACAACAGGTGCTGTAATAATTTAAGTAAAATATCCTGAAAATATGTAGAACGAAACATAAGAAACCTGTAACTAAATATGTAAAAGTTACAAAAACAGTGTGACTCAAACTATATTACATATTTTGATTTTTAGCTCATTTTTGTTAAGAAAAGTGGAAGTCCTGAATAAACGGACGTGTTTTAGCTAACAAAATTTAATTCTTCTTGTAGATAAATGTTTTATAGTCAAGACTTTGAGCCATCCTTATAATTTCATGCAAGTATTGCCACTATTGACAAATTTTCTTAAAAAGAATTCGCTATTAAGACGATTGCAGTTTTGGAGCCTTCAATAAATTATTTCATATGAGCGTGGAGTAGAGGTGTTTTATATATATATATATATATATATATATATATATATATATATATATATATATATATATATATATATCCTAAATATATATATATATATATATATATATATATATATATATATATATATATCCTAAATATATAAAAAGTCTGGACGCAGCAAGTGCGTTATGGTAGTAATTTTTCATAGAAATGTTTTTAATAACAAATATGTCTTTTTTTTTAAGAAAGCAGGCATGACAGTTGGTTACCATATTTCATCAAAATCACTTTATTGTTTGAAAACGTATAAAAAAAATTCGAAAATGAACTGAAACTGTTCTAGAAAAAAACTGGTTTCTGGCCAACGAACGTTAAGTTAATAGCAATTTGAGCTATTGAAATTTGAAAATTCGCTACCATAACGCACTTGCTGCCTCCAGTAAAAATTGAAATCGGTTGCAGTAAAGAAGAAGCACTTGTAAAGCGATGGCTGTACTAAGGATGGAACGGTTTCACTAAGTTAGGGGAATAACAAACAATTAGATGTGCTATTGAAATTGAATCAGGTCTTAAAAGTTTTCATCTCATCCTAATTGAATTGGTCATACAAAAACGCGGTAAAAATTCATCAGAAAACTAAAAAAAAAAACAAAAAAAAGGTGAGGTCTCTAACTGAGATTAAAACGCGTGCTATAGGAGTCCATTATTAAATCACACTCCTTCCTCTAACGCTCGGCCATTCTCGACATGACATATTTATGTACTAACTGGTATATACTTTTGTATATTAGTTTTATAACGTCTTAATTATTTACACCATACAATTTTTGTTTAAAATGGATTTTTTTCTCATATTTTAACGAAATGAAGGAAAATGACGGCTGAGACACAGATCTAGGAGCTTGCTGGCCCTTTCGAGCCGTATTTTAACTCAGAGAGCGCTAATGCGTACTATTGTACGACTACCAGAATTATCAATTTTGACGTTTCAACTTTTTTTTGCAATTAGAGGCTTGCAATTACTTTGTCGTTTAACATAAAGATCTAAATTGGTACAAAGGATAAAGCAGCGTACCAAATTTGGTTACCATAGCTTTTTTTAAATTTTCGGCGATATGATTTTTTCGAAAGATAACACAACACCTTTTTGGAAAAGGTTGTCCCATTTTCCTGACTAATAAACTTTAAACTTATCCAAGCCATTTACAAAAGGAAGGTACTCACCAAATTTTATTAAAATCGGCCTAGTATTTTTTGAGTTATCGGTGTGATATATATATATATATATATATATATATATATATATATATATATATATATATATATATATATATATATATATATAAACATATAAAAAGTGAAACTGACCTCGGATATGGGTTTGCGCTCATTTGAAGAAATTTTTTCCAAATTCAAAAGTTGGATCTCCTCATTAGTGATTTTTTAAAAGAGATTTCACTAAAAAATCGTACAATCAGGTTACAAAAAAATGAAAAATTTGGCAAAAAAACTTTTATTTGAAGCATTTATTGATTAGCCATTAAATACAGTATATGTTTTTGAGATTTTTTATACTTTTTTCCTAATTTTAATATAAAATTAATCTTTCTTTAATGTTTTCGTCTTTTTGTCACCAACAATTTTCTTTTTATCTTAATACATTTTGTTTTTGTCTTGTTTCTTCTTTGACGTCCGTCGCACCGACATTGTTTTCTATGAATGCTTATAATTAAATCTTCCTTTAACGTAAAAACTTAAATGTTGGTACATTTGAGTCTAAAGAAGCTACTTATGTTCGAAATTTCAACAAAACAGCTTTGTTATTATCGAAGACAGAAAAAGTTTTTTGAAGAACGTCTAACACTCAGTGAGTGGTGGACGTGCCGCCACCTAGTTGCGGAACCAAATAGTATGTTGTCACGCCAGCTTCAAATAACACAAAGTGTTAAAAAATAGAGACTGTATACCACCAACTAACCATTTGGTAAATTATCAGCCCAGGCCCATTTCTAACCTAATACAGGGACAAAGTATGTCAGGCTAGATGCATTCTCACAACAATTAGAACCGTAGACCGGTTTCGCTCTCATTAGAGCTCTTCAGTACGGCATACTAATTGCAGCGAAAATACACCTATAAAGTAATACGGCTATAGTAGCCAGCCTTTCAACACTCAGTGAGTGGTGGACGTGCTGCCACCTACTTGAGGAAACAAGTAGTATGTTGTCACGCCAGCTCCACATACTTTGTCCCCATATTAGGGTAGAAATGGGCCACGGCTGACAATTTACCAAATTGTTAGTTGATTGTATACAGTCTCTATTTTTTTAACACCTTGTGTTATTTGGAGCTGGCGTGACAACATACTACTTGGTTCAGCAACTAGGTGGCGGCACGTCCACCACTCACTGAAAGGCTGGCTACTATAGTCGTATTACTTTATAGGTGTATTTTCGCTCGCAAATCTGTGGTATTTCTAGTTACGATTATGAATGCCATGCTGCGATTTCAACATTTTCCTCCCATGTGGAAACTTGCCGACATTATCAAGATCCCGAAACCCAGCAAAGATCCGCTGTTCCTTCAGAACTACAGGCCCATTAGCCTGCTACCAGTCATCGGCAAAATCGCCGA
Source organism: Tillus elongatus (assembly GCA_964006375.1). Classification (NCBI taxonomy): domain Eukaryota; kingdom Metazoa; phylum Arthropoda; class Insecta; order Coleoptera; family Cleridae; genus Tillus; species Tillus elongatus. Next base: position 119,601,864 of record OZ023269.1, read on the forward strand.
AAAGCTGATTCAGAAAAGGCTAGCTTCTTTCACCTCAGAAAATCATATTCTCCCGGATGAGCAATTCGGTTTCAAACACCAGCACTCCACCACAAACCAAGTCCTTCGTGTGGTGTAAAACATCACCGAAGGATTTAATAAAAACAAGTCAGCTGGTGCAATATTTCTTGACATTGCTCAATCCTTCGATAGGGTTTGGCATGCGGGCCTCCTAAACAAACTTCTATCATTTAATTATCCTCTCCCTCTGATTCTGCTAATCAGGTCATACCTAGAACAGAGGAAGTACCGGGTCAAACATCTGGGAGCCAGATCTAGAACGTACCCAGCCACGGCTGGTCTCCTGCAGGGTTCTGCTATCTCCCCTCTGCTGTACAATATATTTGTCGCAGACATTCCGACAGCCCCCCTAAACGTGACATACGCACTGTACGCAGACGACACTACCATCCTCAGAAGCTTCACTCCGCTGAGGATGATAACCGAACGACTTCAGACCGCCGTAGTCGAGCTGCAATCATGCTGCATTAATGTTCAGCTGTCCTATTTTCCAAGAGGAGACACACACCTTACGAACACGTTTCATTAGACAACCGTTTAATTCCCTGGCAAGATTCCGCCAAATACCTCGGGGTTTTCCTCGACAAACACTTAACATGGCGCCCCCATGTCGATCACGCCCGAAAAAAGCATCGATCTTCATCTCGAAGCTGTTCTCACTTCTAAATAGAAATTCCAAATTGTCCATGAACAATAAGTTCCTCATGTACAAAGTCATCATCCAGCCAGCCTTGATATATGCATCACCTGCATGGGCCACCGCGGCCGCAACACACATCAAGACCCTTCAAATCATCCAGAACAAAATTCTGAGAATGGTTACCGGAGCGCCATGGTTTGTCCGAAACAGTTAGATTCACTCTGATCTGGAAATGCCTTCAATATTTGATTTTATAACTCAACTATCCACATCTCAGTTCGCAAAAGCCGCTTCTCACCCAAATGATCTTCTCCGTAGTGCCACCGACTACGACGAGCAACTTCCACATAAGCATAAGCGTCCAAAGCTTATACTTACCCGCTAACGCCCCCGCGGCAAAAACAGAATGGAAACATTCATACCCAAAAAGTCATTGTGTGTATTCCTTCCGACGGTGTCGTGAATGAGGTCTCCCTCCTGTATAAAAAAAATGTATTTTCGCTGCAATTAGTATGCCGTACTGAAGAGCTCTAATGAGAGCGAAACCGGTCCACGGTTCTAATTGTTGTGAGAATGCATCTAGCCTTAAGAACGCCTAAGCTTGATAAGAAATTTTTTGAAAGTTTTACAGTCGTCTTTTCGGTATTTTTTAATGAAAATTCGCCATTAAAAATAATGATCCAAACAAGATTACTGTCTTATTTGGGTAATTAAAAATCAAAAAGATGACTAATACATTTTTCTAATTTATCTTTAAATTGAATATTAATCCACACTACTATGCATTTTTTGTAAACATAGTAATTAATGCGGCTGTTGATTGAATTTAAACGATTTCATTAACCTTAATTTTCTGATTGTTTTTGGCACGTGATATAGAGCATATTGTGTATGTAGTATAGTGTTAGATCATTTATAATTAGATAATATAATTCCAGGAAAGATTTCACTTATAAATACATTAATTATCTTAGAGCCTCGATGCTTCAGTGGTAAGAAAGCGTGTCCCTGAACCGAAGGGTACTGTGTTTGATCCCAGGGTTCTCCTTTCACTTCTTCAGTGAATGCTGTAACATTAACATCAATCGAGATTGTGGCATTGTATTTGAGCAAGTTGAATGTCTGCACGTTCCGCCCTTCGGAGGGGGCCTAAAGCCGTCGGTCCCGTGTCTATGCAATTTGGACACGTTAAAGATCCCTACCTTTCTTACAGAAAGGCACGGGTTCGGCAAAATTTCCAGGGTAGTGAGGTGAAACTGCTCCCTGGCGTCGGTGATTGGTCATAGTCGCGGAAATAGGCCGACGTTAAAGAGACAAAACACACACACATTCATTATCTTAGCTGTTTTCTACTTACAAGAAAATATAATTACATTCAGATCTCTTAAGGTTTTGACAAAGTAATTTGGGTGTTCATTTTATTTACAAATTTTTAGTTACACATCGTCTTAACGTGTGGAAGTATGGCAACGCGATGAAAGTATGGTAACGGGAAGAAAAAACATAGCTTAAAAGTTGCAAAAAGTCTCGAAGCATGTAAAAAAAAATTTGCTGAGACAAAAATTGTGTTGGTCTGTCGGACAGTCGGTCTGTAGGTCTGCCTGTTAGTTCCCGTGATAATTTTCGAAGAGATTGAGCTATCTACTTCAAACTTTGTACACAGGTAGTTCACCCACGAATGCGTCGGGTCGTTTTTGAGCGAAACCGCTCCAGGAGAAGGGTGAGATATGGGGGCAGTCGATCTGTAGGTCTGCCTGTTAGTTCCCGTGATAATTTTCGAAGAGATTGAGCTATCTGCTTCAAGCTTTGTACACAGGTAGTGCACCCACGAATGCGTCGGGTGGTTTTTGAGCGAAACCGTTCCAGGAGAAGGGTGAGATATGGGGGCAGTCGATCTGTAGGTCTGCCTGTTAGTTCCCGTGATAATTTTCGAAGAGATTGAGCTATCTACTTCAAACTTTGTACACAGGTAGTTCACCCACGAATGCGTCGGGTCGTTTTTGAGCGAAACCGCTCCAGGAGAAGGGTGAGATATGGGGATAGTCGACCTGTAGGTCTGCCTGTTAGTTCCCGTGATAATTTTCGAAGAGATTGAGCTATCTGCTTCAAGCTTTGTACACAGGTAGTGCACCCACGAATGCGTCGGGTGGTTTTTGAGCGAAACCGTTCCAGGAGAAGGGTGAGATATGGGGGCAGTCGATCTGTAGGTCTCCCTTTTAGTTCCCGTGATAATTTTCGAAGAGATTGAGCTATCTACTTCAAACTTTGTACACAGGTAGTTCACCCACGAATGCGTCGGGTCGTTTTTGAGCGAAACCGCTCCAGGAGAAGGGTGAGATATGGGGGCAGTCGATCTGTAGGTCTGCCTGTTAGTTCCCGTGATAATTTTCGAAGAGATTGAGCTATCTGCTTCAAGCTTTGTACACAGGTAGTGCACCCACGAATGCGTCGGGTGGTTTTTGAGCGAAACCGTTCCAGGAGAAGGGTGAGATATGAAGGCAGTCGATCTGTAGGTCTGCCTGTTAGTTCCCGTGATAATTTTCGAAGAGATTGAGCTATCTACTTCAAACTTTGTACACAGGTAGTTCACCCACGAATGCGTCGGGTCGTTTTTGAGCGAAACCGCTCCAGGAGAAGGGTGAGATATGGGGATAGTCGACCTGTAGGTCTGCCTGTTAGTTCCCGTGATAATTTTCGAAGAGATTGAGCTATCTGCTTCAAGCTTTGTACACAGGTAGTGCACCCACGAATGCGTCGGGTGGTTTTTGAGCGAAACCGTTCCAGGAGAAGGGTGAGATATGGGGGCAGTCGATCTGTAGGTCTCCCTTTTAGTTCCCGTGATAATTTTCGAAGAGATTGAGCTATCTACTTCGAGCTTTGTACACAGGTAGTGCACCCACGAATGCGTCGGGTCGTTTTTGAGCGAAACCGTTCCAGGAGAAGGGTGAGATATGGGGGCAGTCGATCTGTAGGTCTGTCTGTTAGTTTCCGTGATAATTTTCGAAGAGATTGAGCTATCTACTTCAAACTTTGTACACAGGTAGTGCACCCACGAATGCGTCGGGTGGTTTTTGAGCGAAACCGCTCCAGGAGAATGGTGTGATATGGGGGCAGTCGATCTGTAGGTCTGCCTGTTAGTTCCTGTGATAATTTTCGAAGAGATTGAGGTATCGACTTCAAACTTTGTACACAGATAGTGCACCCACGAATGTGTCGGGTCGTTTTTGAGCGAAACCGCTCCAGGAGAAGGGTGAGATATGGGGTGTTGATTGATTGAAGTTTGTACTTTAACATTAAAAATACACTAATATGTTGTTTCATGAGATTTTTTTGAGAATATAAATTTAAATATTAGGGCAGAACTCAGATTTTGTCATGAAGTTTAAGTAGGGGTTGATTATGTAAGGATGAAATATCAAAGTCTTTTGTAATGGAGCCATTGACATCAAATTTGTTACACAAGTAGGTGTTTACAAGCGGATAGTCTGGATTGTTTGTGAGTAAACTCCAGAATTCAGAAGAATGAGAAGAAATAGGGTGTTGATGGGGGAAAATTGTAATTTTTTCATAAAAAATCAAGTAATACGGGTACATACATACGAATATCACTAAATATCTGATATTTTATGGGTTGATGGGTTGGTCTGGGTTGATTATTTTTTTTATCATTATATGTTTGTCCTAGCTTAAGCGGTGCTTATATACTACAATTTGGGTGAATACCAAGTATTTAGCTTTAGCTTCTGTGCGTCATGAACGATCTAGCTATTATTCTGCAAGTGCTGAGAATGATGGCTTTTTGGATATTGGGCAGAATATTGAACAATTTTAATTGCTCCAGGTGATGTATACACTTCACATAAACCAGTCTATTTCCAGATATGATAAGCGGGTAGATGATAACGTTCTCGACTTTCTACATGTTCCATTTTCCTCCGCTAATTGCTTGTAGTTATTAATTTTTGTTGAATATGTCTTTTGGATGTTGAACATGAGAATAATTGGTCTATTGGTTTCTTTGCGTCTGTATCTCTGCAGTGGTCGATTCCAGTATAATTTGAAGTTGCGACTTTTCAGTACTTCGTCTGGTCGGTATTTGTAATAGGGGTAGTTTCATGAATCAGTTCCGCAGATAGAGAGTTTGGTGAACAATTTTTGCAGCTTCATCATGTCTTGCTGTATACTCATGATTTCCTTAAGAGAGGCAAACACCCGTTATATGTTCGATGGTCTCCGAGCTACCCTGGTATCTTTGGCATTTCTCATTTAACCCATCCTGTATTATAGATTTATGATAGTTTGTAGTGTTGATAACCTTATCTTGTATGTCTATCATAAACCCTTACCCTGACTGACTCAGTTCACCAATGCCGCGTTGTCCACACAGGGTTGTTCTATAGTGTTGTTGTATAGTGACTGTTGGAGGCCGATGGCTAAATTTAGAGGTATCAGGTTTCGGTTTATCAAATCAGATAAACAAAATAGCACTTTGCCAATCACTGCTCAATTTCTTAGCGGGATAACTGGTGTCGAGCTTTCTGGTACGGGAGGGAAATATTAAGCCTTAGGGGTGTGAGGTTATTGTCGACTGATATTATTGCATTATCCAGACGGCTAATTAGGGCTTTATCGTGAAAATATTTATGTAAATTCCGAGTTTGCCTCTCGTGCATGGTGGTCAATTTCAGTATGCCTCTACCTTCTTGTGACCGTGGTAGGTGAAACCGTTCTATACAACTTTTGGGATGATCGTTTCCTGAGCAAAGTCCTAGTCTATCTATCCAGAGCTTCGAGCTCTGTTTTTGTCCATTTAGTAGTTCCACATATATGTATACAGCCACGGGATGGCGTATGTGTTGATGGCTCTTGTTTTATTAGTGGCTGGGACACTAGGCTTTAGAATTTGTTTCATCCTTTCTTGCATCATCTCCTTTGTTCTGATTTTTACAATCTTATCCTCTAGTACATAGGTTTGCTCACACCTCAGGTATTTATACAACTCATTTTCGTCCATAGCTACTATTTTTCCTTCTTCCCTGCCAACTTGATATGTGGTTTCGTCAATCCATTTTCCCCTCTTCATTGCGTTTATCCAACACTTATCTAGCCCAAACTCCATTTCGATGTCTTTGGATAATTTGGCAGTAAGGTTATGCGACTTATCAAGTTCTTTCCTAGTGGAGGCATATATCTTAAGATCGTCCATATAGGGCAGGTGTGTCAAGCTCTCGTCCGGTGTTATGGGGTAACCTTGACTGGATATCCTTAGCGCCCCCGACAGTGGGTTCAACACAAGGCAGAACCACGCGTCACCTTGAAATATGCCTCTCTTGATTTTTACTCTTCCAATTTCTGTCGTTGTATCTGACAGAGTCAATTTTAGATTGGTATTCCAGCTCGCCATTATGACAGATAGACAGTTCTGTATGTGAAGGTCTATTTTATAGACACTGAGAACGTTTAACAGCAAGGAATGCGGGACACTATCGAAAGCCTTCCGATAGTCAATGTATGCAACATGAAGAGAGTTCTTCGTTTTCTTTACGTGTTAAGTTATAACATAGTCTATAACTATCGGTTTTATTATCACTATTATTATATTAGGAACATACCGTTAATAGAAAATTATATCTTAGGTAAGCAAACCCAGGCTTTAATTGTGTAACACATTGTACATTTAAATAAATAAATAAATAAAAATCCATTCAATGCAAAACAAAATAGCCTTGATATGTGACACTCTTTTAGTGTATATATTGCCCTAAATTCATATTCTTAGCAGACGATGTAGTAAAAGTGAAGGACAGGGGAGCTAAATATACCTTGAAGTACGGCAAAAGTCCTTAGTTAATACAAGGACGGCCTTATTTGGGTGGCAAATCATGAATATATTATCCAGACGTATTTATAGTATACGTAAGTAGTGCGTATGTGTATATGTCATTAGCATCAGAGGAAGGTAACCCCTTCAGTTTCACTAAATAACTCACCTGGGATCAATAACCTCATTGCAATGCAAAAATATTCAACCGGGACATATTTGCTATCGACTTTTTTATTTAGTATGTGAGAAGCAGAAGATTTGCTGTAAACGACTTAAAATAAATATAGATTAGTATGAAGTATTTGTTTTTTAAAAATTCTCTAATATCAATGTGGCTAGAGATAGGATTTTTATATGTTAGACAGGACACTTCAAAAGCTAGAGTTGTATAGAAATATGAAATAAAACCCAATTTCTTAATAAATAGTGAACGTTTTGTCATCAAATATATATATATTTTTAATGCCGGTCTATTTCCACCACTATGGTCAATCGCCAACACCAGTAGCAGTTTAGCCTCACTATCCTGGAAATTTTGCTAAGCCTGTGATCTTTGTAACTTGAAAGTATATATTGAAAAGGTGAAATTATCTCCTGCTGGGAGTCGAACCTAGAACCGTTGGGTTCAGAGGTACACATTCTTACCAATGGATCCTCGAGGCTGCTAACAATTGTTTAAAAATATCTTCTGATTTTGATTCTTAAATATTCAATAAAAGGCTTCTTTCCAGAAAATAAAATGTTATTAAATTCCTTACGCGTTTCGGCCAACTAAGTAGCCATCTTCTGGGATAAATCTAAAAACATAATAAAATGGTCTGTCAGAAAACATTGTTTTCTGGTAGGGAATTGTGCTGGTTGAAGCACAATGGTATCAAGACAGTCAATACAGAAAGCGTCAGGGTCAAAATCCAGTCAAACAGTAAACAAGCTAAAAACCTTTTTTTTATTTATTTTTTATTTCAGCAACACACTACGAGGGCTTACAGCCTAAATACTATCGTACCGTGGGTGTCGATAAGGAGGTAAGAGGCAACTTGTTAATTCTGGACTTGAAGGTTTGGAGGTTCGGAGGAGAAGGAAAAACATGCGCCGGCAAGGAATTCCACAACTTGGAAGTCCTTGGAACAAAAGAGCGGGCATAACAAGATGTTCTATGTCTGGTGACCTGGACAGTGAAGGAGCGCATTCGCTCTGTTCCCCTGGCAGATCTGTTGGGTGCAGCAGGTGGAGGAACTATGGAAGAAAGCTCCTCTAAGCAGTGCCCGTGCAGATATCTATAAAAGAGAAAGAGAGAGAAAGAGGGGCTGGCAGCCTTTGGGTGAGGGTAGGGTCACCGATGAGACGTATAGCTCTCTTCTGAATGGAGTCCAAGATAGCGAGTGTAGAAGCGGCAGCAGCACCCTAGATGTGGGAGCAGTATTCGAGGTTTGGCCTTATTTGTGAAGTATATAAGGTATATAGATTAGCTGGTGAAAAGTATTTGCGAGCCCGGAAAAGGAAACCTAATTTCTTAGCAGCCGCTTCTGCAATTGATGTGACATGTTGGTGCCAATTGAGATGTCGATCCACAGAAATGCCAACAAGTGAAAATGACTCATTACTTTGAATAACTTGGTTGTTCATTGTGATGAGTCTAGGGCTGGTGTATCTCTTATGAGAAAGAAAGCAAGACTTAGTTTTGGTGGGGCTGAATTGTACAAGATTTCTACTTCCCCAGTTTAATATTTTTTGGAGATCCACGGAGACAGAACAATCCATGAGTCTGCGATCCTAATCTAATTGGGCTAAAGAGGCAGGCTTAGAATATTGTATATTTGAGTGGAGGGTACTGTCGTCCGCGTAACCGTGAACTGGGTTGGATGTTCTAGAGAGGAGGTCACTGTTGTGGAGAAGAAACAAAGTAGGGGCTAAAGCCGAATATCGAGGAACTTCTGCATTAATTGGATATTGTTTAGAGGAATGGCCATCCACGACAACAGACATGCTCCGGTTGGAGAGGAAATTTGCTGTCCAGGTGCAGAGTTTTGGTGGTAGGCTATAGGCCGGAAGTTTATTAAGCAGCGCTGCGTGCCAGACCTGGTCGAATGCTTTGGATATGTCTAGAGCGACAATCTGGGATTCACCGTGTAGTTACATAGACTTGTTCCAAGAATGGGTGACAAGGAAAAGGAGGTCGGCAGTTGATCTGCGCTGACGGAATACATACTGCCTGTCATGGATTAGACTGTGTTTTTCAAGAAATTTCCTGGTATTAAGAGAAGAGAGCATCTTTCGTAACTTTTTAGTTTTGAAAATGATATCCGTCATTTTATGCGCGACATTGGGGACTGTTGGTGGTTGAACATTTGGAGGTGGGTGGAGAGTAGAATTGCCGGCGAATAACGAGGCAAAAAGTTCAGCCTTGCCCAAGGCGGTAGAAACAATCTCATCCCCTGAGACAAGAGGTGGGAACATGCTCTTGCAGAAATTATTCCCAATAGATTTAGCAAGAGTCCAGAAGGGTTTGCCACCGTTGGAGCTTAAAAGGACTTTGTTTTTGATGTGGTTATTAAATGAGTTTCTTGCCTCAGAAAGAATGCGGACATAGCGGTTTCTTGCGTCGTTAAATGCTTGACGGTTTTCTTAACTGGGATTGTGTAGAAGCTTTTTGTGAGCTTTGACCTTTTCAAGTCTAGCCTTGTCACAGGATTTAGAGAACCAGGACTTTTGGGTGGCTGAAGAGGTTTTTTGTGTAGGTGGAATAAATAATTCCATGCCAGCTTGGATAATTTCGGTGACGTTTTGTGAGATATCAGAGGGATCAGGATGAGAGAAGCAGACAGACACGCATGCACATAAGGAAAAGTAATCTTGCATTTCGTCCCAGTGCGCAGAGTTGTAGTGCCAAACGATACGTGGGTGTGATGACTGTGTGACCTCGGGTTGCATTGCGCAGGAACAGTAACCATGCTATGGTCTGAGCGACCGAGGGGGGTGGTGACTGGTATCTTATAGCATTCATTTTGTGTTAGATAGCCATTGAAAGCAGACAACCTCTTGAGTTATAACGAAAATGGAAAAAGGTGAATTTCGTGTGCTCATCAGAAATTATTTTTTTGCGGAAAAAAACCACCACTCAAACCACAAGGCTAAGCTTGATAAATACTATGGGGACTCTGCATCATCAAGTTCGATGGTAAAAAAGTGGTTTACTGAATTTCGTTGCGGCCGTACAAGCACAAATGACGCCGAACGTTCTGGACGCCCAGTTGAGATCGCTACACCCGAAACAATTGAAAAAATTTACGATATGGTGTTGGCCGATCGGAGATTGAAAGTGCCGGAGATTGTGGAAGCCATAGGCATATCACATGGCTTAATGGTTTCGATTTTACATGATCACTTGGGTATGAGAAATCTATTCGCAAGATGGGTGCCGCGTTTGCTCACAATCGACCACAAACGCAATCGTGTGACAACTTCGAAGGTGTTGTTCAACCGCAATAGGATTCACCACAACACACCAGAGACCAAGCAACAGTCAAAAGAGTGGGTTTACAAGCAAGGGTGCACACATGTGTAGTCTCCATGGCGAAATCGCATAAATGGGGCTACGAATTGCTCCCTCATCCGCCCTATTCTCCAGATCTGGCCCCGAGTGACTATTTCTTGTTTCCAAACTTAAAGAAATATCTCGGGGGAAAGATTTGACTCCAATGATGAAATAATCTCACAAACAAATACCTATTTTGAGGACCTCGACAAATATTAAGGGATAAGAACAATTGAAGAAACGTTGGACGAAGAGTATAGAGCTCAGAGGAGACTATGTTGAGAAATAAAATGATTTTTTTGTCAAAAAACCTGTGTTTCATTCAAAAAGTCACGGACTTATTGACCCGCATATATATATATATATATATATATATATATATATATATATATATATATATAAATTGAAACTGACCCTGGATGTAAGCTCTAGGGGTCTTAGTTCGCGCTCATTTGAAAAAATTTCAAAAGCCGGGATCTCCCCTTTAGTGAATTTCATTATCGCATTTATTGAATGGCAATTATAGAAGGAAACCAATTCTAAAATACATGAGAATAACAATAACGTGCGTGTGTGTCTCTGTATGACACGTAAGATTTGCGAATGTACATTTTCGCGCTCATTTCCGAGTATAGCCTGCGCACAAATCTAACTTCTGCAGGCTTGCTCTCGGACGGGGCGCGTAGAAGTTTGAGCTCCGTGAGTCTGTTGGTATTTATTGTTGACTGTTATTGTATTGTGAATGATTGTATTGCCGTTATTTTAAATAAATGTTATTATTATATGTATATATATATATATATATATATATATATATATATATATATATATATATATATATATATATATATATATATATATATATATATACAATGACGCAGCTAACGAATAACTTTTTATTTAGGTCTTAATGTTTGGATATTTAAAGTGTCTCAGCGCATACCACAGGTCTTAAGATTTAGATAATAAATGATTATTTTATTTTCGATTGTTTATACCATAGGCATAGTAGAATTAGCTATATATTTTAAAATTTGTAAATTTTGTTTCAGCGCCAAAGCACAGATGCGAAAAAGATGACGAATGTATTGATGGAGCAGATTGCTTACCTCCCAAAGTAAAGAACAGTAAAACAGGCATAATGGAGCCATCTACAACAGCAGATTATAAAATTTGCACATGCCAAGAAGGACTTTCTGAACAGCAGGGCACGTGTAAAGGTATGAGTTCTATTGTTTATTATTAATGGCAGCATGGAAACGTAAATCAAAGATTAGGTATAAGCCATGAGTATTTTACTAGAGGAAGTCTTCAGGCGGTTTGTGTGCCTAGAGTCAGGAAGACGCTATGTCAACGAGCGTTTTCTTATCTTGGCCCAAAGATTTATAATACAATACCGAGCGAATATAAGAGAATAAATGGAATTAACTTGTTTAAGGCAAAAATCACAAAGTGGATCAAGGCTAAATCCAGAATGGATATTCACAGTATCATAGATATAAAAAATGTTTACTATTCTCAGGAAAAATAGATATATTGGTGTATTTTATTGGGAAAATCAGTTTGCGTACGGTTAATAAATGATTAAGCGTCAGTATTTGGATATATGTGTGTGAATGGCCGGTAAATATGACTGATCGTGTGTGTGTGTGTATATATTAGTGTGTTGAATATAAGTATACAATTGGGCGAGTGAATGCGTTTGTAGATGTGTGTGTGCGTGCGTGCGCGGGCGTGTTTGTGAGAGAGTAAGTGAGGCGTGCAAGTATATGGGTGAGTATATACGTATGGATGTGTGTTCGGGATGTTAATTTATAAAATGTGCTAGTCTTGTGGTTATAAGTTTGGAATTAGGCTTAATACGTCCTTTTGGTGGTGATAAACTGTGGTTCGCTAGTCTTGGGGCAGTGTAGGCGACTGTCTTGCAAGAAAGAGAGGGAGAAAGGTGAATTGTGGTCCTGGGCGATGGGGGGCATACAAGCATTGCTTTATAAGACCCTCAATCCCGGGGATTATACTACATGCCAGGATTATGCGTCTGGTTTTATATGTGTGTGTATATATGGCATACTTTCTTCGCATCACGCGTAGTTTTTTGTTTTGTTTTAATGTGTTCTTTGTTTAATGTGTGCACAAGTCACAGACTTAGCACAGTTTTGTAATTTATTTATTTGTCCATTTTCTGATGTATGCTTAGTCTAAAGAGTTGTTTTGTGATATCTTTACTATTTTGTACAGAGGAGTGAGCAAATCAATATTATTATTATTATTATTATTATTATTATTATTATTATTATTATTATTATATTATTAATGCATCAAAAACCTTTGGTCTCGATTTATTGTTTGCAAATGGTGGCAGCTCCCACTTGTGTGTCTGCAGAACTGGCGATTATAATTGTGTTTTAATGTTTATATTTTCAAGAAACATTTATTACTCATATTAGAAAAGTTTTGACAGCAAGTGGGTTAGATTAGCGAATTTTCATATAATTTTTTCTACGCAAATTCACTAAAAGGTTATGATATCCATACAAGATTTTAAAACACTTATTTTACGTACCTAAATAAATACACTCAATAACAATAAACCAATACACGCAGACAGAAATATTTACCCACCCAAACACACATACAAACTTTATCCTAATTAACTATAGTAGTTATTCTTAGTAATTTTAATTAAATTAGATGACTTATTCGCATAAACCTTGTATTCTGTTTCCAGCTGCGTATTATTTATATTTTTAACCAACTTGATTGTGTGCTTTTCCCCTGATTTCAAAAAGCGTTATGTAGTATTTTTACGATAAGAGTGGAATAGCGTCATGAAGGGAAGCAGTGCAATATTGCCCGATTGTCAAATATTTCCCAGAATGCCTGTGTTTTGAGAACAAATCTTTTTCGTCATTCCATTCTTATCGTAAAAATAAGACGCTTTGTTATCTACGGGTTTTATATTTATCTTTTACTAATAGGTATTACAACCTTTCAATTCTGAATCACAGTACATACTACTAATAATAAAACCATATACTACACACTGTATAACGTCACGATAGATAATATCATCCCACCCTACTGTTTCCAAATTTTTTATAATCTTTTTTCCATCAATTCTTTGGAACGTATTATTTATAGTATTCTTATTAGAGCAGTCAGCTTTATCAGAGTGGAGACTATTATCTCTATCAATCATCAGAAATACCGGGTAATGGTCGGTAACATCTGACTTTATTATATAAGATTGTAAGGCTAGATGCATACTCACCACAATTAAAACCGAAGAGAATGCATCTAGTCTTGCATACTTTGTCCCTATATTAGGGTAGCAATGGGCCAGGACTGACAATTTACTAAATTGTTAGTTGGTTGTATACAGTCTCTATTTTTTAACACTCCGTGTTATTTGGAGCTGCCGTGACAACATACTACTTGGTTCCGCAACTAGGTAGCGGCACGTGCTTCGTGTGTTAGTGTTAATATAAGACTGTGTTTCAGATGTTCCACTGTCTGGCAAGAATATTTTTTATTAAAGTCGTTTTATAACTTCTCAGCTTATTCTTTAATGTTTCATCTGTCGATGATTTTGAATTAGATGGAATTATGTATATTTTAAATAATGGACATTAAATAACTATATAGGGTGGCGCATTGAAAACGAAACAGACCGATTTGCATCCAGAGAATTTTTTTTAAGAAACGCTGAAACACGTCAATTTTAATATTGAGGGGGACATGTTTTGACGTAAAACTCAACTTTGTCACATTAACATGGGAACATGGGTCTACTATTACATCATTTGAAAGCCCTTTCTTCTCTGAATTCAGCACACTAATTTTTTTGGAAGTTTTATCAACTTGTTTAAAAATTATTCACAGTTTAAGATGCAAAAACGCATTTTACTCATTCCCATAACAAATGTGCTGATAGTCAGTGTTTTGTTGGTTTGTAAACAAAATATTGACTATCAGAACATGTCTTATCGGAATGAGAGAAATGCGGTTTATTATTTCAGTTTATCGGACGGTTTGACACTTGATAATACTACCGAAAATTAATTTCACAATGGTGTATTCTGTAGAAGAAAGAGTTGATATAATTACTCTTTTTTTCAAAAACGATGACTGTGCCAACCGTACCGCAAATTTGTTTAATGAACGACATCCGAACAGACATGTTAACAGAAAATAAATTTTGGAGTTAGTTGCAAAGTTTCGACAAAGTGGTTCAGTAGCCAACAAAAAACGGGATCCTGAACGTGGATTTCCGGTTAGAAATGAGACTACTGAGATTGAAGTTTTAGGAGAAATTGCTGCAGACCCAACTTTGACCACGAGAAATTGACCACTGTTTCAAACATTAAAATAACAACTATTCAGCCAATATTGAAGCATCATAAATTTCCCCCGTATAATATTCGTCTTGTACAACAACTGAATGAAGATGATTTTGATCAGCGGCTGGAGTTTTGTGAAGTTATGACTGCACGAATAGCTGATAACGGGAACTTTCTGTTCAATATCTGTTTTTCAGACGAGTGTACAGTCAATCGTCATAATTGTCGTTATTGGGCAAATAATAATCCAAGAAATTTTCACGAAGTCCACACTCAAACTCCACAGAAATTGAATGTCTGGACTGGCATTTTTGGAGGCCGTTTAATCGGACCAATTTTTCTTGATGGCAATTCGAGTGGCGAAACTTATTTGGAGTTACTAGAAGATATCGTTTACCCTCTACTAATTGACATGGTTGAAAATGATGATCGCTATCAAGAGAGTTTCCAGAGCAATGGATTGGGCGTAGAGGTGCTATTGAGTGGCCTCCTATATCACCAGATTTAACTCCTTTAGACTTCTTTATATGGAGCCATTTAAAGAGTAGAATTTTCGCAACAGAACCAGAGTCTCTCGAAGAATTACGACGACGCATTGTTGAAGAATGCCGTCTAATAACTCTACAAATGCTCCAGAATGTCAGAGCTCGTTTTTAACCAAATTTGTACATTTGTATGGAAGCTGGTGGTCAACAAATTGAACACTTACTTAACAGAATAAACACTTTTGAACGTTTGGTTTTGTTTTTTAGTTTTTTTTAACGAAAAATTGACTAATCAGTGCATTTCCTATCACAATGAATGAAATACGTTCTTGCAACTCCAACTGTAAATAATTTTTAAACGAGTTGATAAAACTTCAACAAAAAAATAGTGTGATGAATTCAGAAAAAAAAGAGCTTTCAAATGATTTAACATTCGACGCATATTTCCTATTTAAAATATAAGGGTTGTTATCACCACCCTTAAGGGGTTGATGTGGCAAAGTTGAGTTTTATGTCAAAACATGTCCCCCTCTATATTAAAATTGACGTGTATCAGCGTTTATTAAAAAAAATTTCTCTGGACGCAAATCGGTCCTTTTCGTTTACAATGCGCCATATTATTGTGCGTTTTTTTCGCTACAAGAAAGTGAAATGTCGCAACTAGTTATATCTTGCAAACTGTTATATGATTTTAACACAGAAAAAAGCAACTAAAAAATTCTGTAAAGGTTTTTCACGGCACAGAATGTTTTTACTTTATTCTTTTATTACCGACAATAACCAACATGTGACCCATTATTTAAAGAAATCTTATCGTTTCTTAACATTTGCAACCTGTTGCCATTTGCACTTACTAAGCCTATACGGAAGTCAATTAAAAATACATAATTACAAGGGAATATGCAGATCAGTTCCCTATAACAACAGTTTTACACAAAGAGTATAGCGCCTATACTTACAAACATGCTGAAAAATCGTTATGAAACACATGAAACATAAAAACTTTTACGACAGTCATGTCTATTATATTTACAACGGAGAGGTTACAAATTCTTAAAATATGTTTTGCTGCATGTTGTATATAATATACAAGTGTCCGAGAAGTGTTGTTTTCTTTAGGAAATAGTTTATGAAAACCTGAGTCTATGTGTCTTTAAGACATCATGAACATGTTATTGTGCCACAAGATGGGTGGTTACTCCATTATGTCTTCGAATTAATGTCTGCCGGGAGGGCATTCCAAACCTTAGATCTTCCAGGAAAGAACGAGGATAGGTGACAAGTGAGTAATTTGACACTAGAATCTTGTGCTCTTATACTTAAACGGGTTTGCTGATTAAAGGTAGCAAGCTGTGGTAGTAACTAAGGAGCAATGTCGATTATTAATTTCGATATAAGATACAAAAGTATCTAACTTTTCTCCTCTAGTCGAGAGAAGTGAGATTGATAGATGATTCTCATTCAAGGCGAACATCTCGTTTCTAAATAGAATCTAGGAGGGATAATGTTGTATTTGGGGCACTACCTCAGAGATGAGAATAATATTCCAACTGTAGCCGTATCTGTGTTTTATGCAGTATCAAAAGCTGCTCTGATGAAAATATACTTTTAACACGAAATAAAAACCAAAGATTTTGTGCCGCTACTTTAACAATATTGAAAACATGTAAGTGTCAGCAAATATCTTCTGCAACAGTTATGCCCAATGTAGATGATATTATGGATTTCTTCGGGCAGTATTTTGCCAGTCATCTGAACGTCTGTGTCCTGCAGCTCAACTTTCCTAGAGAAGAGGCCATTCTGTATTTTGGAGGCATTAAACATAATCAGATTTGCCTTGGTTAATAATCTTATAAAGGGCGCAAGATTTGAATAGCTCGTCATTTTGGCTGTTATGATGTCACATGATTATGACACGAAGGGTCGCTAGGAGACAGATAGGAGTAAACATGGAGGGTTACACGACAGAATCTGATTGTTAAACATTATTATCAGAATGATGAAAGTTCAGTTGCCACGATTCGTAAAGTGCGTCCAATTTTCGGTCGAAATGATGAGAAGAATAATCGATTAAATCGAAAACACTGGTTCGGTTAAAGATGTGCAACACAGGACACGAGTTCGTAGAGGTCGTTTAGACAAAACATCGCAGGAGTTAGTGATAGTGTGACGTCGATTCAGGGACGTCGATTCGTCATCATGCACAAGAGGTGGATATTAAAACAGTCACTCTTCAACGTATTGTCACTAAACATTTGCATCTCCATGCGTAGAAAGTCTAGGCAAACTGTCCGGGGCTCAGAATGGGAAGTCAGTAATTGAGGAACCCAGTTCAAAGAGATCTGTGGAGCTGCTAAATTTTAGTAGAGGACAGCTCAGGAACATAACAGGACTCTTGACGGGACACATGGCCGTCAAGAAACACCTGCATAAAATGGGGCGGTTCGAGGACGACCTGGGATGCAGACTCTGTGGCGAGAGGGAGGAATCAACCCAGCACATCTTGTGAGAGTGTAAAGCTCTGGAGCGTAAAAGACAACTAATTCATGGGCAGCTTAGACCAGAGTCAGAGCAATATAAAACTCCTCCGTACCAATTGCTGTGCAGACTAGTTCAAGGCACAGTGATTTTGAAATGGGTGGAGTAGAAAAGACAAAGAGCATGGCTTATTGTGCATGCTCTTTATGCACAATAAGCCAAAGGCTGTGGTGATATCGGGGCGGCAAAGACGCGGACGAGTCCTAAGGGAAAAAATGGTGAAAGTTTAGTTTCCACGATTGGTAAAGTGCGTTCAATTTTCGGTCGAAATGATGAAAAGAATTATCGAAAAAATCGCAAATACTGGTTCGGTTAAAGATGTGCAACACAAGACACGAGTTCGTAGAGGTCGTTCAGAACAAAACATCACAGGAGTTAGTGACAGTGTGGCCGAGAATTCAGGGACGTCGATTCGTCTCCAAGCGTACAAAGTCCAAGTGACTCAACAACTGCTACCAACAGATCATCCACAGCGACGAGAGTTTACTAATTGGATCCTTGAACAACGAGTAAATGCCAATTTTGCACTTCTATAGCTTTGTTATTAGGCAAAACTTCCGCACTTAGGGGCCAAAAAGTCCACGAGTGATTCATGAGATAGGAATGCGTTGGAAACGCGATGAATCATTGTGCGGTCTTTCTTCGAAAATGAGGCAGGTAATACAGTAATGGTGAATAGCGAACGTTATAGTGCCATTATAACCGAGTTTTTTTGTGCGTTAATTAGAAGATATTGCATGTTTTGCATGTCTTTTCCTGGTCGTGTCATCTCCCAATTTGAGGACCAGAATTGGGCGCCACGCTTTTGCGATCTAACATCTTTGTATTTTTGGCTGTGGAGTTATCTGAAATCTGTTGCGATCGACTTTTTAAGCCTTCTTACATTTGTAATTATCTTACAAACTGTCTGAGAATTTTCACTAGCTACTGTATTCTTTTAATAGTAGATAAGCGTACAAACTAGGTTTGCCAAGAATTATTAAAATTCGTTACTTGGTAACACAGGTCTGTCCTCGTATTAAATATTTTTAAGAGGAAAATTAATAGACGATCGTTGAAGGATTTAAATATCATAGCTTCTCGAAAAAAAAAAAACCGAGAGACACAACTTGGAAGTCCTCGGGACAAAAGAGCGGGCATAACAGGTTGTTCTATGTATGTTGACCTGGACAGTAAAAGGGTGCATTCGATCTGCTCCCCTGGTAGATCTGTGGGGGGCAGCAGGTGGAGGAACTATGGAAGAAAGCTCCTCTGAGAAGTGCCCGTGCAGATATCTATAAAAAAAAGAGAGAGAGAGAGGTCACCAATGGCACGTCGGTGGGCAAGGGATGGCAGCCTTTGGGTGAAGGTGGGGCCACCGATGAGACGTATAGCTCTCTTCTGAATGGAGTCCAGGATAGCGAGTGTAGAAGCGGCAGCGGCACTCCAGATGTGGGAGCAGTATTCGAGGTTTGTCTTTATTTATGAAGTATATAAGGTATAGAGATTAGCTAGTAAAAAGTATTTGCAAGCCCGGAAGAGAAAACCTAATGTCTTAGCAGTCGCTTCTGCAATTGATGTGATATGTTGGTGCCAATTGAGATTTAGATCCAAAGAAATGCCAACAAGCGAAAAGGACTCATTACTTTGAATAACTTGGTTGTTCATTGTGATGCGTATAGGGCTGGTGTATCTCTAATGAGATAGAAAGCAAGACTGAGATTTGGGGGGGGGGGCTTGAATTGTACAAGATTTCTACTTGCCCAGTCTAATATTTTTTGGAGATCCACGGAGACAGAACCCTCCATGAGTCTGCGATCCTCATCTAATTGGGCTAAAAAGACAGGCTTAGAATATTGTATATTTGAGTGGAGGGTGCTGTCGTCCGCGTAACTGTGAACTGGGTTGGATGTGCTAGAGAGGAGGTCATTGCTGTGGAGAAGAAACAAAGTAGAGGCTAAAGCTGAACCTTGAGCAACTCCTGCATTAATTGGATACAATTTAGAGGAATGGTCATCCACGATAACAGAAATGCTCCGGTTGGAGAGGAAATTTGCTGTCCAGGTACAGAGTTTTGGTGGTAGGCTATAGGCCGGAAGTTTATTAAGTAGCGCTGCGTGCCAGACCTGGTCGAATGCTTTGGATATTTCTAGAGCGACAATCTGGGATTCACTGTGTAGTTAAATAGACTTGTTCCAAGAATGGGTGACAAAGGAAAGGAGGTCGGCAGTTGATCTGCGCTGAGGGAATTCCATACTGCTTGTCGTGGATTAGACTGTGTTTTTTAAGAAATCTTAGTAATTCGGTGTTTATATACTTTTCCATCACTTTAGAGACGACTAAAAGGAGAGAGATAGTCCTGTAGTTGCTAGGAAGCGCTTTGGATTCTTTCTTGGGGACGGGTTGTACTCGAGCAGTTTCCCAGTTACTAGGGAATATGCCTCTATTGTAAGATGTCTGAAACAGACGAGCCAGGACGGGAGCAAGTTCTGGTGCGCATTTTTTGAGAACAATTGCTGGGATCTCGTCAAGGCCAGAGGCTTTCCTGGTATTAAGAGAAGAGAACATATTTCGTACCTTTTTAGTTTTGAAAATGATATCTGTCATTTCTATCACTTTAGACACGACTGAAAGGACAGAAATAGGCCTGTAGTTGCTAGGAAGCGCTTTGGATCCTTGGTGTAAGAAAATGTTGATTTTTACGGTTGTAAATTTCAGAAGGTGTTTTCAAATCTTGGGTAAATAGTTCATCAGAAGTAAACCTTCTTCTTCACACAAGTATTTGGACAATAATAATCCTTATAGCAGCAATATTTATTATAGTTTTTGCTAAAAGATGTGCCCTGGAGAATGAAAGAAACGAGGCAGATGCGGGATGTATTGGCATACTGTACAATTTTAAACAATAAAGAACGATTAAACAGTGGGGGTTTCTGTATATACCTTTGTAGAGGACGCTGTTTGCAGCTGCTTGTCAACCAACATATAAGCACGAGTTCAAGTTTTTATTCGTTTAGTTTATTCATCCCTTTAATGACGATAACTTTAATAGCAAAACGATCGTCCGGTCTGAAAAATGCCTTGTGGTAAATAGATTTCGCCAAATTGTATCCTCATCAAAGGTCCCAATATTCACTGAGTGAAAGATTATTCTTATTATTATTATTATTATTATTATTATTATTACTATTATTATTATTATTATTATTATTATTATTATTATTATTATTATTATTATTATTATTATAATTATTCATTTCAGGCATTTCAATTTATGTGTCCTAGTTTGTTCGGATTGTGACACATTTTAATTGTAGGAACAAGGTAAGGAGGGTATCGATCCACTTAAGGAAAATGTTAAAATGACCCATTTAAATAAAGTATTTTATCTCCAAGCAAAAGGAAATTCCCACGGAAGTCCAATGGAAATATATAACGCTGAAGATCTAATTTATTTGACATACCAGAATTAGAACTATCTTGTTTTGGCGTTGGCTTTATGCAGATTAGCTATAGGGTGCATAATTTGTGTAACACGAAGCCTGGAAATAAACTCAATAGGGTAAAAATCGTTAGCGGTTTTGTAGCTGGAGAATGTGTTATTTATCAGTTTGTTGCTCCAAGTAAAGTTTATCTGATCCTGAAAGGAAATTTAGTGTCATTTGGTATTTAAATTTTGACCTTTATTTCAATTTATTTTGACAGAGGGGTTAATATTTTTAAACAAATCTCTTCGCTAACAAAAGCAGCTGTTAAGGTCAAGATTGTAACAAAACTTATTTTAAAGCTGGCACGTAGAATTATATAAGGCATTTAAGCGAATTTTCAAAAGAAAAATAATGTTGCGTTTTCGCCGGGTTCTGGATAAGTGAGACTTTAAATTTTAACAAAACAACTTTATTTACTCTCTAAATATGGATACAATAAAAGTTCTAGAATGTCTTCCTCACAAAACACTTAGTTTATCTGACCTTACAATCACTAATCTGCACACAAGTCACTACACTGGAACTACAGTCGCTACTCTCTAACACTTCACACTGGTTACTGCTCCTTTGAGTTCCTTCAACATTCTCTAAGGGAACTGAACTGCCTGAGCTGACTTGCTTTCGCCTTTATATACCCGTCGTACCTTCCACCTCGTTTCAGGCGTGTTCCATTCCAGAATGTTCCAGGACCTTCTTTTGCTAGAAGGTTGTGTGAATACAGATCGGCCCCGTGTGTATACAGGGGGATGTATATACAGGGCGATCCAAATGTGGTCATCACTCCTATGTTACACAAGAGGCGTTTCTCGTACTGTAAGATCTCTCTACGTATACAGGGTGTAGGGGTTCTCTGCGTATACAGGGTGTATATACCGGGTGTTCGGAATGCGCAGACCTCAGTTATCCGTTCCGATGGGGTACAACTTGGTAACTTCGTTATTTTTGGTCCTAGAGAGTTGGGACTTCGCCTGTGGGGGGTCACCCTAGCCACCACCAGGGGAGGTGGGGAGGCGGTGTTGCCAGATTGTGCAAGAATTCCCATATGTTGGGGAAGTTTTGGAGATGTAGCAACACCGCACCTACATGTATTGATGTGCTTTGTAACTATATATATATATATATATATATATATATATATATATATATATATATATATATATATATATATATATATATATATATATATATATATATATATATATATATATATATATATATATATGTATATATCACCGATTTTGATCAAATTTGGTACATACCTTCCTTTTGCAAGTGGCTTGGATAAGTTCGTTATCTGGATAATCGGCCCTGGTTTTCCCGGATTTTTTTTTTCGAAAACATTTATATCTCTAGAAATAACAAAGCAACGGCAACCAAATTTGGCACGCTGGTTTCCGTCATAAAGAGTATCCTCTGTACCAAAATTCAGGTCTCTATCTTAAAAGACAAAAAAGTCAGATGGAAATTAATTTTTAATTTATTAAATCTGATTAAAGAAAGTTAAAGCGTCATAATTGGTAATTGTGGTAGGAGTACTGTGAGTAAAAAATACGACACGAAATGACTAACAAGCTCCTAGATATGTGTCTAAGTCGTTATTTTCCTTCATTTCGTTAAAATATGAGCAAAAAATCAATTGTAAATAAAAATTGTTTGGTGTAAATAGTAAAGACGTTAGCCAATTAACATAGGTACTACGGGATATATCTGGTAGAACATACATGTCGACCGTAGCCGAGTGGGCTATGCCCTGTACATCGGATAATCGACTCCTATATGACGAGTTCTAATCCTAGTTAGTGACTTCACTTCTTATCAATTTTTTTTAGTCTCATTTCACTTTACCATTATCCAATCAGATTGTTGTTATCCCGATGAATTTTTTAGGAAGTTTTTGTATATAACATAATCTAATAAAGAGAAGATAAAAGTTTTAAGACTTAATTCAATTTGAATAGCATATCTGGTTCTTTGTTCTTGCCCCAACTTAGTGAAACCGTTCCATAGTTAATACAGTCGTAGACTTTTCCTGTGGCTTCACAAGTGCTTGTTTTAGTAAATTTTCTGGAAAAAAATGAATGGGGAAATCCCGAATTTTGAATTTAGAAAAAAATCTTCAAATGAACGCGAACTAGGCCCGCTAGAATCCATATCAGGGTCAGTTTTAATATATATATATATATATATATATATATATATATATATATATATATATATATATATATATAAAGGGTGAACCATTTACCAAAATTTAGGTGTGTGAGCTTAAAGACACAAAAGTTATAGGCATTAAAAGAAAAAAATGGGATTTTCTTCAAAACGTAAAAACTTCGGATTTGAAACGTCAGAATTGGCAACATTTAGGTAAAGAAACTTAAAGAAATACGGATTATGTAAAGAGTG
The DNA here is from genome assembly GCA_964006375.1 of Tillus elongatus. NCBI lineage: Eukaryota > Metazoa > Arthropoda > Insecta > Coleoptera > Cleridae > Tillus > Tillus elongatus. Next base: position 119,625,156 of record OZ023269.1, read on the forward strand.
TTCTGCAAACCCTTAAGTTTCAACTTCAACCATCATTGCTCTTCATTTTAATAAAATATTTCCAGATAATTAATTTCAAATAGCCACTTTTTCTGATGCTTTGGCAGTAATTTTAGTTAAGTTTATGGTTTAACGGCCTATAATTTTTACCTAATTTTCGTAGAAAAAGTTCGTTAGTGAGGAGACCGCAACTTTTGAATTCTAAAAAGATTTCTTCAAGTGAGCGCCAACTAGGCCCCCTAGAATCCATATCCGGGTTTACTTTCTGTTTACATATATACAGGCTGGCGCATTTTTACGGTAAACTCAATATAATTGTTATTATGCAAGATACGAGAAAAAATATTTATAGGGTGTCTTCAGCTGCATCTTATAAAATTATTTTGACAATCACTGTGTGATCCATAAGTCGTTGGTGATACTACAATTTTTTTGAACATTCCTTATTGAATTTTTGCATTTTTCATCGAAATATGATGCATCTTTGGAAAAAAAATCGAGACGCAGTAAGTGTGTTTTGGTAGCGAATTTTCATTAAATGCTTCAAAATTTAATACCCCAATTTGCTATTAACCTAGTTTGTCGGCTAGGAAACGAGTTTTCTCGGAAACATTTAAAGTTTATTTTCGGAAAATTTTTGTACATTTTCAAACAATAAGGTATTTTGATAATATATGGTACATAGTTTCTACTATATAGGTTATACCGGTGACTAACTTGATGTGTGTTTGCACTAAAGAGACATATTTGCTATTAAAAACTTTTTTTTTAAATCCAACACGCCTTATATTATTGCATTTTTGCATTTTCGTTCTAAATATAATGCACGGTTGTAAGAAAAGAAATTCTGCACTCAGCAAATACGTTATGATAGCAAACTTTCATTAAATGCTTCAAATTTGGATATCTCAATTTTCTATTAACCTATAAGGTTCGTTGGCCGGGAAACTAGTTTTTCCGGGAACATTTTAAGTTTATTTTCAGAAAATTTTTGTACATGTTCAACCAATAAAGTTATTTTGACGAAATATGGTACATTATGTTTCGCCTATACAAGTGATACTGGTAAGCAAATATAATAAAAATTCAGTACCATAACGCACTTGCTGCGTCGAGACCCTTTTGTTTTCCATAGATACAGTTAAATTCAATTATTGAAGCATCTAAATTTCGTTTACTTTTTGCTACTAGCTTGATTTCTTCAAATTATATAAGACTAAAATATACCCCTTACTTTATAATGACCCCATATTTGAAACAAAAATGAAAATTCGTTACCATGAGGCACTTGCTGTGCCAATACTTGACTTAAATAAATAAAAGTCTAATTAAATATGATCAAATTGCATATTTTTCAATATATTTTGCTTTGGCAACCATACTGTATTAACGATGTAATTTTTTTCTAGCTTCTGGTATAAGCATATGGCCTGGACTACTCTTAATACTTATCTTTATATCAAAAACTATGAACTAATAGAAGATAAGAAGTTCAAAATAAACTAGAGAAGATGATGAATGTGAATGGATGCTAGCTAAATTCTTCTCGCGTAAAGACATTATTGCATGTTATTATTAATAACAGTGACAACTGCAGTTTCTCTTAATGGGGTAAGCCGTAGAAAGGACACTAATTCTCCTCTAGTTTACACATTTATTTGTCAGGCAACTATTATTTACAATTTTTAAGTCGCCAGCCTCCGGTTACCAGTTTGATCTGGCTGTTAAAGAAATCTTGCCTAACTGACATTTTTAATTGTCAGCTAAAGCTTATTGGCAAATTATGCTGTTAATCTCTTGACGAAATAAATTAAACTACAAACTAAAAGTGGCAATGTAACCGTCAATATTTAAGTAGAAGTGTAGCTATTTCGATTACAAAAGTCAAAACTAACAGCTTGAAGCGTCACTTAGGTCTAATTGACATTGAATTGTCACTTTAGGCTTGTCAGCTAAATCTTTCAGTCACCTTTAGGTGACAATTTAATTATGCTAATTTTAGCAGACAAATTTGTTAAGTCTTATCAACAAATTGCTTAAACTTTTAATAAGGCTTAACTCTTAGCTTAGCTGTTTAGCCTGTTTGTCAATTACAGCAGGAAAAATATTAATTAATATAAAAAATCAACATCAGTGGCCTTTCTGCGGTTTAGAAAAGTTTATGTTTATTTCTATTATTTAATTGTGTGTTTTATGCAATAATTGGTACCGTTTTGTTTGTTTTACAGCTGCATGCAAACAATGCTTCTTTTCTTAATTTGGTAAATAAAATATTAGGATTAAAGTATTAATTAATCAAGTGTAATGCAACTAAATTTAAGATAGATGTGCAGTCATCGTAAAATATTGATAATGTTAAATGTACATTTATAATTGTTTTGTTTTATTATTTCATACAATAGCGAATACAAAGCACGAGTATATCATAGGCTTTGTTACTTTTATAATAGTTGGAAGCGCTTAAAATACTGGATGAATATAATTTGTAACCCTAAATAAATAAATCAGGCCAAAATGTACTAATTTATAAGCAGTATTTTGTAAACCTTTAAATATCTTTTTAAAAAGTATAACCAGAAGGCATGGTTTAAAGTTTTGTTTCTGATATGCCCCCTATTTTAAATAGAAAGAATTAAATAAATTTCTCGACAAATACATTTTATTCTATACATGTATAAGGTTTGGTTATGTTTTTTTAACAAAATATATAGAAACAGAGGTTTTTTAACAACTTAAGATGTATTAAAATGAAAATAATACTATCTTCGGCATTTTTAATAAGTTGTCTATAAGGATCAAGTAAATGTATGTGCATTTTTATTTTTTTCAATTTTGATTTTGCTGATTTTATTAAAATATCAAAATTCATCTAAAATATAGTTAAAAAAAAATGTGTACCGAGACGATATTGCTAACACCATGTACCATAAATCAAACAAATGTTTAAGCGCTGTTGAATGTTTTTCTTTGTACCCTATGTATAAAAAAAGCTTTTAAATTTGTTAAATTTAAACATATTTTTAAATTATAAAAGGCTAATTTTGCCAATGATATTGAATTTTACAGACTCAGCTTATTATGGATTTTACTGTTCATTAGATTTTTATTGTACAACTAATCACTTTTTTAAGTGGAATGATATTTTACATTCAATCATGGATGATTTATTTTCTTCCTCTCTTTTGAGAAAAAATTTAGGTAGTAAAAGTTGCCACTTAAAAAAAATGTGGCTTCCATTTCTTTGGTTTTCATCAAAGTACTTTGTATTGTTGCCCATTTATTCACTATGTGAAAACTGGAAGCTGTGATGAGCACTGATAAGTACACTTGGAAAACCCAAATCACCACAACACATATTTCAAAGACCTTACGATTGTTTCGCTGACCACGTCAGCATCATCAGAGGATGAAAGAATTTTAAAATTAAAATCAACAGCTACTGTGTATTTATATCAAACCTAGGTAACGAACTAAACCGAAGTAAAAATTTAATCGTCGACCCATCGCTTGTCCATTGTGTCAATATTGAACGGAAGAGATCGAAGAACTACTTTTTGTCTCCTAATTTGACTGGCAGAATAATAAATTATTGTCAATAACTCGGCCGGTCTATACAGATAATAAGCTCTACGTTTGGTTATTGACTTAAATATCCCCCTTTTGTTTTCATTGTATCTAAGAAGTCAATATAAATACTTGTTTTTTACGTAGAATTAAAAATCAATATAAATACTTGTTTTTATGTAGAATTTTAGTTGAGTTATTTATCCTTTGTTAAAGTTAACATTGTAAGCAAGTCACTCGTTTTTTTTGTTTTTTTTTCTAGATGAGCGGCTGTTATTGTTCTGTTCATCAGATGTTGCTTGTCGGCTTTATTTAGTTGCTCCAATATTCACACAGTGAAATTGCTAGATCAAAAAGAACGTGTAGCTTTCTTAAAATATCTGGGTACCTTTCATTTTAAGCCCATTATGCTTAGATTAGATAAAAGCTCATAAATTTGTCAACCAGAAGACTAAAGTAGTTCTTCGATCTCTCCCGTTCAATATTGACACAATGGACAAGCGATGGGTCGACGATTAAATTTTTACTTCGGTTTAGTTCGTTACCGAGGTTTGATCTAAATACACAGTAGCTGTTGATTTTAATTTTAAAATTCTTTCATCCTCTGATGACGCTGATGTGGTTAGCGAAACGATCGTAAGGTCTTTGAAATATGTGTAGTGGTGATTTGGGTTTTCCAAGTGTACTTATTGCCCATTTATTCTTTATTTTTTAACAATGCCCGACGAATAAAAATTAAAACAGGTGGATTAGGCTTGAAAACTAATTTAAAGGAAATATAACTAATTGAAATACGTTAATATGTAATTTTAAATTACACAAAATAGCGTTTTTTTTTTCTGTATTTTATTTTGTCAATTTTTGTGTAATAATATACCAAGCGTTATTTGCGTAAATATAAGTCACTTCGCGGCTGGTATGAGAGCACGTTCCATCGTGCTGAAAGTGTAGTAAGAAAATATCTAAAAATTATAATTTTAACTTTTCTAAAAAAATAAAGGCACTTGTTTTCGTTAAATATTTCTAGCATGAGGTTGGTTGTATGCTTACAATTATTGGATAATGGTGGTACAAATGATTTGGAACAAATCAGTTTATTAATTGTCAAAATTACCCTTTTCCAAATATTTTTGCTAAACGTACAAAAAACATCAAGCAACTTTATTTGATGTTTCCAAAACATTATTTAAATTTTTTCCAGTATTTTAAAACGCGATTTTTTTATTACAAGGCACCTATAATTAAAGTTAAATATTAAAACACCGACTTCGTACCTGTAAGTTCTTTAGAAGCACAAGATTTAAAAACGGCACACTGCGCAAGTATTATATTAAAAAATATATATAATAAGATTTAAAGTACTGTAGATATCTGTTGTTTGTTAGGCTTTGTTTTTCTGTAGAGTATAATGAAACTATGAAATAATTTTGCATTTTCATAATTAAATTTAAATTAAGATCTTATTTGTCGACAAAGGCAAGTTGTAGTTTACAGAAAAACAAAGCTTGGGAGTTTAGAATTCTAGTAATGTTGAGATATATGTAAGATTATATGACTTTTAGATAATAATCAATATTCTAAATGCACGATCAAGGTGGTGCGACTGACTGCACCTAAATATCTGTATGTATGAATATTTGTATTCCATTGTAATTTTATATGTCTCAAGAGTATTGCATTGTTTATAAATAAAATATAATAAACTAATCAGTCGCATTTCAGTTACGTATTTTAAAAAATAAATCTAATTACCAGAGTCCCCAGAGATGAATATTTCCTGTAATAAAACATTGGTAAATACGAGGGTGTTCCTATTATTTTAGTACCTATGTACCTTAGCGGATGCTGGCGGCCAGTAAGTTTATTCAAACCTTAGCCTTGTGACAGTGGCGGCTCTTCGATAAAATCTGAGCACTAATTCAGCAAATGCTTTTTTTGCTGAAGAAGCCATTTAATAATAATAATAATAATAATAGTAATAATAACAATAATAATAATAATAATAATAATAATAATAATAATAATAATAATAATAATAATAATAATAATAATAATAATAATAATAATAATAATCTTTACTAGCTCATTAATACAATGCCCTTTAGGGCGTAGAGCCAATCAAAGTAAGTTTGCACAAATAAAATAATACGTAGAGAGATAAACAAAAAATATAACAAAAAACTGTATAAACAATACAAAAATTCCAATAGTGGCGTCATGGGCACTGACTGCAAGTCAACACAGAACTAAATTTTTTCCGCAATATCGTCCATCAGATATTCCTTTAACTCATAAAATGCGGACAATTCTAGGTATCTTTTCAGTCTATGCTTTACTTGTTGCCTAGGGAGTTGACGGATTTCTACCGGTACCTTGTTGTAGATCTTGATGACACTATGTGTGGCATTCCTTTGCAGTCTTGTGTATCTTGAGGCTGGGGTAGCGTAATTATTTTTTGATCTTGTCTGGTGTTCATGTTCCTGTAGGTGCGCCTTGAATAACCCAGGGTTGTCTATGACGAACAGCACTGCTTCCAATATATAGATCGAGTGGCAGGTAAGTATACAGTGTTCGCTAAAAAATCTTCTGCAGCTATCCACCACCCGCAAATTAAAAAGCGCTCTTAGGCATCGTTTTTGAACTAGCAGCACCCTCTGCATATCCACAGAGTTTCCCCACAGTATTATGCCATACCGTATTGAGGCCTCAACATAAGCGTGGTATGCAGCCAGCGCCGCCTGTCTCGATACTAGAAATGCCAAGGTACCTATCATGTAAGTATACCTGGCAACCCTTGCAACCACCTTGTCGATATGTTTTTTCCAGTCCAGCCTGGAGTCAACCTCAACCCCCAAGAAATTAACTGCATATGATGGTTTTATATTCGTGGTGTTATCTAGAGCAATGACACTATCACTTGTTTCTTTTGCCCTTTTATTGAATTCCACCACTACAGTTTTATTCATATTTATATTCAGGTTGTTTTCTTGGAACCATTCTCTGAGCTCAGGTATGACCATTTTGATATTTTGCTCTAATTGATTTTTATTATAATGATGTAAAATTACGGTGGTGTCATCAGCATACATGAACAATTTTTCTCTTATAGCATTGGGTAAGTCATTGGTATATATTATATATAGCAGAGGTCCGATTATCGATCCCTGTGGCACACCCCTTGAGACTGCTTGGTAATCAGACTTTATTTCAATTTTTGTTTCTGGACACCTATATACCAAACACTGCATACGGTTGGAAAGATAGGACCTTATCAATGACAGTGGTTGTCCCCTCACGCCATATCTCTCCAACTTGGCAAATAAGATGTCATGTTTAATAGAGTCAAAGGCCTTCCTTAGGTCTAAAAAGACACCAACTGATGATTCATTTTTGTTGAAAGCTTGATCTACTTCCCAGAGTGCCTTGTAAATGGTATGTACTGTACTTTTTTTATTTCTGAAGCCACCTTGAGACTCGGTTAATAGATTATTACTTTCAAAGAAATTTAGTAGTCTACTATTTATAACTCTTTCATATATCTTGGAGAAGTTAGGAAGCAGTGAGATCTGTCTGTAGTATAATAATAATAATAATAATAATAATAATAATAATAATAATAATAGGTCTTTATTAGGGCGAAGTTAGTTTTACAATTTTCTTCCACTTAACCCTTAAAAGATAACTTAAAATGTAGGAATTACAAAATAAACAAATTAAAAATGCCTATCCAAAACAGCAAAACAATGCAACAACAAAACATTGACAATTGTGCGCCTTAAATTTAGCTGGAAGAAAGGAATTCTTAAATATGAATATGATTTATTATAACTACACTACGCAAACTGACTATTTTTATAAAAATCTGTAACATATCTCCGAAACCCTGGCAGAGAACATAAAGTATGTTTAAAAAGTATTTTATTAGACAGATGTGGTGCAACATAAGAGGAAGAGCTCCGATATTGGCTCGTATAATATTTATGTGTGGCAAACAAGTGATCGAGTCTTGTATTGAGCGAATGTATTTGTCTCCGAGAGCTTCTGATGTAGGTAATCAGGCCCCGCCCCGAGGACAATCTTGTGAGTTAAGCAAAGAAGATGTACTTTCCAGCGATTCTTCATATTCAGCCAATCTAATTCTTTTAACTTATAAGAAACACGATATGTTCTTTTTAGATTAAAGATGAACCGTAAACATGACTTCTGAACCTTTTCTATTCTTTGCCGATCCCAACTGTCAAGGGCAGGTCCATACACAACATCAGCATGGTTAAAACGCGAGAGAATCATCGAGTTTACCAAGAGAGCTTTTACTTTCACTGGGAGGCAATTTCGGTGGCTATAAAAAGATTTCAATAAGCCAAAGCTAGCTCTACGAAGATTAGTGACGTGATCAAAAAATTTTAAATTGTTATATATTATGAGACCAAGATTCTTTGCAGATTGTTTTGCTTCTAAGCGACTCCCATCTATCAAAATATCAATATTTTGAGAACAAACCCTATTCCTACTGACCTTCCTGCCAAAATAAAGTACGCAACACATTTATCGCAAGATCATGCTTCTTTGCTGTCGTGACTAACCTATCAAGGTCTGCATTTAAACTTGCTATAGCGTCTAAGGCATTTTCGACAGGAAATGATTTGTAAAGCTGGGTATCATCGGCATAGAGGTGTACTTTACTCGAGATTATTTGTTCTTGAAAATCAAACGTATAAATATTGAATAAAAGGGGGCTCAAGATAGAGCCCTGTGGAACGCCTTTTAATAAACTCAAAGAATCCGATACATTCGACCCGCAGACAACCCTCTGTGCCCTATCTGAAAAGTAACTCTCTATAAACTGAATGGCGTCATGATTGAAACCAATATATTGTAACTTCGAGCACAATAGTTCATGACTGATCGTATCAAAAGCTTTACTGTAGTCTAGCAATACCAAAGCTGTAACTTGATTTTTATCGTTAGCTGTGAGGATGTCATCACTAATATTTGCTAATGCTGTTGTTTTGGTGTGGTGTATAGTGACTTAAATAGAGCCATAAATTTACCGACCTGTCGTTGCAAGAAGATGAACAAGAAGACCTTTATACAAGTAGCGGAGAAAAATCAAATGTTTTATTAAGTTATTAACATATTTCTAGAATAAACTGCCTCTTTCTCTTATTAAAGCAAAATTGTTTTGGATACTGTTACCTTTTCCTACTTCTTACCTTTGCGAAACTGTTTATATTGCGAGGCGAGATGTATTCTCACCACAATTAGAACCGTAGACCGGTTTCGCTCTAATTAGAGCTCGTCAGTACGGCATACTAATTGCAGCGAAAATACATCTATAAAGTAAAACGGCTATAGTAGCCTTCCAACACTAAGTGAGATATAAGACACGAAGCACGTGCCGCCACCTGGTTGTGGAACCAAGTAGTATGTGCCGTGACAACATACTGCTTGGTTCTGCAACGAGGTGGCGGCATGGGCTTCGTGTCTTATATCTCACTTAGTGTTGGAAGGCTGGCTACTGTTTTAGATGTTGTTTTGTAATAACTTTTATTACTATTAATACACCAGCTCACAATATTAATTAACATTTATTTAGTTAGATAAGTGTACAGCTACTTACATGTGACCGGGCTACTACGACCATCGTCATCTGTCATCTGCCGTGTGTCATGGAGGAACCACGTCTCTATGGCTCACCTCGTACAGATCAGGATGGTTACTAAAGCCGTATTCACATCTTAATGTAAAGTAAGTTTACACGTATGTGACATCCCTTTTTTTCCCAAAATATTAAATAACATTTCTCACAAAATTAATATTTAAATTTAATTATGATAAAACAAAACACAAGATCTAAAATTACTCTCCAAACCTAACAGGCTTGATAACACTACGTCCAAAACGAGTTTTGTAAGCATTATTAACACTATCACTGTCACAATTCACTTTTGTTACAGTTGGGGTTTTATACTTTGACTTTGGTTCAAATTGTACTGGCTGTGTATCATCACGATTTAAACTGGACTGATTTAGAGTATCTTTGTTATCATTACTATTGTTTACAGTTTGAGGAATAATATCAGAATCCGGTAATGGCTGAACTTTAAAGGGATTCAAAGATGGCTTTAAAAATGATGAATTCCTTCTATGAAGATTCCGATTTTCATTTCGTACTAAATATGATCTAGGAGTACTGTGAGGTGCTATAATTTCATTGACAACATCTACTCTATTTAGTAATTTTAATTTAACACATGTATTAAGCCCAAGTATCGGCATGCTATTAACATCAACCAATACAAATTTGACCTTACAAAACTGATTTTTAATTTCGCATCTTAATATTACACTACCTATTGTTTTTAATTTATTATCTCCATATGTAATTAGTGACACATCATTTTTTTCTATGCTACTATTATCAATACCAAGTTTTTCAAAAATTCTTATAGGCAAACAATTACAATTTGCTCCACTATCTAACTTAAAAACAATTTTCTTATGGTTGATTTTGACATCAATTGTCCAAAGATTATTTTCTTTATTCTTACAATCAATATTATCTAACATAATAAAGTCAATATAAGGTTCATTATCACTATTATCAGTTGAATTTTCATTTACATGTATATCATGTAGCTGTTTTCGATTAAATTTTTTCTTACTAATATTATTTTTATTAACAAATATATCCTTATTATAATTTGTATTTGTACCCTTATTATAATTTATATTTTTACACCCAATTGTGAAATGATTAGGCTTGTGACAATTTCTACAAATCCTACCATAGGCAGGACATTGTCTTTGGCCATGATTAGTACCACATTTAAAGCAATCATAATTATTATTATTTACAGTCTTATTAATTATCCTACCTCTTGTTTTACTTACGATAACATCTACCTCAACAGTGTTTCTTAGTCCATTGAGCTGATATTTACTTGCCTCTGTTGAACGACACTGTCTCTCAGCCTCTGCTAACGTTAAATTTAGAATGCGTAACAATCTGCCTTGGAGCTGCACATCTCTAATGCTACTTACAATTTTATCCCTTACCAGTGAGTCTAATAAGTTCTGGAAATTACAATTTTTTGCTAACATTTTAACATCTGTCAGAAAATGGTCAAATTCTTCATTCTCTTCTTGCTTTCTGACAAAAAACTTGAAACGATCGTAAGTTTCATTTCTCAACGGTCTGCAGTATTCTTTGAAAGCATTTAACACCACATCATATTTCATTCTATCCTCTTCTGTTAATTCTAAAGTTTCATAAATATCCTGGGCCTCTTCCCCAGCTAGGTTTAAAAATATTGCAATCTTAGTGGGTTCATCTTTGGCACTAAACCCTGTTGCAGCCATGTAAATTTTAAAACTATTCATGAATTTATCGAAGTTTTGACTTGCATTGTGATCAAAATTTATATTTTTAGGTGGTTTGAACGCTGATGCCTCCATTTTTATCGGCGTTTTACGTTCACGTTATCACGTTACACACAAGGTCAACGTACCTTTACAGCAAATTCTCTTAATTGTGGAACTACTTTGTGTGGATTCTTTACATAAAACCTGATACCATGTTTTAGATGTTGTTTTGTAATAACTTTTATTACTATTAATACACCAGCTCACAATATTAATTAACATTTATTTAGTTAGATAAGTGTACAGCTACTTACATGTGACCGGGCTACTACGACCATCGTCATCTGTCATCTGCCGTGTGTCATGGAGGAACCACGTCTCTATGGCTCACCTCGTACAGATCAGGATGGTTACTAAAGCCGTATTCACATCTTAATGTAAAGTAAGTTTACACATATGTGACAGCTACCATAGCCGTATTACTTTATAGGTGTATTTTCGCTGCAATTAGTATGCCGTACTGACGAGCTCTAATGAGAGCGAAACCGGTCTACGGTTCAAATTGTGGTGAGAATGCATCTAGCCTTCCATACTCTGTCGCTATATTAGGATGGAAATGGGCCAAGGATGACAATTTACTAAATTGTTAGTTGGTTGTATACAGTCTCTAATATTTAACACTTTGTGTTATTTGGAGCTGCCGCGACCACATACTACTTGGTTCCGCAACGAGGTGGCGGCACGTGCTTCGTATCTAATATCTCACTTAGTGTTGTTTATTTTGCGTTAGTTGCTTTAAAATGTAGAAACAAACTTCTAACGAATTATCTAGGATATGAAAACAACTTAAATACGCTGTGTACTTGAAACCAGGTACATATAAGTCAAAATATCTATGCCTTAGAAATGTTTATTTTTAATTTTAGTTACGACGCTTTTGTTGTGATTATATCCCAAAATTTAAATTTTAAATACGAATTAAAAGATTAATTTTGATGTCTTGTTCATTTATACGACGCTTTCCCAGTTACAACATCAGTGCCTACACCTAGTGAGAGGTGGCACCCAACAATTTGAAAAGCTATACGGTAAAGCAAGTTGTAATCTACTGAAGCGATTTAAGTAGTGGGTAAGTCAAGTCTAATACACATAGCGGATGGAAGAAAACAAGTAAGAAGCAAGAAAAATAACGTTTGCCAGATGGCGAGACCGATCGGAGACGTCGACTGAGGGTCGATGGACAGTGATGCTAATCCCCAATATTGCAAAATGAAAAAGTCAAGGACATGTGTTGACAGGCCATACTTACTTCAAGACATACCTACAGAAATTCAACTTGACAGAAGACCCAAGATGCCCATACTGCCTGGAAAATGATGATGCGGAACACACAATTTTCTATTGCCAGAGGTGGGGTAAAATAAGGTCAAGGTGCTAGACAGTCTGGAAACTATTCACCGCTAGTTATCCTAATAGCAGTGATGCTCAGCTCAAAGCTGAACTAGAAAGAAGTAAGGACGATGGTGCCAGAGATCACGGAAGTAAAGAGAAGTGAAGGGGGATTGCAGGACCAAGATAACTCACAAACAACTGAAACGGAAGGCGAAGTACATGAAGCAAAGAACATACCATCATGACTCCTGGAGACATGCGCATAGGCGGTTACAGTCGGAAAATGGAGAGAATGGGGGGTTTTAGCCGATAAGAGTGTGGCACCGGGTGTCCATGGTGGATTCCCCCCACAAAAAGTCAAGTGGGCAAGTCAAGTGGGAATATAGTTAAGTGATTTAAGTAGTGTGTAAAGGAAGTGAGAATCTACTTTTTATTTTACCCGACAAGGCTCGTAGTTAAACGATTTTAGTAGTGAGTAAAGTAAGGACCTGGAGTAAAAATCTGATTACGCAATTTAAGCAGTGGAAAAGTCAATTGGAATTCTGGTTAGGAGATTTAAATAGTGGACAGATCAAGTGAAAACTTAACTTAAGCACAAGTTGCTACGAAAATTATTCGTAAATTAGGGTTCAAATTACTAGAACACTCCCCATACTCATCAGATCTGCGCTCGTTCAACTATATCTCTTCGCTCAATCTAAGAAAAATTTAGGAGGTCTGATTTTTCTTTCAACGAAGAGGTGATATAAGCTGTGGAGCTGGTTTTTAGAGCAAGATGATTTGTTTTTAGCGACTTTTAAAAAAATTCGCTAATATATATATATATATATATATATATATATATATATATATATATATATATATATATATATATATATATATATATATATATGTCCGATCGATAACTCAAAAAATAATGGACCAATCTTGATCAAATTTGGTGAGTACCTTCCTTTTGTAAGTGGCTTGGACAAGTTTGTTAGCCCGGAAAATCGGACCAGGTTTTCCCGGAAAATTGTGTTTTCTTTCTAAAAAAAATTCATATCTCCGGAAATAACAAAGTACGGGAAACTAAATTTGGTACGCGTGTTTGTGTTATAAAGAGTGAACTCTGCACAAAAACTTAGTTCTCTATCTTTGAATACAAAGAAGTTATGGGCAGTTAAAGAAACAAATTTTGGAGTTTTCCTCAAAACGTCAAACTTTAAACGTCAAAATTGGTAATGTTTAGGCAAAGAACGTGAAACAAATACGGATTTTGAAAAGAAAATGTTACATGGAAAGTGTTCTGCAAACCCTTAAGTTTCAGATTCAACCGTCATTGCCTTTCATTTTACTAAAATATTTACAGAAAATTCATTTCAAATAGACCCTTTCTCTTATGCTTTGGCTGTCGGTTTAGTTAAGTTGATGCTTTCGCTGCAGGTTTAGTGAAGTTTATGGTTTAACGGTCTATAATTTTTTAGCTAATTTTCGTAGAACAAATTCGTTAATGCATTTTTGAATTTTTTATCGAAATATGATGCGTTTGTAAAAAAAATCTGGACGCAGTAAGTGCGTTTTGGTAGCGAATGTTCGGTAAATTTACAGTTTAGCTCCTGAACGCTTTTTAAAAAACTGTTTTCAGAAACCTGCTTAACACCCCCACCCCACACCCCCCCCCCGCCTGAATCCACAAACCCCAAGAAAATTCTTGTTCACACCCCTCAAGGAAGTTACGGGACCAGGAGTGAGTAGGGGTGTATAATTTTTTTTTTAGCTAATTTTCGTAGAACAAATTCGTTAATGCATTTTTGAATTTTTTATCGAAATATGATGCGTTTGTAAGAAAAAACTCTGGACGAAGTAAGTGCGTTTTGGTAGCGAATGTTCGGTAAATTTGCATTTTTGCTCCCGAACGCTTTTCAAAAACTGTTTTTAGAAACCTACCTAGGGCCGCCCCTGGATCCACAAACTCCAAGAAAAATTTCTTGTTCACACCCCCCAAGGAAGTTGCGAGACCAGGAGTGGGTAGGGGCGCTGGGCGAGGTAGGTAGTAAAAAGGAAATGTGGGCACAAAATTCGAATAAAACGGGCTTGAAAGCTGTCTTTTTCACATTCTGAAGCCATATTCTGCTCATATTTCCTTTTTACTACCAACCCGGCCCAGCACCCCTTGTCACTCCCAGTCCCGTAACTTCTTTGTGGGGTGTGAACAAGAAATTTTTCTTGTGGTTTGTGCATCCAGGTGGGGTTCTGGTAATGTTTCTGAAAACAATTTTTTGAAAAGCGTTCAGGAGCTAATCTGCAAATTTACCGAATTTTCATTAAATCCTTCAAATTTCAATAACTCAATTTGCTATTAACATAAGCTTTGTTGATTAGGAAACCAACATTTAAGTTTATTTTCGGAAAATTTTTGTATATTTTCAAACCATAAGTAATTTTGATAAAATAGGGTACATTGTTTCTACTACATAGGCTATACCGGTAATCAGATTCATGCCTGCTCGTATTGGCTATTATATAAAACATTTTTAGGGAAATTCACTTCCATAACACACTTGCTGCATCCAGACTTTTGGAAAATGTTTATATATTTTCAAACTATAAAGTTATTTCGATGAAATATGGTACATTGTTTCTACTATATAGGCAACCAAGTTTGATGCCTGCTTTCATCAAAGAAAGACATTTGCTATTAAAAATATTTAAAAAAAATTCGCTACCATAACTCACTTGCTGCGTCCAGACTTTTTAAGTCTTAGGGAGTGCTATTGCGGGTGATAGAAAATGTAACAAAGAACAAAAATGTAGGATTGCGATATCAAAGCAATCATCCGTGGACAAAACATTCTTCTCACACATTTTAATTTGGCGCTAAGGAAGAGGTTCATCAAGTAATATGTATGAAGTTTTATAATATCTGCGGTAAGGTTATAAGGTGTTATCTAAGCAAGACATAAAGCGAATAGGTGCTTTTAAAATGTGGACATGGGGAAAAGTGACAAAGGAAAGGCAGAAGAAGAATAAAATTGTAGTAGAAAAAAGACAGAAGATGCTTTCTGAAAACAAAATAAGCAGAGAACAGAAAATTTTGTTAGTCATATAGATATATTTTGACAATATTTTTTGAAGGACACATACTTGGGAAAAGGGGAAGATGTAGACTACGAGGCAAACTTCTTGTGAAGTGCAGAAGCTAGAATTCAATTGAAAAGACTGCTGTAAACAAGTGTCATGCTTGCGACAACAAGCCGCCATCGCTTTTAGACTGGGGTGAAAACGAGGGTAAAAATAAATTAGAATATTTAATTTTAATTATTATTGTTTATTTTAATATGCGCGATATTAAATATTTGTGTATTTTGTTTTTCACAAAGCTCGTGTAACAAGTCTATTATATTGTCAAGTATTTAGACGCATCAAAAAATTATGCCATCATAAGTCACTAGAATAAATCAGAAAAGTTGAGATCTTTGTCTCTTCTATCGATACCTACTATCATCAGCACTGATTCTCAGAAATTGCTTCGTTGGTACCATCCATTGCAATCATTAAACAGCAGATCTATTTAAGTTGCGATTTGTATGCTTTTAGTGTCAAAAAACTTGTCGAACAGTTCGATACGAATCCTCGTTCTTTCCTAGAGCATCTAAGTCTTGGAATGTCGTCCCGTAGACACATTTCCAAAGACATATCTACTATTCAAGGAGCGAGTAAACACTCATCTTGTGGCACAACAGCCAAGTTCATAATATCCTAGAGAACTAGCTTTGCCTTCCATTCTGGATGGAACCTGAAACAAAAGGCAAAATCTCCCTAAAAGTTACAAAGATAATAACATAGAGTGATGCGCAACAAACGTATTTATCCATTAGTGACTGCCGTTAATTGGTTAGCTGATGAAGACAGCTTCGTTGTCGAAATAAGTACCTAGTGCATAACTGTCTGTTTTTTGTTGTGTGATTTGAGGTAATTCTGCCTTCTGTTTCAAATATATTCGTATCGCAGCGGTCTTAGGAATCTGTAATCAAGCCTGAAAATATAATAACAAAATGTGACTCATGACCTGACTTGATGTCTTTTGTTATTTCTTCCACACTCGACTCCCTTTCTATATTTAGTTTGGATCGATTTCATGTTGAATATAATTTTATGGTGTAACAATGAGTTATGATCATAGTGCAATAATTTTCCTGATTTTCCTTGTTTTAAACCTAGAAATAACGGTTTACGGCATGTATGTATGTTGAATAGTGACGCATATTTCGATATTAATTACATTTCATAATATTTGTTACGTACAGCTCTAACCAACTAACGAAGCTATTCAAAAATACCTAACTTCAAAATAAAAAATCTTTGACGTTGCATGTGGATTATAGTAACAAGCTTTTACGTAATAATTAAGGCTACAAATGAGTAAAGCCTATAGCAAACATGATAAAAACTAACATTTATTTCCCTCAACATATTTTACCCTACCCTATCCACACTCAAGTGCTTCATTGCTTAAGGGGACGTCGGAAGTCTTCGGGAGTAAGTCTATTTAATAGGTCGTTTTAAACTCTACTTCTTCCACAGAGTGAAAACATTTTTTTACTTCTGGAAATTATTAGAAGTCACTGGAATTTAATTCTGGTCTTTTCTTAAACTTTAGCTGCGGTATATACCAACGCGACTATGGCCAATCACGGACGCTAGGAAGCAGTTTTACCTCACTATCCTGGAAATTTTTTCGAACCCCCGCCTTTCTGTAAAGAGGGTAGGGATCTTTAACGTGTAACGTGCCCAACATAGCATGGACACGGGACCGGCGGATTTACGCCCCCACCGAAGGGCGGAACGTGCAGACATTCAACTTTCTCAAATACAAGTGAAAGGGAAACCCTGAGAATCGAACCCAGTACCCTTCGATTCAGAGACACACGTTCTTACCCTTGGACCACCGAGGCTCTTTAGATCTGATTAAAATGATATATATATATATATATATATATATATATATACTTTTTACAGTATAAACCTTTGTAAAATTTGTTTGCCAACAACTTTGTTATTTTCCTAGATAAAAATTTTTCCCGAAAGAAAATTCAAAATTTTCCCGGAAAACCTGGTTCGATATATATATATATATATATATATATATATATATATATATATATATATATATATATCGAACCAGGTTTTCCGGGAAAATTTTGAATTTTCTTTCGGGAAAAATTTTTATCTAGGAAAATAACAAAGTTGTTGGCAAACAAATTTTACAAAGGTTTATACTGTAAAAAGTAAACTATATACCAAAATCTAGATCTCTAAGTTAAAAGTAAAAAATGTTATAGACATTTAATGAAGAAGATCTCATTCATCTTATAATGATTGCACCTACGATGAGGTTTCAATCAAGCAATTTCTGACGGAGAAGCGCTTCCAGTACTCGATAACTATCATTTTAATCAGATCTAAAGAGCCTCGGTGGTCCAAGGGTAAGAACGTGTATATATATATATATATATATATATATATATATATATATATATATATATATATATATATATATACAGGTTGTTTCAAAAATGATGGTCTATGTTACAGATGCACATTCAGTACAAAAAAAAAATAAGACTATTTTTTCATATAAACATGGGTCCGCAAATGCTTAGTTTTTTTAATACAGCGTGTTAAAACTATTTGTTTTTGTCAGTTTTTCATGAATAAGTCCGAGTCAAATTAAAATTTTGACGCGAAAATTGGCATGTGGGGGTCTTTGAGGGTAAGAAATTAAAATATGTTATTGTTAATAACACCGCTGGCAGAGGGCGCCACCTGTAAGACATGGCTTTCATTGAATTGTCTATAATTTTTTGACACCCAGTAATATCGACCTACCGTATAGCTACATTGCAGCCCTTATCAATTGTAAGCAAAAAATGTATATTTGATTTAAATCTCTCAGCCACACCACTTTCGAGATATTTCAATTTTTGTATGTCGATGTCGCTCAAAAATTAATTCTGCGACAAATCATAGGAATACATTTTTCACCTTTTAATTGCTATCAGTATGTAAAAACTTAATTTTCTTATTCTCTAGTTAAAAATTAAATTCTTACCAGAAAAAAGAACTGACAAGACACAATCATGAAGATAAAATAAAAAGCCATGATAACAAAGTTTGAACAAACCATTAAACAAAGTGGTTTCCATCGTTACGGGACTTGACTTTTGCGTTTTCGCCGTGACATATACTACAATTGACTTTTACGTTTGAGACTACCCACTATTTTTAAGTAATTAATTGTATTGTCCGTAATTTTTCTAATTAAATATGGAAGCCTTTACCAACAATGAACTAACAGACATGCATGTTATGTATTCACGGGCTTTTGGTAACTGTTATGAGGCGAAACGACTGTATGAAGAAGCCTTCCCAAATCGGAGAATTCCAGACAGAAGGATGTTTCAACGGATTGACATCCGTCTGAGAGAAACAGGTACATACTTACGTTATCTAATACATCGATCTGTCTCTTTCGAATATATATTTTTTACCAGGTACCCTTAATAAAGTTACTGTTGATGAAGGCAGAGCACGAAGTGCACGAAATCCTGATTTTGAAGAGGCTGTTCTGGATGAAATTGAACAAAATCCAAAAATAAGTACTAGAGAAATGGCCAATCATCTGGGAGCATCCAATGCAACGATATGGCGAGTTCTTCACAAGTAACAATTGCGTGCATATCACATCCAACGTGTGCAGGCACTATCGCCTGAAAGAGATTTTATACCTCGCCTACAATTTTGCCAATGGTTTCTTCAACATAATAATGTAGAGAACTTGTTGAATTGTGTATTGTTTACTGACGCGTCTGGGTTTAGGCGCGACGGGATCGTCAATTTTCGTAACAGCCATATTTGGGTGGACGAAAATCCTCACGCAGTTTTTGAAAGGCATCATCAATAGCAATTTTCCTTAAATGTATGGATGGGAATTGTAGGGTGTAATTTGATACGACGAATTTTTTTACCTCACAGACTTAATGCTACAACTTATCTTGAATTCCGGCAAAACCAACTAAATAGGTTATTAGAAAATGTACCTCTTGACATAAGACATAACCTGTGGTTTATGCATGACGGAGCCCCCCCCCCTCCCTATTTCGCCCTAAATGTCAGAAATTACCTAAGCAATACTTTTGGACGCAGATGGATCGGACACGGTGGACCTCATCCATGGCCGGCTCGATCCCCTGATTTAAATCCTATGGACTTTTATTTATAGGGGCATCTAAAAAGTATTGTTTATGAAGCAAGTGTTGAAAATGTTGATGATCTACAGCAAATAATTGTACTTGGATGCGAACAAATTAGAAATACATCAGAAATATTTCACAGAGTACGACGTTGTATGCTCCGCAGAATACGAAAGTGTATTGAAGTGGAGGGTGGCCATTTTGAACATTTATTGTAGTCAGGTATCATAAAATGTTATAAACTTTTTTATTTGTTATTAAAATTTGCAGACAATACAATTAATTACTTGAGTAAAATTAATTTTTGAGCGACATCAACATACACAAATTGAAATATCTCGAAAATGGTGTGTCTGAGAGATTTGGATCAAATATACATTTTTTGCTTACAATTGATAAAGGCTGCAATGTAGCTATACGGTAGGTCGATATTACTGGGTGTCAAAAAATTATAGCCAATTGAATGCAAACATAGTCTTACAAGTGGCGCCCTCTACCAGCAGTGTTATTAACAATAACGTATTTAAATTTCTTGCCCTCAAAAACCCCCGCACGCCAACTGTCACGCCAAAATTTTAATTTGACTCAGACTTATTCGTGAAAAACTGACAAAAACAAATAACTTTATCACGATGTAATTAGAAAACTAAGCATTTGCGGACCCATGTTTATATGAAAAAATAGTCTTATTTTTTTGTGCTGAATGTGCACCTGTAACATATACTATCATTTTTGAAACACCCTGTATATAAAAATTGAAACTGACCCTGGATATGGGTACCAGGGAGCCTGGTTCGCGCTCATTTGAAGACATTTAAAATTCAAAAGTCGGGATCTCCTCATTAGTGAATTTGTTCTACGATAATTCACTAAAAATACGTTATAACAAAAGTACAAATATGCAACAGTGCATTTTAGATGATTTAGTAGCTAAAAATTTAGTGAACTTGTAAACTTCATTCAACCTTGCGTATATTTCTAGAATAGTTTAGTTACATATCTAATCAAATTACCAAACAATTAATTAAGTTTGTAAGAAATAAGACTGCATTTATATAATTTTAAACTACCATGTAAATACAAATATATTTATGGAAAACGCCATCTAGAACGAAATACAAATTGTCTGATTACCAAGTATAGTTTGGTATAGAGTTGAATAAATTAAGACTTGTTTTGCTGTCGTCAGATTTCAGCGATATTATGAAAAACGTTGTGTTTTGTATGCGAATTTTGTGCTTAAATTCACAAGTGCTTTATAACAGTTTACGGTCAACAAGACAAAAGAGAGTAGTTATTTTATCTAGTTTGTTATTCTGTGGTACGATTTTATATCTTCAGGCGGTATTATAGGTTGACAATTCTTTTAAACCGCATAGGAACCAAGAAATATTCATCAAATATCTACGGCAGAAGCTGGGTCAGGTATGTACTGCTTTTAATTATTGCCAAAATCAGTATTTTGCGCTTCTGAATTACAAGCGTCCTAATATTACTTCTCAAATTAATCATTATTATAAAAAAAAAAAGATAAACGGGTTTGGAGTTTTTTTTTATTCGAGTAAAAATACAGCATCAAGCCTTTAGGTTATTATGGGGGATATCTACAATATACAGGTGTCCCACGTAGACCTTCCATTAGCCGTTTCTAGAGTACGGCTCACAATTGAATTCTGAAAATTCACGCATGTAGGTTTCTCAAAATTTCAAGTGCACTGAAAATATTGACGTTAGTATGGGACTTCCGGTTATACCAGAAGTAGACGTCAACTTTCTTATTTTAAATGAGATGGTGTTTTTTATTACGGATACAGATTGCTTGTTAAATTTTATTGTGGGTTTTATTAACATATTATGTAATTTTTCTTAACCATTTTCGAGATATTTGATCTTTTTTAAAAATTTCTTAAAAAACATTGTCAAATTTACACACCTGTATCTCTCTTATTATTCAACCTGGATAGTTGAAATTTTAAAATGCAAATTTTAACATGCCGCAAAATATTTGGAATTTACTAAGCTAGTACAAGTTAGACAGGGTGTCCGAAATAGACCGGTCAATCGTGACAACATTAAAACCTAATAACTCTCTTATTTTAAATAGAACATCCTATATTTTATAACGTTAGTTCATGTTGTTTTTATTGTTCTTTCGATTGGTATCAATTTCCTATACCTAAGTCCCACCGATTTGAAGATATTTAAACATTATTTGCCATAAGAAATAATTATTAGTCAGTTCATCAGGTTGCCTAGGAGATGAAAATTTTAAACGTCATCTTCAGACATATGTAAAATATGCGACGACTTTTGAATATAACCTTTATTTACGAGGAATATAATCAAATTATTAACAGATGTCGTGTGGTTGCAAAGAGATTTCCACATAAACAAAGATTCACTCGTTACATGATCAAAATACTACTAAAAAATTTCTAAGAATGGAGTGTTTCGTCCAAAATTTCATAAGAGTAAAGCATTATTAGGCAACAAAGAGATTTGTGTGTTATCACTTCACAAAAAAATTCGAAATTTGCAACGTTCACTTCGAGGCATATTTGCGATAAGAAATAATTATCAGTCAGTTTATCAGGTTGCCTAGGAGATGAAAATTTGAAACGTCACCTTCCAACAGTAAACCTAATGGTTGTACTGTAAAGTACGTTTGTCAATTGTGTTTTAATAAAAGCCTGGACGCAGCAAGTGCGTCATGATAGTGAATTTTCATAGAAATGATCTAACACAAAATATTTTATTACAACTTTTTTTTTCTTGTAAAATACAAATCTAAATTTTGGTATATAGTTTACTTTTTATATAGTAAAGCTACCTAACAAATTTGGTTATCATAGCTTTTTTAGTTTTTGAGATAAAAAATTTGTTCGAATGAAAACTCAAAATTTTCCCGGAAAATCTGGTCCGATTTTCCTGACTAACGAACTTATCCAAGCTATTTACAAAAGAAAGATACATAAAAAATGTTATCAAAATCGGTCCATTTTGTTTTTGAGTTATCGGTGTGATACATATTCATACATACATACATACATACATATATATATATATATATATATATATATATATATATATATATATATATATATATATATATATATAAATTTCCATAAATAGACTGCCCACCAGTGGAACGTCGTTCATTCTTGTTCCGAGTTAGAGACTCTGCACGTCGTGTGCTTAAGTAGCTTATATCACTTGTATGTTGATATCATATTTTGTGTTAATTTTATATTATCCTTTCTATCTTATGTATTAATAGTTTAAAGTTATAATAAATTGTTTTAAAAATTCAAACGTCCTAACCGTAAAGTTAATTTGCGTCTGACGGTCTGAGTAAATCTAAATAAACGACGGAAACTAAGCTTTGAAGCAGTTTCAGAAGCCTGCATCACTTTGGTGGCCATAATAAATACCAATCCAACAGCGCGGGTGCCGTTACCATGGCAACCGTCTCATGCAAATTATAAGAATTCGACCCAGCATTTCTGTATGAAGGATTCTGCCTCAGCTGATCGTTGCTAATAGTCGTCTGTGCTCTGCAACACGTAATACGCTGCGCGTTTGTGCATAATGTATACCAGTTCGGGAATCAGGGGCTTACAAACTATATCATACCATAAAATACTACAAAAATACATTATAAACTGCGGCGCGACCTAAGTAGATATTTTTATGTGGTTGTACCAAATGAATTTGAATGAAAAAATTATGGTGAAAAAATTATGGTGGATTTTGAATAAAAAGGGTTAGCTTTACCGAAAATATAGGTGAAGCAGCGCTTCACCTGCGTCATCTGACGAGCCGCCACTGCTGCTAAAGCATTAGAAAAAGGGTCTATTTGAAATGAATTTTCTGGAAACATTTTAGTAAAATAAAGGACAGTGACGGTTGAAGCTGAAACTTAAAGACTTGTAAAACAATTTGCTTGTGACGTTTTCTCCACATAGCCCGTATTAGTTTTGGGTTCTTTGCCTAAAAGTTGCCAATTTTGATGTTTAAAATCGAGACTTTGATGTTTTAAGAGGAAAAGTTTCAAAGTAATTTTCCTGGCATTTCTTGACCTTTTTGCGCCAAAAAAACTTAATCTATATGTGTAACATATAATAGATATAACTATTCACACAAAATATTTTGCTTTTGTGCGTTTATCCGTTCATCAGTGGCACCCAATTTTTTAATGCCTATAACTTTTTTTCTTCCACCCTATAGATCTAAATTTTCATACGTAGTTTACTTCTTCTGACGTAAACCAGCGTGCCAAATTTGATTGCCCTAGCCTTATTATTTCCGGAAAGGTAAAAACTTCCCTGGAACAACCGGGCTGAATTTCCCAGCTAACCAACTTATCCAAGAGGAAGATACTCACCAAATTTGATTGAAATCGGCCCAGTATTTTTTGAGTATATATATATATATATATATATATATATATATATATATATATATATATATATATATATATATATATATATTGCGTACAGAGAAATTTTTTTTTTAAGAAACGCTGAAATACGTCAATTTTTATATTGAGGGGGGCATGTTTTGACATAAAACTCAACTCTGTCGCATCAACCTCTTAAGGGTGGCGATAACAACCCTTATATTTTAAATAGGGAACATGAGTCGAGTGTTACATCATTTGAAAACTCTTTCATTTCTGAATTCAGCACACAAATTTTTTGGAAATTTTATTAACTCGTTTAAAAATTATTTACTGTTGGAGTTGCAAGAACATATTTCATTCATTGTGATAAGAAATGCACTAATTAGTCAATTTTTGGTAAAAAAAACTAAAAAACAAAACCAAACGTTCAAATGTTTATTCAGTTAAGTAAGTGTTCAAATTGTTGACCACCAGCTTCCATACAAAAGTACCAATTTTGTTCAAAACGAGCTCTGACATTCTGGAGCATTTGTGGAGTTATTAGATGGCATTCTTCAACAATGCGTCTTCGTACTTCTTCCAGAGACTCCGGTTCTGTTGCGTAAATTCTACTCTTTAAATAGCCCCATAGAAAGAAGTCTAACGGAGTTAAATCCAGTGGTCTAGGGGGCCACTCAATAGCACCTCTACGCCCAATCCATTGTCCTGGAAACTCTCTGGTCAAAAACTCCCTAACACGTTGTGAAAAATGCGGAGCAGCTCTATCTTGTTGAAACACTAATTGATTTTCTTGATAGCGATAATCATTTTCAACAATGTCAATTAGTAGACGGTAAACGATATCTTCTAGTAACTCCA
This sequence comes from Tillus elongatus, assembly GCA_964006375.1. Classification (NCBI taxonomy): domain Eukaryota; kingdom Metazoa; phylum Arthropoda; class Insecta; order Coleoptera; family Cleridae; genus Tillus; species Tillus elongatus. The sequence continues at coordinate 119,649,972 of OZ023269.1, forward strand.
AATACGTTTCGCCACTCAAATTGCCATCAAGAAAAATTGGTCCAAATAAACGGTCTCCAAAAATCCCAGTCTAGAAATTCAATTTCTGTGGAGTTTGGGTGTTGACTTCGTGAAAATTTCTTGGATTATTATTTGCCCAATAACGACAATTATGACGGTTGACTGTAGAGTTTAATAAAAACATACACTCGTCTGAAAAACAGATATTGAACAGAAAGTTCCCGTTATCAGCTATTCGTGCAGTCATAACTTCACAAAACTCCAGCCGCCGATCAAAATCATCTTCATTCAGTTGTTGTACAAGATGAATGTTATACGGGTGAAATTTATGATGCTTCAATATTCGCCGAACAGTTCTTCTTTTGATGTTTGAAATAGTGGCCAATTTTCTTGTGTTCAATGTTGGGTCTGCAGCAATTTGTCCTAAAACTTCAATCTCAGTAGTCTCATTTCTAACCGGAAATTCACGTTCAGGACCCCGTTTTTTGTTGGCTACTGAACCACTTTGCCGAAACTTTGCAACTAACTACAAAATGTATTTTCTGTTAATATGTCTGTTCGGATGTCGTTCATTAAACAAATTTGCGGTACGGTTGGCACAATCATCGTTTTTAAAAAAAAGAGTAATTATTTAAACTCTTTCTTCTACAGAATACACCCTTGTGAAATTAATTTTCGGTAGTACTATCAAGTATCAAACCGACCGATAAACTGAAATAATAAACCGCATTTCTCTCATTCCGATAAGAAATGCTCTGATAGTCAATTTTTTGTTTACAAATCAACAAAACATTGACTATCAGCACATTTCTTATAGGAATAAGTGAAATGCGTTTTAGCATCTTCAACTGTGAATAATTTTTAAACGAGTTGATAAAACTTCCAAAAAAATTAATGTGCTGAATTCAGAAAAGAAAGATCTTTCAAATGATGTTCACTCGACCCATATTCCCTATTTAAAATATAAGGGTTGTTATCACCACCCTTAATATGTTGATGTGACACAGTTGAGTTTTATGTCAAAACATGTCCCCCGCAATATTAAAATTGACGTGTTTCAGCGTTTCTTTAAAAAAAATTCTCTGGACGCAAATCTGTCTGTTTCGTTTTCAATGCGCCAGCCTATATATACATATATATATATATATATATATATATATATATATATATATATATATATATATATATATATATATATATATATATATATATATATATAACTCAGCAGGCTGAATAGCTCAGTTCGCCAGGTGAGTAACTTCTTGAATTAGACTAGGAGGTCGCGGGTTCGAGTCCTGTATTCGGACAATTGGTCTTTTTCACATGAATGTCGAAAGGCCGGCTTCTGATAACCTATGGGCGGTGTCCTATGTCTATATGTGTATGTAAGCTCCCCCCACACAAGTCTAAGACTACTGGGTACGGAGTTTGTCTACTATGGCGATATTATTATTACTATTATTATTATTATTATTATTATTATTATTATTATTATTATTATTATTATTATATATAAATTCAAACTGAACTTAGGTGTGGGTTCTAGGGTTAGTTTGCGCTCATTTGAAGACATTTTTTCAAAATTTAAAAGTTAAGATCTCCTCATTAGTGAATTTTTTAAAGATAATTCACTAAAAGACCTGAAGCATATATTTTATGTACATATACTCTAAATAGACCGGATGTATATAAAGTGACGTATATTTTTTACGCAAGATCATTAGCACAAATGGTATGGAAATTATTTGCATTGTACATATTCGTCTGCACAGAAAATATCATGTGTATCCATCAGATTACTGACATTTATGTTTGCAATATCTTCACGACACATTTGTTTTGCATATTAATTTAAAGAAACCAGAAAATTTGCATTTGTTTATGCGTGTTCCCTAATTTGTATATATGTCACATACTGGTTCATTCAAACATAAAAACAAAAACATTGATTAGTATGTTTAATGATATTTCTAGAAAATAAAACTATTTCTGGTGTATTGAATCATTCCTATCCCATGTATATTTATTAATTTAAATGTCTGGACGCAGCAAGTGCATTATGGTAGTGAATTTACATAAAAATGTTTTTAATGGCAAATATGTCGCTTCAAATTTAGCTAAATATTTGTTACGCAAAATTTTGCTAAAAGAATACATAAAATTCAAATTATATACCAAATCTGTAATTAAAATTAATAATAAATAATACAAAAATTCGCAACAAATGTTTCTTCAAAGAAAATTCATTAAATTAGTTTATAAGAAAATTCGCTATTAAAAAACATTTTGTACAAGAAAATTAGCTAATAGAAATAAATTAAATAAATTTAGAAATATTCAAATTCTGATCTAAACGCAGAACTTGATACGTTTTCTGTGGCTTTACAGAGAAAATTCTTTTGCGTGTGGATGCTGTAAAAATTGAATCCGGTTGTAGAGAAGAAAACAACCTCTTCTGAAGTCACAAATCTCTACGTCTATGTTAACCGTGGAATGGTTTTACCAACTAAGGGCAACAACAGCTGCTATTAAACTTGATTTAAAAGTCTTAAAAGTGCTCATCTTACATTTTAAACAAAAAGTCGCTAAAAATATTGGAATTACACAGTCTGATCAGATAACGTTAATATTGAATAATTGAATCAAAGACAAAAAAAAAGTTGAAAGAAAAATTCAGTCAGCGTGGGATTTGAACTGGCGTCCCTTCGCTCACCAGCCATGCATTTAACAATTACACCACTGTAAGCCTTGCATTACACTGTGCAAAGAAAGGTACATGACCGATAGTGGTCTTAAGTTATTTATCTGTAATATGTAAGGTCTTTAGAGGCAGATTTTGCAACTATCCTAACAAATGAGAAGTGTAGCATAAATCTAAAATATTCTAATATAGATTTTACGCAATATTTATCATTTATAAACCACAATACTTATACTAATTGTGAAGTTTCAAATCTCCAGTTTGACATTTAAAAGAGAAAAATTATAAAATTTTCAAAGTAGTCTTTCTGGTACTTCTTGAACTTTTTGCGCCATGAAAAGATTAACTTTCTCTGTAATGTATAATAGATTTTGTTTAATACATAAAATATTTTGGTATTGCGCTTTCTCTGACTTTTAGTTGCACTAAAATTTTGTTTTATTATGTGCCTATAACTTTTTCTTCTTTCAACTTAGGACCTTAATTTTGGTGCAGAGTTTGGTTTTTACAATATAAACCAGCTTGCCAAATTTGGTTGCCATAGCTTTGTTATTTCCGGAGATATGATTTTTTTCCTAAAGGAAACCTAAAATATTACCGAAAAACGAACTTATCCAAGCCACTTGCAAAAAGAATTTACTCACCAAATTTTATCAAAATCGGCTCATTATTTTTTGAGTTATATACACACATTTATATATATATATATATATATATATATATATATATATATATATATATATATATATATATATATATATAAACATATATAATTTGAAACTGACCCCGGATATGAGTTCTAGGCTTCGCGCTCGTTTGAAGACATTTTTTCAAAGTTAAAAAGTCTAGGTTTCCTATTTAATGAATTTTTTTAAAGAAAATTTACTAAAAGGGCGAAAGTCGCTCCTGCTAGAAGTTCAATGCTACAGATTCTGTTAGGGTTCGAAAGAGTGTCCCCCTCGTAAACAAAATCGACGTGTTTAGAGTTTTTCGACATTCTCAGCGTTCTAGGGAAAACGCTGGGCTAACTTTCTAAAATTGACAGCCTGTATTTTATTCACGCTTTTCTATCACAAAATTTTTGTTACTATTTCTCTTATCTTTTATTAATTAATTGATGAACTTTTTGTTGTTGGTGGAAACACATTCTTATGAAAATTGGCTACCATACCTAAAGCATTTGTTGCCCTAGATCTCTTTACGTGTAAATAATCGCAGTTTTTCAACAAAAAAAATAATAATTAGGCTATGTGAAAGATAATAAGTTTAACACATCTGTAATTTATATTTGTAATCAAATCTTGTGTAACTTCTTTATGTCATTGTCATGAAACAACAAGCTGATTTGCTTTGTAGTTATGTATATATTTAGTTCTTCTAATTTATATTCGCAAGTTGTCACTTATATTGTCGCTTTTGATTTGGGCATGATTGTTCCAAGGTAAACAATCCAGCACATTGGCTTCCGTTTATGCAAAATTATTAATATACACAAAATTATAACGGTACTTTACAAAATGTCTGCTACTTTGTTTATACTTTTGAGCAGGATTTCTTATCCCACTTAGATCTTTGCCATTTCTGTAGCTAAGAGACGTGTCCCCTAAAGCAGGCATACTTATATAACATTTACTTCTATTTAATAAATTTTAGCCTAACAAGCAGGCACCGTTAAAAGTTTCCAGTGTTTTTACAGTTAGATTAACAATTTTATGTGAGTATCTGAAAAATCTAAGAAGGTTGGAAAAATAATAAATTAAAGGGTTAATCTCGACCATGATTTTACTGTCTCCAGTAGTTTTTCATTTTGTTGAAGGCTCCGCACTTTATTACTTGGGCCGGGATCTGTAGGAGCTTTTATCTACGTATTCGTGTCCCCTAAAATGATATCAAACCAGTTGAAATTGTTTTAGATCGAAAGTTGTTTTAGTGAATTTTCTTTACAAAAAATTCACTAATGAGGAGATGCCGACTTTTGAATTTTGAAAACATTTCTTCAAATGACCGCGAACTAGGCCCTCTAGAACCAACCTATATCCAGGGTCAGTTCCAATTTTTATATGTTTATATATATATATATATATATATATATATATATATATATATATATATATATATATATATATATATATATATATATATTTGTGTGTGTGTGTGTGTATCACACCGATAACTCAAAAAATAATGGTCTTTTGATCAAATTTGGCAAATACCTTCGTTTTGTAAGTGGCTTGGATAAGTTCGTTAGTCAGGAAAATCAGCCAAGGTGTTCCCGGAAAATTTTGTGTCTTTTAAAAAAAAATTATATCTTCGGAAATAACACAGTGAGGGCAACCAAATTTGGAACTCTTGTTTCTGTCATAAAGTGTATCCTATGTACCGAAATTCAGATCTCGATCTTAAAAGACAAAACAGTTTGAGGTAAATTAATTTTTAATTAATTAAATCTGATTCAAGAAAGTTAAAACGTCAAAATCGATTGATTAGAAGGTAAGCGAAAAATACTACAGGAAATGACTAACAAGCTCCTAGATATGTGTCTAAGTCGTTATTTTCCTTGATTTCGTTAAAATATGAGTAAAAAATCTATTGTAAATCAAAATGGTTTTGTGTAAATTGTAGAACCTTGAACAATTAACATGTATTATGGGATATACCAGCTAGTAAACGCGTATCTCAGTGGGCTAGGTCCCTGTACATCGTATAATCGACTCCCACATGACGAGTTCTAATTCTAGTTAGTGGCTTTACAAATGCATTGTAAATCAAAATAGTTTTGTGTAAATTGTAAAACCTTGAACAATGGGACATACCTGCTAGTAAATCCATGTAGTGCGTAGCTCAGTGGGCTAGGTCCCTGTAGATCGTATGATCGACTCCCACATGACGAGTTCTAATCCTAGTTAGTGAGTTTACTTTTTAACCATTTTTTTAGTCTCATTTCACTTTACAGTTATCTAATCAAATTGTTGTTATTCCGATGAATTTTTTAGGGAGTTTTTGTATAAAAAATAATTTGATAAAGAGGAGATGAAAGTTTTAAGATTAAATTCAATTTGAAAAGCATATCTGGTTGTTTGTTCTTGCCCTAACTTAGTGAGACCGCTCCATATTTATTACAGTCGTAGACTTTTCCCGTGGCTTCACAAGTGCTTGTTTTAGTGAATTTAAAAAAAAAAAAAATCACTAACGAGGAGATCCCGACCTTTGAACAATTCCTTCAGATGAGCGCGAACTAGGCCCCCTAGAACCCATATTCAGGGTCAGTTTCAATTTTATATACATACATACATATATATATATATATATATATATATATATATATATATATATATATATATATATATATTTACCTGTGGCTAATAGATTCGTCTGAAGCCATACCAAAGCTGTTTTGTCACACACACACACACACACATATATATATATATATATATATATATATATATATATATATATATATATATGTATGTATGTATGTATGTATATAAAGGGTGAACAATTTACCAAAATTTAGGTCTGTAAGTTTAAAGACAAAAAAGTTAGAGGCATGTAATGAAAAAAAATGGGGTTTTTCTCAAAACGTAAAAAGTCGCGATTTGAAACGTCAAATGTGTTTTGCAAACCCTTAAGTTTCAGCTTCAACCATCATTGCCCTTCATTTTACTAAAATATTTCCAGAAGATTCATTTCAAATAGACCCTTTCTCTGATGCTTTCGCAGTAGTTTATGGTTTAACGGTCTATTTGTAGCTAAGTTTAGTAGAAAAAATTCGTTAATAAGGAGACCGCGGCTTTTGAATTCTAAAAATATTTCTTCAAATGAGCGCAAACTAGGCCCCCTAGAATCCATATCCGGGTTTACTTCCTGTTTACGTATATACAGGCTGACGCATTTCTACGGTAAAGCTCAATATAATTGTTATTATGCAAGATACGAGAAACAATTGTATACATTACCTATAGGGTGTCTTGAGCTGCATCTTATAAAATTATTTTGATAATCACAGCATGGCCAATAAGTCGTTGGTGATACCTACATTTTGTTGAACATTCCTTATTAAATTTTTGCATTTTTCATCGAAATATTATGCATGTTTGTAAAAAAATCGAGACGCAGTAAGTGCGTTTTGGTTGCGAATTTTCATTAAACGCTACAAAATTCATTAACGCAATTTGCTATTAACCGAAGGTTCGTCAGCTAGGAAACGAGTTTTCTCGGAAACGCTTTAAGTTTATTTTCGAAAAATTTTTGTACATTTTCAAACAAGTTATTTTGATAAAATATGGTACATTGTGCCTACTATATAGGTTATACCAGTGATCAAATTGATGCCTGCTTGCATTAAAGAAACATATTTACTATTAAAAACATTTTTATGAAAATTTATTATTTCTACGGAGGCACAAAAAAATTTCTATGAAAACTGGCTAAATATTTTTTTATGCAAAATTTTGCTAAAACAATACATAAAATTCAAATTATATACCTACTTTGTAACTAAAATTGAAAATAAAATAATTTGTTTGCATTCAAATCCCTTAAAACCTTATTGTCCGCGAATTTCGCATAAAAAATGTTCCATCAACTTTTCACACAAAATTCTCAACAAATGTTTCTTCAAAGAAAATTCGTTAAATTCATTTATAAGAAAATTCGCTATTTAAAGAACATTTTGTACAAGAAAATTAGTTAATAGAAATAGATTAAATAAATTTAAAAATACTCAAAATCTGATCTAAATACAGAACTAGATACTTATTCTGTGGCTTCACATTCTTTTGCCTGTGAATACTGTGAAAATTTAATTCGGTTGTACAAAAGAAAACAACCTCTTCTGATGTCACATAGCTCTATGGCTATGTTAACTGTGTATCCGTTTTACCAACTAAGGATAGCATTCAGGTTTTGTAGTAAGGGATTTGAGCTGTGTGTTGGGATACGAGGAAAGTAAGTAGGTTGCTGAACCATATTGGCTAAAGAATTGCTGACTGCAAAGACCTCCCGTGCTCTCCCGTGTGGATCGGTTTTTGAAGATTGTGGATCGGTTTTTGAAGATCCTAGCCATTCCTTATTATGGACATTGAAGTCGCCAAGAATAGTGACCTCCGAGGAAGGATATTCAGAAATCAGATAGTCGGTTTTTTCAGAAAGGTAGTCAAAAAGCTGGACAAAGTTGTTGTCAGAAGGTGACCGGTAAATGCAACAGATGAATTTAGTTGCAGCCCTGAGAGAGAGTTTTATCCATAGTATGTCTTTTCTTCCAGCTTCTAAATTGGGGAGTCTGGTGCAGGGTAGAATGCTACGGACGTATGCGCACACGCCTCCATGCAATCTAAAGGAAGTAAGGAGCTCATACCCCGGGAAATTAAGATGATTAGTGGCTGATTTGGGTTTCGGTGAGGAAGAGGAGTTGGGGCTTATTAGCCTGGAGGAAATGGTGGACGAAGTTAAGGTTAGAATTTAGGCCACATATATTCGAAAAGGATATGTTAAATTTTGATGTTGGCGCCCCCTGTACACCCCTCTCCCGGAGATCCGATTGGAGGGGTATTTTACCTCCGGAATATTTTGTACAAGGAGGAGCCATCATCATTTTTGCTTATAAGGGAAACCGACTCATACACCAGAACCGGAAACGTCCGTTGGGACTTCAATGGCCCCTTGATGTATGGGGTGGTACCTCCTCGGGAGTGAAAAAAATCCTTTACTATTACGTAAAGGAAAATTCCACTACCACCTGCTGATTATAATAAAAGCTGTCACAAAGACTAACTTGGTTGATATGTACCTTTGTATAGGAGATGGGAAAACGAAATACTTTTTTATGTAATAGAATGAACTTATTAATATCTTATTATTATATTACCAAGGATAATCCACTATTGACATCATAGTCAATAGTCAAGGTGGTATTTTATTTTGTACTTTGTGGAAATTTCAATAGACAAGAAAACTTTGGGGGTGTTTCACTTACAAGGTTTGTCCATTACCTTAACGATAAAACATGTTGGAAAGTATATTTTAAAAAAATCGTTTGTTTGGATCACATGCATCTCGTATACCAATATTGCAATAGCATGTGGTAAACCAAAGAATTTTTAAATTATCCTTGTTTTGTAACATATATTTTTGTAGTATAAATATGTATCTTGTTTGGGTATTATAAAAGCAAAATACGTACGTCATCACAAGGTTGTCCTTGTAAAAATGAATGGCGGTAACAACTCACTTGTTTTGACACAGTAATTGTTCTCATTTTCTTGGAAATAGGGCATTATTATTTTCAAATGTTGACCCCTAAATGATACTTCTGGAAATAACATTCGATGTAATTATCTTCGACTGAATAGCTCATTTCACTTAAGATGATATTAATTACGATATTGATCACCCGTCATTTGATGGCTCCTTAACATACAACGTCCAACATACAACTGACATGATGTTTAGAGAAACTGAGCATTGCTATTTTAGTATTGTGGTTGGTCTGTCGTCCGAAACACCCCTAAACTCTAATAAAACTCCACAAAATTTGTGCTTTGTATCTTTCATTACCTTAACGGTACTTTAAAACGTCGGTCAGTGATTATATAAGAGCCAACAGCCTCCAGGCTATTTTTCATGTAAGTGTATTTTACTAAAGTGAATTTTAAATTTATTAATATATATATATATATATATATATATATATATATATATATATATATATATATATATATATATATATATATATATATATATATATATATACAGTGTGAAACACACTTATGGAATAAAATTCATTATTCAGCAAAAAATAGTTTTTGTGGAAAACGCTGAGAAGTTTCATTTGTCGAACATTATCTTATAATCATAGTTAAAAAAATTATACTCCCACCATTTTACCCCCACCACTTTATCCATTAAAAAAAAAAAAAGCAACCCTACATTTTTTCATCACAATTCGATGGATCACATTTTTCTGAATGTGGAAATACCCCATATGTATGGTCTAATATTGCAGTTTTCAATACAGGCTGGAAATTTAATACCGGGATATTAAAACTAACCAGTTTACCCTTAAATTCAAATTTCGAAAATAAACTTAATAAAAACGTCCCTTGCTTATAATAAATGTTGAAAATGTTCTCCATTCACTTGCACACAACGAAATAATCTGCTCTGAAATTCTTCACTGACTCTTATCTTAAATTTCTTATCTTGTCTTTTATCTAAAACGTAGTTGGTATCATTAATCGTTTCTTATTAACTACCAATTTTTGCAGTGTGAAAAATGAAATTTAACAGCTCTGTTTTATTTTGTGGTGTATTATGTTGAATGCACGGTCTCCTAATAATTTAGATGTAATTTTGTTCCGATAATTTCAATTAATTTTTGGTCTAATAATGCGATACCTAACTGAAACTCTGCGAACAGAAATATTAATGATGATTGGGTATGGCGATATGTGTAGAACACAGGCACAAATTGTTAACCTATTTAATGAAAAACATCCAGATTTGCCCCCACTAACCCAGGAACTGTGTCTAAGATACATTCACCACAGTTTCGTGGTTATGGACACGTTAAACCACTGCCTAGGAGACCCAAGTTTGTTGAAGAAGATGTAAAACTCAATATTTTATTGGCTTTTCAAGAAGAACCAACAACTTCTACCCGTCAAGTTGCACGTGAAAATGATGTTAGTCAATCAACAGTAACTGGATGACTGGAGTGGCGAGTATGTTGGTAGCCAGCACCTTGTTTGGCCCGGACAGCTCTGAATGCCAGATTTGCGAAGCCGCTGTTTATACCCACCGCGGAGAGCCTCTTTATTATTATTATTATTATTATTATTATTATTATTATTATTATTATTATTATTATTATTATTATTATTATTATTATTATTATTATTATTATTATTATTATTATTATTATTATTATTATTATTATTATTATTATTATTATTATTATTATTATTATTATTATTATTATTATTATTATTATGATCATCATCATCATCATCAGACAGATCTCACTGCTTCCTAACTTCTCCAAGATATATGAAAGAGTTATAAATAGTAGACTACTAAATTTCTTTGAAAGTAATAATCTATTAACCGAGTATCAAGGTGGCTTCAGAAATAAAAGAAGTACAGTACATACCGTTTACAAGGCACTCTGGGAAGTAGATCAAGCTTTCAACAAAAATCAGTTGGTGTCTTTTTGGACCTAAGGAAGGCCTTTGACTCTATTAAACATGACATCTTATTTGCCAAGTTGGAGAGGTATGGTGTGAGGGGACAACCACTGTCATTGATAAGGTCCTATCTTTCCAACCGTATGCAGTGTTTGGTATATAGGTGTCCAGAAACAAAAATTGAAATAAAGTCTGATTACCAATCAGTCTCAAGGGGTGTGCCACAGGGATCGATAATCGGACCTCTGCTATATATAATATATACCAATGACTTACCCAATGCTATAAGAGAAAAATTGTTCATGTATGCTGATGACACCACCGTAATTTTACATCATTATAATAAAAATCAATTAGAGCAAAATATCAAAATGGTCATACCTGAGCTCAGAGAATGGTTCCAGGAAAACAACCTGAATATAAATATGAATAAAACTGTAGTGGTGGAATTCAATAAAAGGGCAAAAGAAACAAGTGATAGTGTCATTGCTCTAGATAACAACACGAATATAAAACCATCATATGCAGTTAATTTCCTGGGGGTTGAGGTTGACCCCATGCTGGACTGGAAAAAACATATCGACAAGGTGGTTACAAAGGTTGCCAAATATACTTACATGATAGATACCTTGGCATTTCTGGTATCGAGACATGCGGCGCTGGCTGCATACCACGCTTATGTTGAGGCTTCAATACGATATGGCATAATACTGTGGGGAAACTCGGTGGATATGCAGAGGGTGCTGCTACTACAAAAGCGATGTATAAGGGCGCTTTTTAATTTGCGGGTGATTGACAGCTGCAGAAGTTTTTTTAGTGAACATCGTAAACTTACCTGCCACTCGATTTATATCTTGGAAGCAGTGCTGTTCGTCATAGACAACCCTGTGTTATTCAAAGCGCACATACAGGAACATGAACACCAGGCAAGATCCAAAAATAATTACGCTATCCCAGCCTCAATCTTCACAAGACTGCAAAAGAATGCCACACATAGTGTCATCAAGATTTACAACAAGGTACCGGTAGAAATTCGTCAACTCCCTAGGCAACAAGTGAAAAATAGACTAAAAAGATACCTAGAACTGTCTGCGTTTTATGAGTTGAAGGAATATCTGTTGGACGATATTGTGGGTAAAATTTAGTCGGTGTTGACTTGCAGTCAGTGTCCATGACGCCATTATTGGAATTTTTGTATTTGTGCTTGTACTGTTTTGTTTTTACATTTATCTTGTTTATACAATTTTTTGTTTTATTTGTTTATCTCTACAAACATTTTATATATTCTGTCTGTGTATGGATTTTATTTCTATAGCGGTATTTTTTATACTGTTTTTATCCATGGAGTGTTTTATGTGATGTGTATATTGATTGTCACAAACATATATACGGTTCATTTTTATTTTATATTTATTTGGTTTTATTCGTATAACAGAATTTTACATATTCTTTTATCTGTACAGTGTTTCTTGTGCCAACTTACTCTGATTGGCTCTACGCCCTAAAGGGCATTGTATTGATGAGCTAATAAAGATAATAATAATAATAATAATAATAATAATAATTATTATTATTATTATTATTATTATTGTTGTTGTTGTTGTTGTTGTTACTACAGGTGCCGTAACATTCTTGGGGGTTATTCGCAAGAAATTTTTCTTGTGGTTTATGCATTGAGGGTGTATGCATGTAGAAGGGGAAGGAGAACCCGCCGCATTTTTGGGTGGGGGGTCGTGATGGGACGGGAAATGTGTGGAGGGGTGCTTCTTCCTAGGGGTTTTCCTTCCCCTTATGTATGCATACATCCACCGTCAACTTATAAGTCACAAGAAACATTTCTTGAGAACAGCCCCCAAGAAAGTTACGTGACCTGGTAGTGAACAGGGGTTCTGTGTGGTAAACATCATTTTAACGAGGTATAGCTGCAAAATGGGATAAACGCAGCTTACATAAGTCCGGATAAGCTGCTTCTTTCGCATGTTTCGTTTATAGTTCCTTTTTATATTCTTACCCGAACAGCACCCCTATTCACTCCTGGTCCCGTAACTTTCTTGATGGTTGTTTAAAAGAAATGTTTCTTGTGGTTTATGCATCCAAGGGGGGTTCTTAGCATGTTTCTGAACAACTTTTCTACAAGCTCCCCGTGAGCTCATTTGTGAATTTACCGTAAATGCTATTTCTAATTTATATTCGCTTAGCTTATTCATTCCTCTGATGATGCTAACGTTTCTAGCGAAACGTTCGTTAAATCTGAAAAGCGCGGTTCAACCCGAGAACCAAGTATGTCTCAAATATATATATATATATATATATATATATATATATATATATATATATATATATATATATATATATATATATATATATATAGAGAGAGAGAGAGAGAGAGATAGATAGATAGATAAACATATAAAAATTGAGACTGACCCTGGATATGGGTCCCAGGAGGCCTAGTTCGCGCTCATTTGAAGAAATTTTTTCAAAATTCAAAAGTCGGGATCTCCTAATTAGTGATTTTTTTAAAGAAAATTCACTAATAATAAGCAAACGAAAACAATAAAGCACAATCTGTTTCATTTTTCTCGTGTAGCACTGTAACGTGAAAGTATTTTTAAATATAGTGAAGTGCCGATAGAATACATTTTGTCTAATCATCATGTCAATTTCCAGTATTACCTGGAATTATGTCATGTGTAAGCGATTAGACAGTATTCATTGCCTGTCGGTTTATCTAATTTACAGCAAATATGACCTGAATAATAATATCAAAATAATAGGTTCTACAAAGACGCTTCCTATTTAATATTTAGGCTGGTTTCATCCGGTGCCATACAGAGTTGCTTTAAATTATTCCTACAAACAGTTTGACGAATACGGGTGTCCAGTACCTTGCAAGGTCGTACAAGTGACTCAGTATCTTACCGGTGCAGGTGTAGTTATACCTAGCGATACTACCAGAGAGCGAATATATATATATATATATATATATATATATATATATATATATATATATATATATATATATATATATATATATATATATATATTTGAGACATACTTGGTTTTCGGGTTGAACCGCGTCCAGAATTTATCAAAACTCGACGTTCCGGCTCCTGCTTTGGACCCCTTTTTAAGAGGTAAAGGAGATATGTAAGGATACTCTAAGGCCTCAATTTCCCTACTCCTTAGAGCGGTGGACAAAGGTTGATAAATTATGGACGCGCTTCAACCCGAGAACCAAGTATGTCTCACATTAAAGAAAAAATCTTTCCGAACATTTATATATATATATATATATATATATATATATATATATATATATATATATATATATATATATATGTATCACACCGATACATGAGTAAATTCCTGGCTGGTGAGTGAGTCCCGAGACGAGACGAGGGACCTGGCTGGGCAGAATGAGGTCAGTCTCATCTGGGTGCCGGGTTACTCTAGCGAAGAGAGGGTGAGCAGAACCATTTATGGGACCAGAAACGGCTCTGGGCATGACAAAGAGCACTGCCAGGGGAGACATTAAGTCCTGGATCAGAAACGAACACAAGGTGTACTGGGCAGACTGTCCAGGGCTCGGACATGGGAAGTTAGTCATTGACGAACCTAGTTCAAAGAGAGCTGTGGAGCTGCTAAATCTTAGCAAAGGACAGCTTATAAACATAACAGGTCTCTTGACGGGACACATGGCCGTCAAGAAACACCTGCATAAAATGGGGCGGTTCGAGGATGACCTCGCATGCGGACTCTACGGCGAGGGGGAGGAATGAGCCCAGCACTTCTTGTGCGAGTGTAAAGCTCTGGACCGCAAAAGACAACTAATTTACGGACAGCTTAGACCATAGACAAAGCAATATAAAACTCCTCCCTACCAATTGCTGTGCAGACTAGTTCAAGGCACAGTGATTTTGGAATGGGTGGAGTAAAAATACTAAGGGCATAAGCCAAAGGCTGCAGTGCCTCGGGGCGGCGAAGTCGTGGACGAGCCCTTAGGAAGGAAAAAAAAGTCATACCGACAACTCAAAAAATAAATTTGATCAAATTTGGTACATACCTTTCTTTTGCAACTGGATTGGATAAGTTTGTTAACCAGGAAAATTGGGCCAAGGTTTCTCGGGAAGTTTTGTGTCTTCTTTTCAAAAAAAATATATCTCTGTAAATAAGAAAGTAAGGGCAACCAAATTTGGTAAGCTGGTTTCTGTCGTAAGGAGTATCCTATATACAAATTCAGATTTCTATGTTAAAAGGCAAAAAAGTTATAGGTAATAGGTAATTTTTAATTAATTAAATCTGATAAAACAAAGTTAAAACGTCAAAATTGATAATTATGGTAGGAGTACGACTGTGACTGAAAAATACGACACGAACTGACTAACAAGCTCCTAGATCTGTCTCTAAGTCGTTATTTTCCTTCAGTTAGTTTAAAAATGAGCAAAAAATCCATTGTAAAAAAATTGTTTGGTGTAAATGGAAAAGACGTTATACAATTAAGATACTGAGTATATCTGCTAGTCTGCCATGTCGAGCGTAGCCCAGTCAGCTAAGCCCTGTACATCTGATAGTCCTACATGACGAGTTCTAATCCTAGTTAGTGGCTTCACTTTTTATCTTTTTTTTAGTCTCATTTCACTTTACCGTTATCTGATCAGATTGTTGTTATTCCGCTGAATATTTTAGCGACTTTTTGTAACAAAAAATGTTATAAAGAAGAAATAAACACTTTTAAAGCTTAATTCAATTTGAATAGCATATCTGGTTGTTTGTTCTTGCCCTAATTTATTTAAACCGTTCCATATTTAATACAGTCGTAGACTTTTCTCGTGGCTTCACAAGTGCTTGTTTTACCGAATTTTCTTTAAAAAAAAACACTAATTTCACTTTTGAATTTAGAAAAACTTTCTTCAAACGAGCGCGAACTAGGCCCCCTAGTACCCATATCCAGGCTCAGTTTCTATATATATATATATATATATATATATATATATATATATATATATATATATATATATATATATATATATATATATATATATATATATATATATATATATATATATATATATATATATATATATATATATATATATATATATATAATATGTATCACACCGATAAGTTAAAAGGTAATGGGCCAATTTTGTTCAAATTTGCTTAGTACCTTCCTTTTGTAAGTGGCTTGTATAAGTTCGTTAGCCAGGAAAACTGGCCTAGGTTCTCTCGAAAAATTTTGTGTTTTCTTTCGGAAAAAAATTTTGTCTCCGGAAATAACAAAGTAAGGCCAACCAGATTTGGTACGCGTGTTTGTATTATAAAGAGTGAATCACACATCAAAATGTAGGTCTGTAGATTTAAAGACGAAAAAGTTATAGGCACTTAAACAAGAAAAACTTTGGGTTTTCCTCAAAACGTCAAAGTCGCCATTTGAAACGTCCAAATTGGCAAGATTTGGGCAATGAACCTGAAAGAAATAAGGATTATGTAAAGAGTGTTCTGCAAGCCCTTAAGGTTCAGCTTCAGCCATCATTGCCCTTCAGTTTACTAAAATATTTTCAGAAATTCATTTCAAATAGATGTTTTCTCTGATGCTTTGGCAATAGTTTTAGTTAAGTTTATGGTTAACGGTCTATAATTTGTAGTTAATTTTCGTAGAAGAAATTTGTAATTGAGGAGACCGCGACTTTTGAATTCCAAAAAGATTTCTTCAAATGAGCGCAAACTAAGCCCCCTAGAATTAATCCGGGTTTACTTTCTGCTTACATATATACAGAATGACGCATTTCTACGGTAAAGCTCAATATAATTGAGCTTATTACCGGAAATTCCCTCTACCCGAATTCAATCAT
Source organism: Tillus elongatus (assembly GCA_964006375.1). NCBI lineage: Eukaryota > Metazoa > Arthropoda > Insecta > Coleoptera > Cleridae > Tillus > Tillus elongatus. Next base: position 119,666,714 of record OZ023269.1, read on the forward strand.
TCCCACGCTCGTTTTGTCGGCGGTGCCGGATTCATACAACCTTTATTATTCTTATATTTAATGATTATATATATATATATATATATATATATATATATATATATATATATATATATATATACTTTATAAAGCGTTTAGCTCTCCTGGTTGTGTAACATTTTCGATTAATTTTAGGTTATCTTTATCTACGTAGTGATTATTATCCCAAATATATCGGGCCACGCATGATCTATCCATGGTACCGTATCTTACTTGTGCTAAATGTTTTTTAAATCTAACTTCAATATATATTTTTGTTTGCCCGAGGTATTTAAGATCACAATCTTTGAGTGAAGATTGAAACCTGCGATGAGCACTGATAAGTATACTTGGAGAACCCAAATCACCACAACATAGTTAAAACAAGCTGACGATCATTTAGCTAACCAAGATTCATCAGAGGATGAGTAAATCATCCATATATGATTTATTCATCCTCTGATGACACTAGCTTGGTTAGTGAAACGATCTTCAGGTTTTTTTTAATGTGTTGTGGTGATTTGGGTTTTCCAAGTATGCTTACAACAATCTTTACAATTTATTTTATAGATCCACGACATTTTAGCGGTGCTATCCTTGTCTCTTAGGTTACCTAGCGAGTTTTTAAAAGTATTTTCTGTCGAAAATGTTAGTTGCAAATTGGCTTTCTTAAAAACGCTATTTAGACCCCTCGTGATTTGCGGTTAAAATGGTAGGCAAACAAAGATTTTTTCCGCTTTCTCTTTTCTAAAGGTCGTTGATTCCGCAAACATTTTCTAAGTTTTCTGTTTATAAATTAATTTCTTCACTAGGCAAGCAGTGAATCCGTTATATTCAGTCACGTTCTTATAATACCCTAATTATTCTTTGCTATATTTATATTGTATATTTTAACAGGGGACGGAACCCTCACAATCCCCGGTTTGCTACCTGCATGCTTTGACAGTTTAAGAAATGGCACCCCTCTTATTTCACTGTTATATAGTATTTAGTTTTTAGGTTTTTTTTTTAATGTCAACAACACACCACGAGGGCTTACAGCCTAAATACTATCGTACCGTGGGTGTTGACAAGGAGGAAAGAGGGAGCTTGTTAATTCTGGACTTGAAGGTTTGGAGGTTCGGAGGAGAAGGAAAAACATGTGCCGGCAAGGAATTCCACAACTTGGAAGTCCTCGGGACAAAAGAGCGGGCATAACAAGATGTTCTATGTCTGGTGACCTGGACATTAAAAGGGTGCATTCGCTCTGTTCCCCTGGTAGATCTGCTGGGGACAGCAGGTGGGGGAATTATGGAGGAAAGCTCCTCTGAGCAGTGCCCGTGCAGATATCTATAAAAGAGAGAAAGGTCACCAACGGCACGTCGGTGGGCAAGGGATGGAAGCCTTTGGGTGAGGGTAGGGTCACCGATGAGACGAATAGCTCTCTTTTGAATGGAGTCCAGGATAGCGAGTGTAGAAGCGGCAGCTGCACCCCAGATGTGGGAGCAGTATTCGAGGTTTGGCCTTATTTGTGAAGTGTATAAGGTATAGAGATTAGTTGGTGAAAAGTATTTGCGAGCCCGGAAGAGGAAACCCAAATTCTTAGCAGCCGCTTCTGCAATTGATGTAACATGTTGGTGCCAATTAAGATTTCGATCCACAGAAATGCCAACAAGAGAAAAGGACTCATTACTTTGAATAACTTGGTTGTTCATTGTGATGGGTCTAGGGCTGCTATATCTCTTGTGAGAAAGAAAGCAAGACCTAGTTTTGGTGGGGTTGAATTGTACAAGATTTCTACTTCCCCAATCTAATATTTTTTGGAGGTCTACGGAGACAGAACCCTCCATGAGTCTGCGATCCTCATCTAATTGGGCTAAAGAGACAGGCTTAGAATATTGTATGTTTGAGTGGAGGGTGCTGTCGTCCGCGTAGCTGTGAACTGGGTTGGATGTGCTAGAGAGGAGGTCATTGATGTGGAGAAGAAACAAAGTAGGGGCTAAAGCTGAACCTTGGGGAACTCCTGCATTAATTGGATACAGTTTAGAGGAATGGCCATCAACAACAACAGATATGCTCCTGTTGGAGAGGAAATTTGCTGTCCAGGTACAAAGTTTTGGTGGTAGGCCATAGGCCGGAAGTTTATTAAGCAGCGCTGCGTGCCAGACCTGGTCGAATGCTTTGGATATGTCTAGAGCAACAATCTGGGATTCACCGTGTTGTTCCATAGACTTGTTCCAAGAATGGGTGACAAAGGAAAGGAGGTCGGCAGTCGATCTGCGCTGACGGAATCCATACTGCCTGTCGTGGATTAGACTGTGTTTTTCAAGGAATTTTAGTAGTTCGGTGTTTATATACTTTTCCATCACTTTAGAGATGACTGAAAGGAGAGAAATAGGCCTGTAGTTGCTAGGAAGCGCTTTGGATCCTTTCTGGGGGATGGGTTGTACTCGAGCAGTTTTCCAGTTACTAGGGAATATGCCTTTATTGTAAGATATCTGAAACAGACGAGTCAGGACAGGAGCAAGTTCTGGTGCGCATTTTTTGAGAACAATTGCTGGGATCTCGTCAAGGCCAGAGGCTTTCCTGGTATTAAGAGAAGAGAGCATCTTTCGTACCTGTTTAGTTTTGAAAATGATATCAGTCATGTTATGCGCGACATTGGGGACTGTTGGTGGTTGAACATTTGGAGGTGGGTTGAGAGTAGAATTTCCGGCGAACAACGAAGCAAAAAGTTCAGCCTTGCCCAGGGCGGTAGAAACAATTTCATCACCTGAGACAAGAGGTGGGAACGTGCTCTTGCAGAAATTATTCCCAATAGACTTAGCAAGAGTCCAGAAGGGTTTGCCGCCGTTGGAGCTTGAGAGGACTTTGTTTTTGATGTGGTTATTAAACGAGTTTTTTGCCTCAGAAAGAATGCGGACATAGCGGTTTCTTGCGTCGTTGAATGCTTGACGATTTTCTTGACTGGGATTGTGTAGAAGGGTTTTGTGAGCTTTGACCTTTTCAAGTCTGGCCTTGTCACAGGATTTAGAGAACCAGGGTTTTTGAGTGGCTGAAGAGGTTTTCTGTGTACGTGGAATAAATAATTCCATGCCAGCTTGGATAATTTCGGTAACGTTTTGTGAGATATCAAAGGGGTCAGGATGAGAGAAGCAGACAGACGACCATGGAAATGAGGAAAAGTAATCCCGCATTTCGTCCCAGTTTGCGGAGTTGTAGTGCCAAACGATACGTGGGTGTGATGACTGTGTGACCTCGGGTTGCATTGCAGTTAAGATGAAGATGACTTAAGTAAAAAACAACTTACAACGTTCGTTTGTTTACTTTTTCTGATATTTCGACTAGAATATTATTTAAAATAAGAATGTCGCGTCTGCAAACATGTGGTGAAGATAACGACAAACAGAAAAATATATTAAATTACGGTAGTGCATCAGTGCTAAGTTTTAAAAGTGATTGAACAATTATTATGTGTTATTAGATATGCTTGGAATTTGTGGCGCCAGCCTTAGAAAGGGCTAAAAAATCTATGGGATTTGCAAGTTTTAATTTCTTTTCTGGGAGAAGTATCGAAAGATGTAAAAAGACATGGTCAAGGGAACTAAAAATTTAGTCACAGGTGTTTTTTTTTAATTAATAGCTATTTTCGACTAAAGTGTAGTTTAGTCGTATGATCTGCTTCACTTTTTTACAAGAAACAAACAGAAAGATATTGCCTCTTAGTGAATGACAGTGATTTGCTTGTTTAAGTAAAAAAGTATGGATGCAGCAAGTGCGTTACTGTAGCAAATTTTCATTAAAATTTCCAATTCCTTATAACTCTATTTTCCATTAGCATTCCAGGGGCGTGCGGTGACATTTCAAATAAGGGAAGCAATTCTCAGAAACTTACCTATTTGTAGTGTAACTCAATTCTTCTGTCGTTTTTGACAAATTTTAATAATGTCGTCATAAAACTGTGGATTCTGGGACATTTACTGGACGAGTTTATTTTCAACTGACAAAATTGAAATTTGGGAAAGTCTCCCTGTCCTGTTGAATTCCTAACAAAACTCTTGATACGTTTCAATGTAAAAAAAATTTCGTTCTAAAAATGCACTAGTAGCAGGAATTGTTAATACTAATTCACATAATTTGAACACTTCAGAATATGCATTTTCCAATTTTGATTGTTTTAAGAAAGTTAAAAGTTCACTCGCGTTAGTTTTTGTGCGTATAACATCGGTTTCATAAATGACTGTAAGTTCTGATCGTAATAAGGCTTTGTCAAAAGAATGTCCATGGTGGTGAAATAATGATTTGAATGAATCTTCTGGGAAAGGTATCCCTTTAAATCCTCCAAAATTAGACAATTCAAGAAATTTCAGGTCACTAAGATGATCAAATCTGCAGTTAATTTGCTGCTGAATTTGATCTATGTATTCGTAGAAAAGGCGGCGGTAAAAAGTTTGAAGGTCTCCCACATTATCAGTGCGCAGACGCTTTCTTCGTGGCTCCAATTTTCCTAATTCAATTGTTTTTTCCCAGAACTTATCAAATTCATTCTACTTAAGGTAGCAAAAAACACTTTACATTCTTTAATATGATATATATATATATATATATATATATATATATATATATATATATATATATATATATATATATATATATATATAGGGATAAAATTAAATTTAATTTATGAGCACAACAGTGTACAAATAGAGCACTGGAGAACGTTTCCCGCACTTTAGCTTGAAGACCTCTTAAATGTCCGGCCATAACAGCAGCCCTATCATAGCTTTGGGCAATTAATTTATTATCAGCCTCCTCAATATCTTTCATAATATTAAGCACAATTTTATATAGAGCGTTTGCGGTAGGATCTTCTGTCACATTTTTTAAGCCTAAAAATCTTTCTTGTACACTCCCATCCATTTTTACGTAACGTATTACTACAGATAGTTGACTTAAATTAGTTACATCGGTTGTTTCATCTAGATCAATAGCAATTAAACAAGTCTGTTTAATTTCAGATTTAATTTTGTTCAAAATAATAGTGACAGCAGCCGAAGTTAAGTCATTCTGAATGCGATTTTATGTCCCGCGAAAAACGTTAGACTGTTCCAAGTGATTTTTTAAATAAATGTCGTATTTGGCTATTAAAGAAACTAGATTTTGAAAGTTTCCTCTATTTGCAGATGTAGTTGTTTCGTCATGACCCCGGAAGCCCAATTCATGCTGATCAAGCAAACACACAACATCAATAAGTCATTTTAATATGTTTCTGTTTTTATCAACCAGTTCATTGTGTTGGCGATGACTAATTTCTATCTGCTTGTCAACGGCGTATTCAATTCCCGTTTTTCCAAAGACACTTAATTTTAAATTGGTCTGTAAATGCGCTTTAGACATAACATGTCTTTTTACTACTTTACGTAGATTATTCAAGTCGGAAAACCCACTTTTATTCCACACCCCCTTTTCAGTCACAAATAGACTACCAGGCCAACAAAACAGTTTATTCCTGTTTTCACAACCCGTTAACCATTCATATTGTTTATAAGTTTTTTCCGCATTGAAATGTCGAGTACATGTTTTAATTCTTGGGTTTAAATTTTTTACAGCAGGTTTCGGCCTACCTTTATTAATAATAGCAATTTTTTAAGCAAACGGTAAACCTGAAAATCCTTTGGTTATCAAAAACACACAATACAATCACAGTTATTATTACCACTTGTTTGTAAATCCCCACCCCCACCGACGCCGCTGTTAAAAGCTGATCTACTTGCAGCCATATTAATGATCATAAAATGCCCATGTATTTAACATAGTCAATTGCTTATATCTACGAAATAATCAAATACATTCACTTTGTATGTGCACCGGGTCTTCCTAGTACAACACGTTCTAAAAATACGCGTACATCCGTCGAGCTAGGGTTTCTTATAAAGTTGCCTGCTGACTACGTGTATTTAACCGAAGTCATTGCAACTCGTGCTGTTCGCTGGCGCAGTTACTGCGACGACGTCCTTGCTAGGAGCGTATATACAAATCAGTATGATGCATAATAAATAATTATGTGGGTGAGCTTGCGAAATAAAAATTGTAATAATTAAATTAGTTTCAGAGTTTGAAATTTAATATTTAAAAAGACAAAAGGGATTTTAAATAATGCGGTTTAGGTATGTAGTCGTTATTTTAAGGGAAGCAATGCTTCCCTTGCTTCCATGGACCGCACGCCACTATAGCATTCATAGAAACCTTAAGTTCGGAATACAGTAAGCTGTCTTTACATGTAACATGTGAATTAATTTCCATCAGAGACCTCTTACCCTACGGATTATATATATATATATATATATATATATATATATATATATATATATATATATATATATATATATATATATATATATATATATATATATATATATATATATATATATATATATATATATATATATATATACATATATATATATATATATATATATATATATATATATATATATATATATATATATATATATATATATATATAAACTTGTTAACTGATCTCAGATTTGGGTTCTGAGGGCCCTAATTCGCGCTCATTCGAAGAAATTTTCCAAAAGTTCTACCACCGATACCTCTGTATTAGTGAATTTTCTTAGTGAAAATTCACTAAAAAAAATCGTTAACAAAACGGATATCGGAAAGATTGTTACAAATTAATCTACCTAATTAAATAAATCTAAAATTAAACTGCAACTTTAGAAGCAAGACAACAACAAACAAAAGTAAGTGCTCAAAGTGTTCACCATTTACGGCAATCGATTTTCTCACCCGTTTATTAAAATTAACTCTTACTTTAAAAATGAATTTGGTTGAGCTCTGATATTATTAACACCCTGTACGATATTTTCCCATAATTGCTGGCGGTTATTTATTTGATCTTTGTAGGTCAGTGGCTTTAAATAACCTCAAAAGTAAAAATCTAACCGATTTAAGTCGGGACTACGCGCTGGCCATGGGTGCACAGTACCTCTACCAATCCACCTTTGAGGATAAATTTCATCTAAATAATTTCGCACATCTCGGATGTAATATGCTGGAGCACCATCATGCATGAACCAAAAGTCACTCCTTAAAGTTAAAGGGACATCTTCCAAAATGAGAACACTAAAGGTAAAATACCCGAAGTGATAAAAGGGAGTTGGGCAAGCAGAAAAGACTTTAAAATGATAAAATAAGAATAAGTGTAGTACATAGGTCATGCAGAGGCCTAACAAGAACATAAGAAAGGTGCTGAATGCCTTGAAAAGAAACTTATTAAAAGCGAAGAGTATAGATACTAAAAAGTTTAGCTATTAAGATGTACAGATAATAATTTGTTAAAATACAATAAGATGGTAGTTATAAGAATTTGTTATGGTGTAAGTATCATAGTAACTGTAATAGTTAGAACGCGGAACTGCGATGGAAACTAAACAGGAATAGAGAGAATTTTTTGAAAGGAGGTGCCCAATGAGAGAGAAATGGGAAAGAAAAAGCGAGTTTGGAGAGATTAAAGAGAAATTACAAAGAAAAAGTGAGTTTGGTCAGATTAGAGAGATTTTGTGAGTTTGGAAAGAATTTAAAAGAGAAATTGAAAATGAAAAGTCAGTTTGGAGGAAATTTATTAAGGAGAAGAAGAGCAGCGTCCTTTCCAGGTAGAGAGTTTGTACGAAAGAAATGAAAAAGAAGATACTATAAAATATAACGGGCTGACCATTTCTTCCACCAAGTGCATTAGTCATTGGACCCATTGCTAGTTAACCCGAGATTCGTGTTATGCAACAATTGAAAAACCATCCGAACCAAAGGCGCTTGTTTGGTTTTTTAGTGAATTTTCGTAGAAAAAATTCACTAATGGGGAGATCCCGACTTTTGAATTTTGAAAAAATTTTTGCAAATGAGCGCGAACTAGGACCCCTAGAACCCATATCCGGGGTCAGTTTCAATTTTTATATGTTTATATATATATATATATATATATATATATATATATATATATATATATATATATATATATATATATATATATATATATATATATATATATATATATATATATATATATATATATATATATATATATATATATATATATATATATATATATATATATATATATATATATATATATGTATCACACCGATAACTCAAAAAATAATAAGCCGATCTTGATAAAATTTGGCATGTACCTTTCTTTTGTCAATAGCTTGGATAAGTTCGTTAGTCGGGAAAATCGGACGAGGTTTTCCGGGAAAATTTTGAGTTTTCATTCAAAAAAAATTCATATCTCAAAAAGTAATAAGCCGATTTTAATAAATAATTTGGCACATACCTTCCTTTTGTAAATGGCTTTGACATGTTTGTTAGTCAGGAAAATCGGACGAGGTTTTCCGGGAAAATTTTGAGTTTTCATTCGAAAAAAATTTATATCTCAAAAAGTAATAAGCCGATTTTAATAAAATTTGGCATGTACCTTCCTTTTGTAAATGGCTTTGACATGTTTGTTAGTCAGGAAAATCGGACGAGGTTTTCCGGGAAAATTTTGAGTTTTCATTAGAAAAAAATTTATATCTCAAAAATTAATAAGCCGATTTTAATAGAATTTGGCACATACCTTCCTTTTGTAAATGGCTTTGACATGTTTGTTAGTCAGGAAAATCTGACGAGGTTTTCCGGGAAAATTTTGAGTTTTCATTTGAAAAAAAATCATATCTCAAAAAGTAATAAGCCGATTTTAATAAAATTTGGCACATACCTTCCTTTTGTAAATGGCTTTGACATGTTTGTTAGTCAGGAAAATCGGACGAGGTTTTCTGGGAAAATTTTGAGTTTTCATTCGAAAAAAATTTATATCTCAAAAAGTAATAAGCAGATTTTAATAAAATTTGGCACATACCTTCCTTTTGTAAATGGCTTTGACATGTTTGTTAGTTAGGAAAATTGGACAAGGTTTACCGGGAAAATTTTGAGTTTTCATTTGAAAAAAATTCATATCTCAAAAAGTAATAAGCCGATTTTAATAAAATTTGGCACGTACCTTCCTTTTGTAAATGACTTTGACAAGTTCGTTATTTAGAAAAATTGGACGAGGTTTTCCGGAAAAATTTTGAGTTTTCATTTGAAAAAATTTTTTATCTTAAAAAATATAAAATCTATGATAACCAAATTTGGTAGGTAGGTTTACGATATAAAAAGTAAACTATACACCAAAATTTAGATTTCTATGTTACAAGAAAAAAAAGTTATAATAAAATATTTTGTGCCAGATCATTTCTATGAAAATTCACTACCATAACGCACTTGCTGCGTCCAGGCTTTTATAGTTTTGGAAAGACAAAGATATACAGACAGGTTCTAGAAAATGTATTAAGGTATGTATAGTTTAAGTAAATATATACGAGAACGGGTCAATAAGTCTGTGACTTTTTGAATGAAACACAGGTTTTTTTTTGTCAAAAAAACATTTTATTTCTCAACATAATCTCCTTTGAGCTCTATACACTTCGTCGAACGTTTCTCCAATTTTTTTATCGCTTCCAAAAAATAAGACTTTTTGAGGTCTTCAAAATAGTTATTTGTTTGTGAGATGATTTCATCATTGGAGTCAAATCTCTTTCCGCCGAGCCATTTCTTTAAGTTTGGAAACACACACTCGGGGCTAAATCCGAAAACTAGGGCGGATGAGGGAGCAATTTGTAACCCAATTTATGCAATTTCGCTATGGAGACTACACATGTGTGCACCCTTGCATTGTCTTGGTGGAAAAGAACTTTTTTATTGGCCAAATGCGGTCATTTTTCTTCAAATCGTCATTGAATCGGTCCAATAAGTTGGTATAATATTCGCCATTGATTCTTATCTATATATATATATATATATATATATATATATATATATATATATATATATATATATATATATATATATATATATATATGAAACTGACCCTGGATATGGTTTCTAGGGGGCCTAGTTCGCGCTCATTTGTAGAAAATTTTTGCAAAATTCAAAAGTCGGGATCACCTCACGAGTGAATTTTTGAATTTTTTTTAAGAAAATTCATTAATCTGTAAAAAAATATGTTTTTTTTTATTGTAGGCTAATTAATTTTCAATACTTCTTTGCATCTTCTAGGTTACTGGGTAAATCTTTCATTACGTTACAGTTCTTTCGCTGGAGTACAGCTATTTCACATACATAGCTAAAAATCATTTTTCCTTATAGCGAGATGCCTGTCATATATGGTATAGCGTAAACTTTACATAAATTTACATTAAATATTGGCCATAACTGGGTCATTTTGATTACAATTGGCATTGTGCAGACGTCATCCGGCATTTTTATTTCTATTTTTATTTTTTTAAAGAATTTTTGAACGTAGCAACAGATATTTGTTTGTAGTTGTCATGAATTCGTATAAATTCTGTCTATCTGTCTGAGGATGCTATCAAGCAGCGAAACCGGTAACAGAAAAGAAAAGCAGCATTTGTGAAACTAGAGAAATAGTCTCCACGTCTGTATTTATTAGTGAATTTTCTTAAAAAAAATTCACTAATGAGGAGATCCCGACTTTTGAATTTTGAAAAAATTTCTTCAAATGAGCGCTAATTAGGCCCCCCAGAAAACATATCCGGGGTCAGTTTTAATTTTTATATGTTTATATATATATATATATATATATATATATATATATATATATATATATATATATATATATATATATATATATATATATATATATATATATATATATATATATATATATATATATATATATATATGTATCACACCGATAACTCAAAAAATAATGGGCCGATTTTGATTAAATTTGGTGAAAAAAATCCTTTTGCAAATGGCTTGGATAAGTTCGTTAGCCAGAAAAATCTGCCCAGGTTTTCCCGGAAAATTTTGTGTTTTCTTTCTAAAAAAATTTATATCTCCGGAATTAACAAAGTAAGGGCAACCAAATTTGGTACGCAGGTTTACATCCTTATAGGTAAGTCACCTACCAAAATTTAGCTATGTAGGTCGAAAGACAAAAAGTTATAGGCATTTAAAGAAAAATAAATTGGGGTTTTCCTCAAAACGTCAAAGTGGCGATTTAAAATGTCAAAATTAGCAACATTTAGGCAAATAACTTGAATATAATACGGGCTATAGAAATAAAATGTCTCAAGAAGGATGTTTTACAAACCCTGAAGTCTTAGTTTCAACCGTCATTGTCCTTCATTTTACTAAAATGTTTCCAGAAAATTCATTTCAAATAGACCCTTTCTCTGATGCTTGGCAGTAGCCTTAGCTATAGAGTTTATCGTTTATTGATATATAATTTTAGTCGAATTTTCGTAAAAAATCAATAAAGCTCAATATATCCGTTATTATATAAGATATGAAAAATTTTTGTATATATTAATTATAGGGTGTCTTGAGCTACATCTTAAAATAATATTTCTACAATCACAGGGTGGCCCATAAGTCGTTGGTGATACAAATTTCCTTTTTTTTTTTAATCAAACACGCCTTATGTTATTGTATTTTTGCATTTTCCATCGAAATATAATGCATGTTTGTAAGAAAAGAAATTCTAGACGCAGCAAGTGCGTTATGGTAGCTAATTTTGATCAAATGTTTCATATTTGAACAGCTCAATTTGCTATTAACCTATAAGGTTGACCAAGAAACGTGTTTTTTCGGGAACACTTTAAGTTTACTTTTGGAAATTTTTGTACATTTTCACACAAAAAAGTTATTTTGATGAAACATGGCACATTGTTTTTACTATATAGGTTATACTGGTAACCAAATTTGATGCCTGCTTTCTTAAAAAAACACACATATTTGTTATTAAAAACATTTTTATGAAAATTCACTATCATAACGCACCTGCTGCGTCCAGAATTTTATTTATTTTATTTACCCACTTTACAAGTGATATAATTAAATTATGCGGTTCGGCGTTATTTTATATTTAACTTTATTTTTAAAGTTTCCCCTCCTGATTCTATTTTCAAATTTATTACGATAAATGCATAGAAAACTATTCACGATTAGATTTCAGTTATTTGTGAACAAGCTGATGTTTACATTCCATATTTTTATATTTGGTAAAATTGTATTGAGAATAGATTTCCTCGGTAGTAGTAAAAATGGAAAGCTGTTTAATTTTGTTTCTTCCTCATTACAAAACCTGACACTTAATTATCATATTGTTCCGTGCTTTGTGAATTATTGATAAATAGAACAGCTTATCTTGATATATAAATTATAATAGTATTTTAACACTCATTATTTTACGAATGCAATGAAAATGGAATGTAACAGTGGCTTTTATTGATGTTTTTAGTTTCAATTATAGAAAGTTCAGCATAACTGACCTCTGATTCCGGACAAGAAACAACTGATCACAATATCATTATCACAGTCTATAGGAGATGTTGCCTTGTCACCGTAACCTTAACTCTCTGTCACAGACCTTTTCAATTCATAGAAACTACCGCACTTCACCATTTTGGCTAGGTTTTTCCGAAGATTTTCTCTGTCTTCCTCTTCCTTTCGTTCCAGTTAGGTATGAGTCCTGTAAATATTGTTTTGAAAAAGTTATCGTATCTACGAATATGTCCAAACTTTCTCTCTTGTTCCTAATGTTTTTTAATAAGCATCCTTCTTACCTCATTTCGCACCCATCTAGTCTCTATGTATCAGTCTCGCTTCATTATTGTTATATATATATATATATATATATATATATATATATATATATATATATATATATATATATATATATATATATATATATGTATACATTGTTTTATTATCATTGTTCTGTTTAGTTTAATTACTTATTATTGTTAGGTTAAGATAAGGTTAAACAAAATGTAAATGGCCTTATTAAAATTTCTAAGCTTTATGCTATACACTTACGTTTGATTATTTTATTTCTACTGCTGACTTTTTCTATTTCTTAGGGTGGATTCAGCTCACATCTATATATTAATTACTAAAAAAAATACTTTTCTCTACAATTTGTATTTTAATGGCCTAATAAACAACTAAATAATGCTTTAAAGCTTTGAATTCAAAGGTTATTTTTTTCCTGCTTTTTTTAATTGCTGGTAAACCCATTTATAATTTTTTGTGTGTTAATTTCTACTTAAAACCTCTCTCACAGACTTAAATTTAGTCAATGGTAGACCTCATATATATCCAAAGATACAGATTTACATTTAATATTAACCCTTATTCCGTGATCACGTTTCTAACTCTATATAATACGAGGGCGGGTCAATAAGTCTGTGACTTTTTGAATTTACTGCCTCTTCACAGGAAGGGCAACACTGCTCCTATCAACAAGCATCTGTCAGTTGACTCCTGTCAAATTTTGAACAAGCTGCGATTTAGTTTGTGTTAGATAGCCATTGAAAGCAGACAACCTCTTGAGTTGAAACGAAAATGAAAAAAAAGTGAATTTCGTGTGCTCATAAAACATTATTTTTTTGCGGAAAAAAAACATCACTCAAACCAAGGCTAAGCTTGTTAAATACTATGGGGACTCTGCACCATCAATTTCCATGGTAAAAAAGTGGTTTACTCAATTTCGTTGCGGCCGTACAAGCACAAATGACGCCGAACGTTCTGGACGCCCAGTTGAAGTCGCTACACCCAAAACAATTAAAAAAATTCACGATATGATGTTAACCGATCGGCGATTGAATGTGCGGGAGATTGTAGAAGACATGGGCATATCACATGTCTCAGTGATTTCGATTTTGCATGATCACTTGGGTATGAGAAAGCTGTCCGCAAGATGTGTTTCGCGTTTGCCCACAATCGACCACAAACGCAATCGTGTGACAAATTCGAAGGAGTATTTGGCGTTGTTCAACTGCAATGGGGACGAGTTTTTGCGCCGTTTCGTAACCGTGGAGGAAACATGGATTTACCACAACACACCAGAGACCAATCAGCAGTCAAAACAGTAGGTTTCTCCATGCGAATCGGCTCCGAAGAAGGCCAAGGTGGGTTTGTCAGCGAATAAAGTCATGGAGACCGTTTTTTAGGATGCACGCGGTATAATCCACATTGATCATCTTAAAAATGGAAAAAAAATCAATAGCGAATATTATACCAACTTATTGGACCGATTCAATGACGATTTGAAGAAAAAGCGACCGCATTTGGCCAAGAAAAAAGTTATTTTCCACCAAGACAATGCAAGGTTGCACACATATGTAGTCTCCATGGCGAAATTGCATACATTGGGCTAAGAAATGCTACCTCATCCGCCCTATTCTCCTGATTTAGCCCTGAGTGACTATTTCTTGTTTCGAAACTTAAATAAATGACTCGGCGGAACGAGATTTGACTCCAATGGTGAAATCATCGCACAAACAAATACCTATTTTGAGGACCTCGACAAATCTTATTATTTGGAAGGAATAAATTTTTTTTGAAGAAACATTGGACGAAGTGTGTAGAGCTCAAAGGAGACTATGTTGAGAAATAAAATAATTGTTTGTCAAAAAATCTGTGTTTCATTCAAAAAGTCACGGACTTATTGACCCGCCCTCGTACATACATCTTTATCTTTCCCATGTATACACGCTAGCATATAACATACCTAAATCTCAACATTATCATTTTTTAACCCACTATTATTGGAGTTGACCTCGTATAAAATACGAATCAGTTCACACATTTTTGATATAAATTATTGATAAGTTGAAGTATATCCTACTCACAAAAACTATATTTTATAAAAATTTGTTAAAACGCGTCGTTTTAAATATCGTAAGTTAGTAAACACATATTCGTTACTATAAATAATAGTATAAATATATAAATAAACCGGCAATAAAAATCATCGCATAAATTTAAAACTGCATCAATGACAACATTTTTCTTATATAACTTATGAACTACCTTCAACTTGTAAAACCTTCCTAACTGCCATGCAGGAATTAATCTTCAATACATATACAGTGCGATTCAAAACTATTGAATAAATTAATTTTCTCTGTTACCAGTAATTTTTAGAAGAAAATCTGAAAGGGTTAACTTAGATTTATTGGATGCCACTTTTTCAACTGGAAATCGTTTTACCAACTCCAACCCCATTTTTAGGGTAGATTATAGATGGTTTAACTAGTCGTATAGGTCTTTGGGCTGCCCAGAGCTACGACCCCATTGGGTCCTCTACGCATGGCTATTTTTTCTTCTTCTAATACTTGCCCAAAATGTTTGGAATTTTAATGCAGTCCTCTATCGTCTTGTGGGCTATTTTACCTATTTCCTGAGGTGTTTAAGTCACCCTTTCAAGATATTTGAGTCTTTTGCAGAACTGAGCCATGCAGTCGCATAATAAGTGCTCTGTTGTTTCTGCTGCTTCAGTGCAGTATCTTCAGTCTTCACTGTCCGCCTTACTCATCTTCATAAGGTGATACCTTATTGGTGAGTGCTCCCTTTGAAGGGTAACTACCTTCAATTTTTTTTTAAATGGAACATGGGTTCGCGTTGTACCTCCTTTTAAAGTGGGATTAATTCTCTCATCAGCACAAAAAAAAACAATTTTGCTAAGTGATGCGTGAAAAATAAATTACTTTCAAAATCAAGGAATAAATTCAAGGACAATTAAGTTTGTTAAGTAGCTTTAAAAATTCTTATTTATATACTCAAAATGAATTACATTTTATTCCTGACAATACCTAAATCGATCGTCAAATTCTCGTAGCACATTGTTAATGCATTCTAGACGTATAGCAGCAAATCCATAGGAGTGATATCAGGATACCTTGATGGCCACTCTATAATAACAATAATCATACATATAATAAAATGTATTTCTCTCCATTACACAATGCTTAGGTTGTACCCGCATTTTACTTCTTGTCAACCTATTTATGAATCGCAGATTTTCGTGAAATAAAAGGTTTGTTCAATTTAAATATTCTTTGCAAACCTCTTCTCTTACGTTGTTCAATATTAACAACTGTCCTAAAAGAGGTTAGCGAAGAATATTTAACTTATATATAAACACACAAGGTCTTTATCTTATATTTTGCTATAAAAATTGCTTTCTGTAGCAAAATAAAATTCCAAACACTTTTCTATATAACTTGATACCCAATTGAAATCAAAAAGTGAGTTTAGAGCATCGATTGTCCAGGGTTTAAGAAGGTCTGCCTCTAAGCCGAAAAGTACTTGGTTCGATTCCCAGTGCTCCCCTTTCACTTTTTCAGTACATACTGTAAAATTAACATCAACCGAGGTTGTGGCATTGTATTTAAGCAAGTGGAATGTCTGCAAGTTCCACCCTTAGCAGGGGGCGTAAATTCGTCGGTCGCGTGTCCATGGGATGTTGGGCACGTTAAAGATCCCTACCCTCCTTACATAAAGACAAGGGTTTGGCAACATTTCCAGGATAGTGAGGTGAAATTGCTCCATGGCGTCGGTGATTGGCCATAGCCGCGGAAATAGATCGACGTTAAAGTACAAAAAAACAGTTTAATACGATATTTTTAAAATTAGACTTGTCCTAGTTTGACATTTTCTTCTTAATTAAAATATTAAGGAAGGATTCATCATTTGTTAGCGTCCTTACGTAGTGAAATCGTTCCATACGAAATACAGTTTTAAAGACTTATCTTGCTTCATACGTGCTTGTTTTTATATGTGACGATACCACAAAAGGCGAAACCGGTTGCAGAGAAGAAAATATACGCTTTTGAAGGCAGAGAAAAAGTCTCTGCATCTGGATTCTGTATTCACAAAGGAAACAAATTAATTTCTCGCTTTTTGAAAATCCTTCATTTTTTATAGCACCACTACTAGACAAAATTTAAAATGTATATAGTGCTAAATAGAGAATTTATTTCCCTTTAAGTACCATAGGACCTCACTTTTCTTTTAAAGATTTGGTTGGGGTAGTACCCTACAAAGGGAATTGGGGTGAGAAGAACGATCTCTACTCTAAAAATGGCTTTATTACTTACTTTCGAAACGCTCTGTATAGGACAAAGGATATTAGGATAAAACAGCGAAAAACGTTTGTAAACAACTAAAACTGTCATTCATACAACCTATTTATGAATCGCAGATTTTCGCGAAATGAAATTAAAAATATCTTCAAAGTAAAGAAAAACAGTGAATCGGAAACATCGGTTAAGGAAGCTTCAATAGTGAAATGATAAGATTTTTGAATATGAGTGAAGTCATGTTATGAAATTGCGTTAAAACAGAATATTTTGCACACGAATGTTTTTATAAAGGTGGCTACAACCTTGATTATAAAAATGCTTTTGATTTAATGTTTTTAAATCAAATTTCTGTGTATGGATTCCTGCTAATTGAATAGATTGCCCTCACTGTGTTTCTTTAGTAAGTGTGCTTTACAAAAATGGAAGGAACGGTATGTTTTTTTGTATAATATTATGCTTTTTCACGCCTTTCATTAGCTTTACTTATCTCGGGTAATTTACAAAGATGCTATCACATTTATTTTCTAAATTAATACTTTCACATCATTTAGATGAAGACAACCAAAATAGCATTGAAAAGGAATCGCAAATTAGCTTTTTTTTCAACAACACACTACGAGGGCTCACAGCCTAAATAATATCGTACCGTGAATGTCGACAAGGAGAAAAGAGGCAACTTGTTAATTCTGGACTTGAAGGTTTGGAGGTTCGGAGGAGAAGGAAAAACATGTGCCGGCAAGGCATTCCACAACATGGAAGTCCTCTGGACAAAAGAGCAGGCATAACAAAATGTTCTATATCTGGTGACCTGGACAGTAAAAGGGTGCATTCGCTCTATTCCCCTGGTAGATCTGTTGGGGCAGCAGGTGGAGAAACTATGGAAGAAAGCTCCGCTAAGCAGTGCCCGTGCAGATATCTATAAAAGTGAGAGAGGTCACCAACGGCACGTCGGTGGGCAAGGGATGGCAGCCTTTGGGTGAGGGTAGGGTCACCGATGAGACGTATAGCTCTCTTCTGAATGGAGTCCAGGATAGAGAGTGTAGAAGCGGCAGCCCCAGATGTGGGAGCAGTATTCGAGGTTTGGCCTTATTTGTGAAGTATATAAGGTATAGAGATTAGCTGGTGAAAAGTATTTGCGAGCCCGGAAGAGGAAACCTAATTTCTTAGCAGCCGCTTCTGCAATTGAGGTGACATGTTGGTGCCAATTGGGATTTCGATCCACATAAATGCCAACAAGTGAAAAGGACTCATTACTTTGAATAACTTGGTTGTTCATTGTGATGGGTCTAGGGCTGGCGTATCTCTTATGAGATAGAAAGCAAGACCGAGATTTGGTGGAGTTAAATTGTACAAATTTATATTTCCTCAGTCTAATATTTTTTTGTAGATCCACAGAGACAGAACACTCCATGAGTCTGCGATCCTCATCTAATTTGGCTGAAGAGACAGGCTTAGAATATTGTATATTTGAGTGGAGGGTGCTGTCATCCGCGTAACTGAACTGGGTTGGATGTGCTAGAGAGGAGGTCATTGATGTGGAGAAGAAACAAAGTAGAGGCTAAAGCTGAACCTTGAGGGACTCCTGCATTAATTGGATACAGTTTAGTGGAATGACCATCCACGACAACAGAAATACTCCGCTTGGAGAGGAAATTTGCTGTCCAGGTACAGAGTTTTGGTGGTAGGCCATAGGCCGGAAGTTTATTAATCAGCACTGCGTGCCTGACCTGGTCGAATGCTTTGAATATATCTAGAGCGACAATCTAGGATTCACCGTGTAGTTCCATAGACTTGTTCCGAGAATGGGTGACAAATGAAAGGACGTAGGCATTTGATTTGCGCTGACGGAATCCATATTGCATGTCGTGGATTAGACTGTTTTTTTCAAGAAATTTTAGTAATTCGGTGTTTATATACTTTTCCATCACTTTAGAGGCGACTGAAAGGAGCGAAATAGGCCTGTAGTTGCTAGGAAGCGCTTTTGATTCTTTCTTGGGCACGGGTTGTACTCGAGCAGTTTTTTAGTTACTAGGAAATATGCCTCTATTGTAAGATGTCTAAAACAGACGAGTCAGGACAGGAGCAAGTTCTGGTGCGCATTTTTTAAGAACAATTGCTGGGATCTCGTCAAGGCCGGATGCTTCCCTAGTGTTAAGAGAAGAGAGCATATTTCGTACCTTTTTAGTTTTGAAAATGATATCCGTCATTTTATGCACGACATTGGGGACTGTTGGTGGTTGAACATTTGGAGGTGGGTTGAGCGTAGAATTGCCGGCGAACAACGAGGCAAAAAGTTCAGCCTTGCCCAGGGCGGTAGAAACAATTTCATCCCCTGAAACAAGAGGTGGGAACGTGCTCTTGCAGAAATTATTCCCAATAGATTTAGCCAGAGTCCAGAAGGGTTTGCTGCCGTTGGAGCTTGAGAGGACTTTGCTTTTTATGTAGTTATTAAACGAGTTTTTTTGCCTCAGAAAGAATGCGGACATAGCGGTTTCTTGCGTCGTTACATGCTTGACGGTTTTCTTGACTGGCATTGTGTAGAAGCGTTTTCTGTCTGGCCTTGTCACAGGATTTAGGAAACCAGAGGTTTTGAGTGGCTGAAGAGGTTTTCTGTGTACGTTGAATAAATAATTCCATGCCCGCTTGGATGATTTCGGTGGCGCTTTGTGAGATATCAGAGGGGTCAGGATGAGAGAAGCAAACAGACGCCCATGGAAATGAGGAAAAGTAATCCCTGGGACCAGCAAAGTTAAGCAACCTCGGGCGTGGTCAGTTCTTGGATGGTTGACCACCTGGGAGTATCGTGTACTGCTACCTCTTTTTTTTAGGTAGTCACATTTCTGTTTTGTTCTTATTAGCGAATTTTTATTTAAACAAATAGGCGTGTTTTATTTAAAAAAATTCGCTAATAGAGAAATATCGATGGTGAGACTGCAAAAATAAAAAAATAATTTTTTCCGAAAAAAAATGTATAAAAAAATAACCAAGTTATTTTGAAGAAATTTGGTTGGTATTTTGCCCTCGTAAATACCTTACTCCACCAAAACTGAACTTTCTAGGTCTATAGAGAATTGAGTTATATAAATTTGAAGCATTTAATGAAAATTCGCTACCATTACGCACTTGCTGCGTGCAGACTTTTTGAAATCTGATCATGGAGAAAAATAACAAAGGCAAGACACTCCGATAGACAGATGAATAAAAGTTTGCTAGAAGAGGTGAGAGAAGAAAAATGCTGGCTAAAAGAAATTGAGAAGCATAGTGATTTTGACCACATTATTTGAAGGACACATACTTGGAAATTAGGAAAAGGTAGACCAAGAGGGAAACTTATGGAAAACCTGTCCCAATTGATAAAGCGTGGAAGCTGCAATAAAATGAAGACAGCCGTGGGAGATAGAAAGTGATGATTTCGACCGATAGACAGATGATAAAAAGTTTGCTAGAAGAGGTGAGAGAAGAAAAATGCTCGCTAAAAGAAATTAAGAGGCATAGTGACTTTTTGACCACATTATTTGAAGGACACATACTTGGAAATAAAGAAAAGGCAGACCAAGAGGGAAACTTCTGAAAAACTGTCCCAATTGATAAAGCGTGGAAGTTGCAATAAAATGAAAACAGCCGTGGGAGATAGAAAGTGATGATTTCGACCTATAGACAGATGATAAAAAGTTTGATAGAAGAGGTGAGAGAAGAAAAATGCTCGCTTAAAGAAATTGAGAAGCATAGTGACTTTTTGACTACATTATTTGAAGGACACATACTTGGAAATAAGGAAAAGGTAGACCAAGAGGGAAACTTCTGTAAAAACTGTCCCAATTGATAAAGCGTGGAAGCTGCAATAAAATGAAAACAGCCGTGGTAGATAGAAAGTGATGATTTCGACCTATATATAGATGATAAAAAGTTTGCTAGAAGAGGTGAGAGAAGAAAAATGCTCGTTAAAAGAAATTGAGAAGCATAGTGACTTTTTGACTACATTATTTGAAGGACAGATACTTGGAAATAAGGAAAAGGTAGACCAAGAGGGAAACTTGTGTAAAAACTGTCCCAATTGATAAAGCGTGGAAGCTGCAATAAAATGAAAACAGTCGTGGGAGATAGAAAGTGATACTTTCAACATATAGACACATGATAAAAAGTTTGCTAGAAGAGGTGAGAGAAGAAAAATGCTCGCTAAAAGAAATTGAGAGGCATAGTGACTTTTTGACCATATTATTTGAAGGACACATACTTGGAAATGAGGAAAAGGTAGACCAAGAGGGAAACTTCTGTAAAAACTGTCCCAATTGATAAAGCGTGAAAGCTGCAATAAAATGAAAACAGCCGTGGGAGATAGAAAGTGATGATTTCGACCGATAGACAGATGATAAAAAGTTTGCTAGAAGAGGTGAGAGAAGAAAAACGCTCGCTAAAAGAAATTGAGAGGCATAGTGACTTTTTGACCACATTATTTGAAGGACACATACTTGGAAATAAGGAAAAGGTAGACTAAGAGGGAAACTTTTGGAAAAACTGTCCCAATTGATAAAGCGTGGAAGCTGCAATAAAACGAAAACAGCCGTGGGAGATAGAAAGTGATGATTTCGACCGATAGACAGATGATAAAAAGTTTGCTAGAAGAGGTGAGAGAAGAAAAACGCTCGCTAAAAGAAATTGAGAGTCATAGTGACTTTTTGACCACATTATTTGAAGGACACATACTTGGAAATAAGGAAAAGGTAGACCAAGAGGGAAACTTCTGTAAAAACTGTCCCAATTGATACAGCGTGGAAGTTGCAATAAAATGAAAACAGCCGTGGAAGATAGAAAGTGATGACGACCAGGCGACATCACCTCTACACTGTGCTGATGATTATCGTAGAGACGTTAAACTATATAAACTTTAGGTGCAAAAATCTGATAATGGTGATTGATATCTTTGGAATTCTGAGACAATAGTTGTTTCTCATTCAGATTTGGAGTGTGAATGCTAATAAATTATTGATGACAGCCGGTACTTAATATGTACTGAAAGCAGACAGTTGCTCGTCGGACGACATTGGCATTCAAACAGCAACTAATTAAACCACTGATGAGACTTTATTATTATTGTTACCTCAACTGAATATATTATTCAGTTTTCTCAAAAATAAAGATGATATCAAAACATATTCAATACCGTTCTGACTTTAGCGCAAATAACATCACATTATACCGGCTAAGATATCTCTTTTTAGCAAAAGAGTTTGCTCATCCGGGATAATTCTGGCTCTTATCAATGAAACATGTTTGTGTTGGTTGTTTTCAATACCTTTGCTTTGTTTAAATATTATTTGTCTTTAAACAAGAAAGTTACATAAACAAAGTGCGCGATAAGCTGCTGAGAAGCCGCTTCAGTCTGCCAGTTTGTTTAAAGTCCAAAAATGTCAAGTATAAAGTGATTTTACATCCCCAGTTTACCAATAGCCCCGTAACACCGTAAGTAATTAATAAATTAAATTAAGTAACGAATATACTTTACTTTTGAGGTTATGTCTCAAGCCAATCATATAATATCTATTTTACTTTCAAAAAGATAAATTGTAGTATAAAAAAATACGCAGATATTTGTTTCAAAACGTGCTAGAACCCAGAAATCACAAAATGAAAAAGTCTGGATGCAGCAAGTGCGTTATGGTAGTGAATTTTTATAAAAAAAGTTAATAACAAATATGTCTTTTCTTTTAACGAAAGCAGGCGTGAAATTTGGTTGCCACTATAACCTATATAGTAGAAACAATGTACCATATTTCATCAATATAACTTTATGGTTTGAAAATGTAAAAGATTTTTCGAAAATAAACTCAAAATGTTCCTGAAAAAACTGGTTCCTAGCCAACAAACGTTAGCCTGATAGCAAATTGAGCTATTGAAATTTGAAACATATAATGAAAATTCGCTACCATAACGCACTTGTTGCGTCCTGAGTTTCTTTTCCTACAAACATGCATTATATTTCGCTGGGAAATGCAAAAATGTAATAATATAAGGTGTGTTCGATTAAAAAAAAGTTTTTAATAGCAATCTGTCTTTGTTCAATACTGCGTGTGAATTATTATTGTTTATTTTTAATTTACATAGATATTTGGCATTTTTCTAAATAGGACATACAAGTGTTTAGTTATTGGTAACTTTGTCTTAATATATTGTTTGCTCTTGAAACTCTGCGGTATATTCCGTAAAAGGCGCATGACAGAGAAAAGAGAAGAGTCAAGATTGAAAAATGAGCTAGGTGGGTTATATCTGTGGTTCGAAATAATTGTAAATAAAATCATATACAGTCCAATCGAAGAAAAGTATTCTACAAACCGTTAAGTCTTAGTCCTTCATCTTACTAAAATGTTTCCAGAAAATAAATTCATTTCAAATAGACCTTTTCCCTGATGCTTTGAGCTGCCCTGGCCTGACCTGAAAGAAATACGGATTGTGTAAAGAGTGTTCTGCGAACCCTTAAGTTTCAGCTTCAACCATCATTGCCCTTCATTTAAATAAAATATTTCTAGAAAATTCATTTCAAATAGACCCTTCCTCTGATGCTTTGGCAAGAGTTTTAGTTAAGTTTATGGTTTAGCGGTTTATAATTTTTCGCTAATTTTCGTAGAAAATATTCGTTAATGATAAGACCGCGACTTTTGGGGTTTAGAAATATTTCTTCAAAATAGTGCAAACTAGGCATTTTAGCATCCATACCCGGGTTTAGTTTCAGTTTTTATCTCTTTACGTATATACAGGGCGATGCATTTCTACGGTAAAGCTCAGCATAATTGTTATTATACAAGATACCAGAAAAAGTTGTATACGTTAATTATAGGATGTCTAGATCTGCATCTTATAAAAATAGTTTGTCAACAAGTCGTTGGTGATACCTACAAGTTTTTTGCTAACATCCCTTATATAATTGCATTTTTGCATTTTTCATCGAAATATGATGTATGTTTGTAAGAAAAAATCGAGGCTCAGTAAGTGCGTTTTGGTAGCAAATTTTCATTAAATGCTTCAAATTTCAATAACTCAATTTGCTACTAAGGTTAGTTGGCTGGGAAACCAGTTTTCTCGGACCAAATTGATGCCTGCTGGCACTAAAGACACATATTTGCTGTTAAAAATGTTGTTATAAAAATTCACTTCCATAACGCACGTCCATACTTTTAGTGAATTTTTATTTTAAAAAAATTCACTAATAGAGAGGTATCGATGGTGAGACTATGCAAAAATTTGTTGAAATGAGCGCGAACTAGGACCCCTAGAACCCATATCCGGGGTCAGTTTCAATTTTTATATGTATATATATAAATATTAGGGGAGGAGTAACAGTCGTTACACGTTAGTGTGCTAAAATTTGTATACTATTAAGGGCAATTACGACCAAAACGAGGGCTATATTTTAAAGAAAGTCACTCTGTACTAAAACTCGATATATTTCGCTAGGAGTTCCTAGCATATTCAGGAGCAAGCACTGTAACTAATTGTAAAAGCAAGGCCAAAACATTGAACACAGGGCAAACAACAATGCAAAAACATCCTAATGTAAGGATGTGCTTGCTCCTGAAGATGCTATCGAGTTTTAGTACAGAGTGACTTTCTTTAAAATATAGCCCTCGTTTTGGTCGTAATTGCCCTTAATAGTATATATATATATATATATATATATATATATATATATATATATATATATATATATATATATATATATATATATATATATATATATATATATATATATATATATATATATATATATATATATATATATATGTCCAACTGATAACTCAAAAAATAATTAACCGATTACGATCAAACTTGGCAAGACGCCTTTCTTTTATCAATGGCTTGGACGAGTTCGTTAGCCAGGAAAATCGGTCAAAGTTTTCCCGAAAAATTTTGAGTTTTCTTTCGAAAAAATTTTTTTCTCCAAAAGTTACACAGATATTTCAATTAAATTTTGTGAATATGTTGCTTTGGACAAGGCATTACTACGTACAAAACTTTAACTTTATAAGCTTATAGAAAATTGAGTTATTTCATTTTGAGTTTTTTTTTTCGAAAATTTTTTTTTCTCCAAAAATTACAAAGTTATGTTAATGAAATTTGGTGAATATGTTTCCTTGAGAAAGTTTTTACTACATACCAACATTAAACTTTCTTAGTTTATAGAAAGTTGAGATCACTACCATAACTCACTTGCTGCGTCCAGAACTTTTTTTAAGTTCGATTAAACACACATTATGTATAAATTTTATTGTAATTTTTCAACCCTTACTGGATGTTTGGATTTTTTTGAAAGTGGTTATATGTATATTATAACCGTATAAACTTTAAAACAAACCCATTTTATAGAATTTTTTTCAAAACAAAAAATCCTTTTTAATTTAATTTTTTTAATTTAAACGGTGATCAAAAACTGTTCACCCAGTTAACTTAAGGAAATGATGACATCAATTTCTGGTAGCAACAGGATATTGTGGCAAGGATAATATTCTGTATATAGAATAATTTGTAACTAATGAATGCTTACAGATTCAAAGCTTAATCGCTGATAATTTCACTTATCTACTATGTAACAAATCTCTAATATTATATAAATTAGAACGAGCCCTCAAAGGCGAATAAGACGAAAAGGAAACTTAACGACAATCTGTATTTATTGTCTGCTGTTTAATATAAAGGGACGCACATGTTAAGAAATATTTCAGAAATATTCTGTAGATTGCATAGTATCAGTCAAAATAGGTATTCTGAAAATACATGATAACCAAGTAAATGTGATATTAAAAAATATAATAAAAAGTTCCCATCCCGTATTAAGGTAAGTTTTTAACCACTAAACATCAAACTAAAATTTAAAAAAACTTAAAAACTTAATTATGAATCGTTATTTATTGCATTTTAATTTTAAAATGTGTAATTTGAGCGTAGCTTACATTTTATTGATTTTTGTAGTTCTTTTTTTCTTTAACTTTGGTCCATTTACGCCACTATGGCCAACCACCGACGCCATGGAGCAGTTTCACCCTAATATTCTGGAAATTTTGCAAACCTCCTAATTTATGTAAGAAACGTACCGTTAAAATCGCATGATGCATGTGACCGACATCTTTACGTCCTTTCCGTCCTTAATTATGAAGTCGGCAATTTTGTCCTTCTTCGCTAACGATTTTTGGTCACTTTTATCTATACTTGACTTGGCCCTTCGAGGTTGGCGATGATGTCTTTCCTCTTATGGCTGTGTTGCCTTCTGCTAGTGGTGGTTTCTGCTTTTGATGGCTTCTGCTGTTGAGGTTGGCGATGATGTCCTTCCTCGTTGACGATGTTTGTCACTTTAAATTTTCTAGGTTGCAGGTTTTTAACGATAAAAATCGACGTTACCTTTGCGATTTTTGTCAAAAATACACTTAAACCTATACTAGCGACTGCGCCAGTTTGGATAATGCCCTTTTGGCACTTCAAAACAAAAAAACTTTATTTC
The DNA here is from genome assembly GCA_964006375.1 of Tillus elongatus. Classification (NCBI taxonomy): domain Eukaryota; kingdom Metazoa; phylum Arthropoda; class Insecta; order Coleoptera; family Cleridae; genus Tillus; species Tillus elongatus. The sequence continues at coordinate 119,693,192 of OZ023269.1, forward strand.
TAAATTACAAAAAGTTTAATTATAATTCTAAAACAAACGAGAAATACACAATGTTTAATGTTGAAACACTCGTAATATGTTCTCACTCATATTGTATCTTACTTGTATATGTAAATTCGAATATGCTTAGCTAACATTATAAAGTAAAACAACTTAAACTAAATAATTATGTTGACTATAATTAATCAGCGGTTTTATTATTTCCGCGGTGAACGACTGCTTCCATCCTATTACTATACTAACACAAGATATAGGAACAGCATTATACAGGGTGCTGTAACTAGCGGCACGCGTATACATTTTGCACAAATATAATACCACAACGCCGATTAATGTTAATATACAGTATGTACTGAAAAATAATTTGACGTTTCTGCTGGGACTCGAACACAGGAATTTTAGGTCCAGATGTAAACGTCCTTACAACTGGACCGTCGAGACCATCTTTTTTATTGATGTAATTTAACAAGACCTACTACTTACGTGTCCCTTGTTTACAGTCATCTTTACCAACTTATGAAATCTGTAGGGTTGCTGATGAATCACAGATTAAATTAGCACAAAGTATCTTGAAATTTTTGTCAACAGTACTCTAAGATAGGATGTACATTGTATTTATGTAGTCAGGAAGATACAGATGTTAATTTTCATATTCAAAATCATTTTAAAAAGGGTAGAATTGCCTGATATCTTGGACTCAAAAAAGCTGCTAAAGTTATATTACTCCTTGGCAGAGTCTCACATAAGATGTGGCATATTGGGATGGGGAGGTGTGTCGAAAACTTTAATAAAAAAGCCTGGACGCAGCGAGTGCGTTATGGAAGTGAATTTTAATTTAAATGTTTTTAATAGCAAGTATGTATCTAATGGAAGCAGGCATCAATCTGGTTACCGGTATAACCTATATAGTAGAACCAATGTACCATATTTTATCAAAATAAATTATTGTTTGAAAATGTGCAAGAAATTTCCGAAAGTAAACTTAAACTGTTTCCGAGAAAACCGGTTTCCCAGCCAACAAACCTTGGGTTAATAGCGAATTGAGTTATTGAAATTCGAAGCTTTAATGAAAATTCGCTACCAAAACGCACTTACTACGTCTCGATTTTTTTTTCTTACAAACATGCCGCATATTTCGATAAAAATGCAAAAATGCAATAATATAAGAGTGTTCGAAAAAAAACTTGTAGGTATCGCCAACGACTTATGGGCCAGTCTGTAATTGTCAAAATAATTTTATACGATGCACTTCAAGACACCCTGTAATTAACGTAATCAATTTTTCTTGTATCTTGTGTAATAACAATCATATTGAGCTTTACCGCTGAAATGCGTCACCCTGTATATATGTAAACAGATAAAAATTGAAACTAAACTCGGATATGGATTCTAGGGGGCCTGGTTTGCGCTCGTTTAAAGAAATCTTGTTTAAAGGAAATTAACGGCTTTTACTACCAGACTATCTGATTTATTCTCAAAACCCTACGCGTTTCAGCACATTAACGTGCAATCTTCAGGGGTTTAGACAAATTTCCTGTCTCAATTACAGAAAGTATGAAATGTTGTCAAAGTTTGACTTTTCATCTATTGTCCTCAGGATACCAAACAGAAACTGCGTAAAACAGGAAGGCAGGAACATCACAAGACTTGAAGAAATCAGATGATGAATGCAAAAGATGCTTGTTTTATTAGTTTAATTTTATCAAACGAACAAAATAGAGTCCCATGGATCTCTAGATATTTAACTCAAGAAATGCAAACTAGGTTGAGATCCATGGGACTCCGTTTTGTTCGTTTCATAAAATTAAACTAAAAAAACAAGCATCTTGTGCATTCATCCTCTGATTTCTTCAAGTTTTGTGATGTTCCTGCCTTCCTGTTTTACGCAGTTTCTGGTTGGTATCCTGAGGATAATAGATGAAAAGCCAAACTTTGACAGCATTTCATACAGCATTAGGAAATTCGCATTTTCAAATATTTTTTGCGGCGTTATTTTTGTAGTATGTGAAATGAAAAAAAAATCATCTTAGTGGGATGTCTATCAGATGTGATAACAAAAAAACATGCAAATTGTCTATTGTTCGCATGTTGACGTGAGGTTATCAAATATACCCCAAGTCTCCTCCGCAATACATGCTAAAATCCGGGGCCTGTCAGGGACAGTCCGCACTATCTTATCAGATTTTCCATCTCTGTATTTGCGCTTAAGTGCCAATACTTGGCCGCTATGATCAGAGAGGCATGAAATAAGGCAGTATGCAGAAAAACAGTAAGTGTCTAAGTTGTTGTTTTTTTTTTTTTTTTTTATGGATGCAGGAGGGGTATCGAGGTACTGTGAGACTGTACTCACTAAAACCCCCTCCCAGGGAGTACCGGACCTTAGTCCATACCTCCGTCGGAAAGAATTACACACAATGACTTTTTAGGGAATGAATGTTTCCATTCTGTTTTTTGCCGCGGGGGCGTTTAGCGGGTAAGTATAAGCTTTGGACGCTTATGCTTGTGTGGAAGTTGCTCGTCGTAGTCGGTGGCACTACGGAGAAGAGCATTTGGGTGAGAAGCGGCTTTTGCGAACTGGGTTGTGGATAGTTGAGTTATAAACTCAAGTATCGAAGGCATTTCCAGATCAGAGTGAATCTGACTGTTTCGGACAAACCATGGCGCTCCGGTTACCATTCTCAGAATTTTGTTCTGGATGATTTGAAGGGTCTTGATGTGTGTTGCTGCCGCGGTGGCCCATGCGGGTGATGCATAGGTCAAGGCTGGCCGGATAATGACTTTGTACATGATCAACTTATTGTGTCTAAGTTTGCAATGACGTAATACTCTACACAAATGGGCGTAATACAAGTTGACGATAATTTAATTTGTCTGCTTATCTATTATATAACTAAAAATATTATTTGCTTTTAAATAATTACTTGTTTTGAGTGCAGTATTTTTTAATCTAATTTTATTTGTAGACCATACTACGGTTCGTTAATTTTACCCAGTTTCATTTAATCAACGATTGTGGTTTTCTTAGGTTATAAAATATCTAAGACTCCCCCGCGCCCAATCATTGTTCTTTCCTAACCTCATTTATTGGCTATTTGTTTTAGGAGGCTCTTGTTTTCATAGTGACGAAGGTCTTTATAAGACCTATTTTTTTTCTCTCAGGGCTCGTCCGCGGTCTCGCCGCCCCGATAACGCTGCAACCATTGGTTTATTGTGCATGCCGTTAGTCTTTTTACTCCACCCACTCCAAAATCACTGTGCTTTGAACTAGTCTGCACAGCGATTGGTAGGGTGAAGTTTTATAATGCTCTGTCTCATCTAGACTGACCGTAGAGCAGTTGTCTTCTGCGGTCCAGAGCTTTACTCGCACAAAATCTGCTAGGCTGATTCCTCCCCCTCGCGGCAGAGTCTGCATGCGAGGTCCCCCTCGAACCCCCCATTTTTGCAGGTGTTTCTTGACGGCCATGTGTCCCGTCAAGAGACCTGTTATGTTTCTGAGCTGTCCTCTGCCAAGATTTAGCAGGTCCACAGCTCTCTTTGGACTGGGTTTGTCAATTGTTGACTTCCCATGTCTGAGCCCTGGACAGTCTGCCCAGTACACCTTGTGTTGGTTTCTGACCCAGGACTTAATAGCTCCCCTGGCAGTGCTCTTTGTCACGCCCAGAGACGGTTCTCGTCCCATAAATGGTTCTGCTGACCCTCTCTTCGCGAGACTGTTAGCTCCTTCATTGCCTTTGACCCCCGAGTGACCCGGCACCCAGATGAAGGTGACTTTATTCTGCCCAGTCAGGTCGCTCGTCTCGTCTCGGCACTCACTCACCAGCCCGGAATTTACCTGCGGGCCACTTAGGGCCTTAAAGGGTGTCTGGCTGTCTGTGGCTATGAGGATCCGCTTGTTGGTGTAGCCGCTCCTCTTGTTCTCCCGCACATAGTGCAGGATGACGTACATTTCGGCCTGAAAGACCGTTGCATGAACTCCGAGGGAAATACTATGACTTACCCTCGGTCCTTCTGAATAAAAACCTGCCTCCGTCCCACGCTCCCCGCCGGATCCGTCCGTGAACCAGACGAGCGCGCCCCGTGGTATACCCGGCGTCTCCTCCCGCCATGCCTCATGGTCGAGGATCTCCACTGTAAAGTTGTTTTCCCCGCAGATTCGCGGGCTCGCGACCTCTGACCTCATTTCAAGCATGGGCTCCTTCACGATCTCCTGAATTTTGCAGTGACCCCTGAAGCCTGGGTAGATCTTCAGTCTACCATTGCAGGCTAGTGTGTGTAGTCCTAGCCTGGCCTCCCCCATAATAACTAAGTGTAAGGGGGGGGGGGGGGAGAGCCAGCAACACCTCCATGGGGGCTGTTGGGGTTGAAGATATGGTCCCTGTGATGCCTAGGCAATCCATCTTTTGCAGCTTGCCTAGTTTTTGTTTGGCACTGGATTGTGTCACCTTAGGCCACCAGACCAGTGCCGCATATGTTAACTATGGTCTTACCACCCTTGTGTACAGCCAGTGGGCCATACTAGGTCTTAGACCCGACGTTTTTGACAGACAGGTATTAAATTCAATATACCATCACGAATTATCCCAAAAGAAATCTAAAAATCCTGGTTAAAAAAGTTACAATAAACTGTATAGCATTCTATTATATATTTATTTTTCAGTAGAAACTGCACAATATCAAATAATTTCTTCACAATTTTCACAACACTCTCGTTGCGGCTTTCAGGGATACAACTATTCCAATACTAGACCTGCCTGTATACTGACTGACCACTTTCATTTCAGCTCTCAGTAACCCACAGCCTCAATCTCGTTCTTAAGAGCATCAATGACTTTCATAGGCTGCTTTAATATTGTTAGTTCAGAGTAATGTCGTCAACTTTATTTCCATAAAAATGTTGCAAAAGGGGTCATTTCATTCTGTGTTTGTTTAAAGTTAGAAAATGCAACCTTAAAATCGTTCAAAGCTAATACGAATATATCCCTAAGCGCATCATCACGAGACGCTGCTGGATACGATGTACAGCTCAGACATATTCAATACATACATGTTATCTAGAGAATCACAGACTGAAGTTGATACATTCGAACACTTGGCATGCGAACTATTTTTTGTAGAAATAGCAGATAAGTCCAGCATATTTTGGACTTGTAACAGTCGCACAAGAAACACAATCACTATCGTCATGATGCGATGTAAAAGATAGGTCTACCAAACCTGCTACTGCTATACACTATAAATGAAACAATGACTCAGTTATACGTGTCAGTGGGCCACCAATTTCACAAACTGAAATTCGATATTTATAAGTAATCATTATACCATTGCATTAAGAACGATGTCGCCCTGTCATCGCAACCATGATTCTCGGTCTCTAGCAGCTCTCTTCATTTCATTAAAACTACCACATTTTATCACTTGCGCTAGGTTTTCCAGAAGTTGCATCCTTAGTCTACCTCTTCCCCTTATTTCCAGTTACGGTCTTTCGCATAATGTTGTCGGTATGTGTTTATGTCTAAGAATATCACCAATAAATATTGTCTCCCTCCTTTCAAATTCATTCAGCAAGTATCTTTCTTCTCTCACCTCTTCTAACACGCTTTTATCCGTCTTTAATCGGTCTACCGTATCTTTGTTATTTTTCTTCCCCTCCACATTTCAAAAGCTTTTATTCTTTTCAAGTCCTGCTTAGTCCTAGTCCAGATTTTTGCCTCATACACTACCACGCTCCATACAATGACGTCATGAACTTTTGTCTTATGCTCAAGTTAAAATATTTATTAGCGAGAGGAATTTTTTGCTTATTTAATGCTTGATTTGCTGTCGCGATCCCCTTACTTGGATATTTGCTACATCTTTCATCATCCGTGATAATACTTTCAAGGTACGTGAATATTTTGAGTTGTTAAAGTTTTTGGCCATTTAGTTTTACATCTGTTTTCACAGTCCTATGTTTACTTATTTTCATTACTCTTGCTTTCGCCATATTGGTATAAAATTTGGTTCGTTTTAACACACTATCCAACAGAATTAGCATCCTTAGTAATTCTTATTCCGTTTCTCCTATCAGCGCTATGTTATCTGCGTATCTTATATAATGGAACCGTTGTCCAATTATTTTGATTCCTGTTGACTTTTACTTTAGCCTATTTATTTGATATTTTATAAATAAATTGAACAATAGGTCAACAATGGGCAGTCTCGCCATACGCCTTTCCTTATTTTAGCTTCAGTTTCATATCCATTAATATATATTATGGTACTTTGATTTTTGTATAGATTGAGAATTATACGCCGACTCCGTCTTTTAATCCAATCCAGCTCTCTTTATTATATAAAATATTATTGTCCAATCCCCATTATCGAATGAGTTTTCCAGGCCTACAAAAGCAATAAATGTACCTCTATTTTTCTCAAGTCCATTTCTCCTATTGTTTTAAGTGCTAGTATTGGTTCTCTAGGTTTTCCTCCAGGTCTAAATCTGAACCTATTTTTATCCAAGAAACTCTTAAGTTCGCTTCTAATTTTAGTGAATTTTAGTCAGGAAAATCAGACGTGGTTTTCCGGGAAAATTTTGAGTTTTCATTCCAAAAAAATTTGTATCTCAAAAAATAAAAAGGATATAATAACCAAATTTGGTAGGTAGGTTTACGATATAAAATGTAAACTACACACCAAAATTTATATTTCTATGTTACAAGAAAAAAAGGTTATTAAAAAATAATTGGTGTCAGATCATTTTTTTGAAAATTAACTACCATATTCTAGTAAAATAGATATCTAAATTTTCAGATCTATCACGTGTGCAAGACATTAAATTCCGCGTTTTATGCAATTTTGATGCTTAAAGATTCCTTAAGCTCGGAACATCTGCTGAATGTCTATTACGCGGCTGTATATTCACATCTGAGTTACGGTATCGTTATCTGGGGCCATTCCTCGGACTGCCATAGAATATTTGTGCTACAGAAACGAATCCTGAGATTAATATACAATCTACCTTATGGGCACTCTTGTCGTGACATCTTTAAGAAAAATAACATTATAACCTTAACATCAGTTTATTTGTTCCATCTGTTAACTTACATTCATAAAAACAAGAGAAAATTTGTTATCAACTCGGATTTTCATGAGTACAACACTCGTGAAAAAGATACTTTTCACCTGAATAAATGTCATCATTCTTTTTTAAGAAGTCGCCATGTTATGCAGGTTGCTTTTTGTACAGCCAGCTGCCTTGTTCTCTGAAGGACACAAATTGTACCAAAAAATTAAGAAAGCAACTGAAGGTTGCTTTAATTACTCATAGTTTTTATAGTTTGAGTGAATTTTATGAACGTATGTTTTTTGTTGTGATGTGAAGCTCGTTATATTTTAGATTTTTGGGCACGTACCTTTGATAAGTTGTGATACGTTTTTACCTTTTTTGTCTTGTAAGTTTTTTGACTTGTCGGATTTACAAAAATTGTAACTAAAGGAGGCGCGCCACATGTAACCTGCGTCCGGTATTTCTGTCCAATCAGTAGCCTGTCTTCCAGGTAACTACATACTATTTTTAGCATATATGGCTCAACTTACCTCTTTCTTAACACTTCGTATATGCCTCTCCATGGTGCTGTATTGAATGCATTTTTACGTCCAATGTTGCCATGGCCACAAACATGTTTTAATTGCCTTCTTTCTTGCCACGTCTTGTACCTTCTTTACAGCATCCATCGTCGAGCGCCCATTGCGAAAGCCAAATTGGTTGTCTGCTAACCCTCCTGTTTTCTCGATTTCCTTTATAAGCCTGTTATTTATTGCATGTTCATATCATTTTGCTATTCCGCCTTCGTGACATATAGTTCAATATGACTTCTTTCCTCCTGTTTTCTGTGGCTTCTATAATAACACCAATCGATCAGTCTTCCATTGTGACGGGAAACGTCCATCACTGATTAGTTTATTTATCAGAACTTGTAATATCTCCGGTTTCTCTTCTGCTACTGCCTTAACAACCTCTATCGGTATACCATCCGGGCCTGCCGCTTTACCAGATTTCATCCTTCTGCCTACTCCCCTTATTTCCTCATCTGTACAGGGTGGAAGATCCTCCGACTTCACTTCCACTCTCGGTCATTCTTTGACTTCGTGTTTAGGGAACAATTCTTGCGCTCTTAATTTGTTCATCATCACGTATTGTCATTGGTGTTCTTGTACCACTTTTACCTGTGACAATATTGTACCCTAGTCTCCAAATATCATCATCTATTTCTTTACAAAGAGAGTCCCGGGCTTGTTTCTTTGCCTTTATTATTGCTGTCTTTAATTTATTTCTGCTTTCCCTATATTGATTCTGTGCTCCTCTCTATCACCACTTGTAATGTTTTTTCCTGTTGATTCTAGTGACCCTCCTTCTTGCTTTCATAGATTCAGTTTTGATTTTGGCGATCTCTTCATTCTACCAATATGCCTATCTCTCTAATGGGGTAAGGTCGCATGACCTTAGGGGCCACTGAACAAAATATCCACGCCCAGTATATTTGTGAGGATATTTTTCATAAAAAAATCGCGTACTTCGCGATGGTATTGAGAAAAGACACCGTCCTGTTACAGCCACATATCTTAACTTTCACCATCTGTAGGCTGTTGAAGGAAACCGAGGAAGACTTGTGTAAGGAATTGAAGATATTTAGACCAGTTAGGGGATTATTAAAAAATACGGTTCAATAATTCTGTTATGAAGAATTTCACACCAAACACTTATACACCATCAGCATTCGATGGACCCAAAATTGTTTTTATAATGCCTAATAGTGCTTATTATGACGATTTGCAGCACCATTATTTCTAAACGTAGCCTCGTCGGAAACATAGCGTAAAAAGTTTGGATTAATCTCAAGTTGAGCATTCATCCATTGGCAAAAGTTTACACGCCCTTTGAAGCATTATGTACCTCTTAATGCAAATTCATATGGTAAGGATGATGCTTATATTTTCTAGTGGTTCGATTGGCAATCGTTGTGACGTTTTACATGATATTAGCATCTGACGACTGTCAATATAAAGCAGAATCTTGAGTTCCCTTTCTTGATTTGTGACATGTCTATTTACCACTTAGTCTTTGCCTAGTTAAAACTCCCAGTAGAATCGAATCCTTGTAACCGTCCTTAAAGAAAAACTTGAGACGTGGTATATGGTGATTGACCTCAAGTGGATTTGAATCTGCTTGATAGTGAGGTCACTTTTGCCTATGAGCCCTACCCTAAAAGCATCCAGCTATCACATTATTATTATTGTTAAGAGAGAAACACTTTAGGAGGTTAGCAGATCTTGATATGGTTTGATACTCACGCTCTTTTCTGTGTTGCTCTGCCTGAAATCTTATATTTGTGAGCGCCCCAGGCTAGGGCCGGATTATATAAAATTTAAGGAATCTAGATAAACGATAATTAGAATTTATTAATTGTGTTGCTGCCAAACAGAAGATATATTAGGGAGGAATTTCTCGTCAATTAAACAGATATGTTAATGTAACAATAATTGTAAATTTATTCATTTAAATAAATTTGGGATAGCAAACAAAATTAAATTAACATGGTTGGCAAATTTTAAACAAATATTAACTCATACATAAATATATATCAGATAAACAGTAAGAGTTTCAAGAAAAAGAAATTATCATTTCTTATATCATATGACAAAATAATGAAATAAATTGGTCTTAATGTACAAAAATATTAACATTACATAATTGAGGTATATTACGGATCCAATGCTGTATTTTACAGCTCAAAAGCAAATACAAATTATTATTTAAATTGCTTGACGTTCATCAATTAGTTCGATTGATTTTTCAGTGAAATAACTGGCCAGTCCTTTGAGTGAGGCTCCATTTAACAAAAATATTACTAGGTGAAATTTTTACTTTAATGATTGTCAATGAAAAATATTAAGAAATGTACAGGTTAAATATTTTACAAACAAAAATCTGCTAATTACAATTTCAAGTATTATGTATTTAAATTCACAATATTGACAAAATTCTAAAGAATAAACAGGAAATTTACAGTTGCCCTTACAGACACCTCACTTACACTACTGAAGTTCAAATTTGATCATGTTGCTTTGAAAATTCAAGATTGTAATGGTCCAAATAATAGACTGCTGCATGAAAGGTTTTTGATTGTTCTACGCAAATAAGTTTAAAGTTTCATCGACTCACCAAGTCCTGACACCTGGGGTTGCCTGTTGAACCTTTGAAGATGCTCTCCAAGTAGATTCAACCATCAGGGCCTAACATAGGCTTGCCAATTCCAATCTAGAGGGGTAGTTGGAGAGAATAAGTGGCACTTTCCTTAAACGTCTATTGGGCAGGTGGATCTTGTTGCTCCAATACTGGGGGAGACAGTTTGGCCCCTAACATCAAATTAACATCTGTTTTAAGTCGATGTTCGGAATTAATTTAATTAAAATCTCTCTACGGCAATTAAAATCTAAATTGGCTCAAGTGAAATTTACAATTCCAATTGATTCAGCGCTCGGTAACAATCAGAAACATTATGGGATTAACTTGAGGGATTCACCAGGTCGGTGAACAAAGGATCACTGCTTAACTCGCGTTTTTCTGCTAAACACGTTGTTAATTTAAATTCAAAAACCGATCAAATGATATTAAACAATCACTGACAACTGTTGTTAGATGGTATCGACAACAAAAAGGAATTTTATCACCTGTTTTAAGATAATTATTAGCCACGCTAGTTATAACGATGTTAACTTGTCAACAGCCTAGCTCACTCTCCACGATGGCAACTCAATCTTCCTCTTGCCAGCTGCTGCACGAATTTTTTTTCCCGTAACCGTTAGTGGCTGTGCGCGAGCTCTTTCTAGCTTCCTCTCTTCTAATGAGATAAAACGAGACCTCCAATCGGTGTCGAAGTCACGACGTCTTCTATACATACCTCAAACAATAATTCCGTTATGTTATGGTTACTATTGCATGACATCAGCCTCTGTTATTCAGAGAGTTCCAGAACAATTAAGATATTTTTTTCCTCAACAAAAACGTCTTTCAATATTTGGATTTCGACGTATATTATAGGGAATTCAGTACGGGTGTGACCATATAGAATTTCTTAGCGAATTTTCAACGAAAAATTTTGAAATCAAAACATGAGTTGCCTTACAGATATTGAATGGTGGGCTATTAATTAAGTATCTTACGGGTTCATTTTGAATATTTAAAGTAGTAACGAACTGCAATCGTTACATCCGTCCATGCATTTTTCAACGGTGAGGCGAACGAGTGAGGGTCAGGATATTTTATTCTATATAACGTTTGGGCAAGATAAGTTTTTTCGGCCTCTGCTAACACGTAAACCATTTCAATTAATTAATTTTTAGAGTTATCCATAATTGGTAGTAGTAGAATCGTTGGTGAGTGCTGGAATTGCAGAAAAAGTGGGAATTTAAGAAATATTAGACAGTTGCGCGTTTTAGATAATGATGTTTAATAAATTATATCATTCCTAAGGCCGCACCTAAACGGCGGGTACTCATGTCTGTGTTTTTGAAAATACGACCTGAAACATCTTCTTGTTCGACGGAGACAGATTGTGCAGCACCGTCAAAAATGTTAACTGACACTAAATATGATTTATAGGGGCTCTAGTTTAAGCTAATTTAAAGAAATTTCCAGAAAATTACAGTCAGCAATTCTATACCCAATATGGTTCCGCAACCTACATACTTTCCTCGCATCCCAACACACAGCTCAAATCCCTTAGATCTCCTTCTTACTACAAAACCTGAATGCTATAAGATACCAGTCACCGCCCCCCTTGGTCGCTCAGACCACGGCATGGTCACTGCTTCCTGCGCAATGCAACCCGAGGTCACACATTCATTACACACACGTATCGTTTGGCACTACAACTTCGCGAACTGGGAAGAAATGCGGGATTACTTTTCCTCATTTCTGATGACTGATATCATTTTCAAAACTAAAAACGTACGAAAGATGCTCTCTTCTCTTAATACCAGGAAAGCCTCTTGCCTTGACGAGATTCCACCAATTGTTCTCAACAAATGCGCACCAGAACTTGCTCCTGTCCTGACTCGTCTGTTTCAGACATCTTACAATAGATGCATATTCCCTAGTAACTGGAAAACTGCTCGAGTACAACCCGTCTCCAAGAAAGGATCCAAAGCGCTTCCTAGCAACTACAGGCCTATTTCTCTCCTTTCAGTCGTCTCTAAAGTGATAGTAAAAGTATATAAACACCGAATTACTAAAATTTCTTGAAAAACACAGTCTACGACAGGCAGTATGGATTCCGTCAGCGCAGCTCAACTGCCGACCTCCTGTCCTTTGTCACCCATTCTTGGAACAAGTCTGTGGAACTACACGGTGAATCCCAGATTGTCGCTCTAGATATATTCAAAGCATTCGACCAGGTCTGGCACGCAGCGCTGCTTAATAAACTACTGGCCTATGGCCTACCACCAAAACTCTGTACCTGGATAGCAAATTTTCTCTCCAACCGGAGCATTTCTGTTGTCGTGGATGGCCATTTCCCTAAACTGTATCCAATTAATGCAGGAGTTCCTCTTGGTTCAGCTTTAGCCCCTACTTTGTTTCTTCTCCACATCAATGACCTCCTCTCTAGCACATCCAACCCAGTTCACAGTTACGCAGACGACAGCACCCTCCACTCAAATATACAATATTTTAAGCCTGTCTCTTTAGCCCAATTAGATGAGGATCGCAGACTCATGGAGGGTTTTGTATCCGTGGATCTCCAAAACATATTAGGCTGGGGAGGTAGAAATCTTGTACAATTCAACCCCCCAAATCACAGTCTTACTTTCTTTCTCATAAGAGATACACCAGCTCTGGACCCATCACCATAAACAACCAAGTTATTCAAAGTAATGAGTCCTTTTCACTTGTTGGCATTTATGTGGATAGAAATCTCAATTGGCACCAACATGTCACATCAATTGCAGAAGCGGCTGCTAAGAAATTGGGTTTCCTCTTCCGAGCTCGCAAATACTTTTCACTAGCTAATATCTATACCTTATATACTTCACAAATAAGACCAAACCTCGAATACTGCTCCCACATCTAGGGTGCTGCTGCCGCTTCTACACTCGCTATCCTGGACTCTATTCAGAAGACAGCTATACATCTCGTCGGTGACCCTACCCTCACTCAAAGGCTGCCATCCATTGCCCACCGACGTGACGTTGGTCACCTCTCTCTTTTATAGATATCTGCACGGGCACTGCTCAGGGGAGCTTTCTGCCATATTTCCTCCACCTGCTGCCCCCAACAGATCTACCAGGGGAACAGAGCGAATGCACTTTTTTACTGTCCAGGTCACCAGACATAGAACATCTTGTTATGCCCGCTCTTATCTCCCGAGGACTTCCAAGTTGTGGAATTCCTTGCCGGCACATGTTTTTCCTTCTCCGCCGAACCTCCAAACATTCCAGTCCAGAATTAACAAGTTGCCTCTTTCCTCCTTGTCGACACCCACGGTACGATAGTATTTAGGCTGTAAGCCCTCGTGGTGTGTTGTTGAAATAACATAAAAATAAAAAAGCATCGTAACCTCTGAAATAGTTTTTTTTTTTAAGAAAGAGCAAAATTTTTGAACAACTTTATTTATTTTTAAGGTAAAATTAGTATACATTTTTTTTAAATATAACGCATTTGCTATGTCTGAACCTCATACTTTTTCTTATAATTTTTGTGGTGTTGTTTATTCTGTAAAATATTTGAATGCCTAGCTCCCTAAAGATATTTCTACGCATCTGATTAGGCTCAGTAAAAGCTTGAAAGTTTTCGTAAGTAATTTGAGACGTTCGGATAAGCAGGGAATTTATATAATGCAAAATCATATAAACTGAAATACAGCTCTTTGCATTTGTCACACCGTTGTTTTGTCGTGAATTGATCACATCGCGAGTCCAGACGCACTGTAGTATTATTCTGGATTGATAGTTTGGGTAAGATTGCATACTTATTAAATTGTTATTTTAGTGTAAAATCAATAAATACGGAACAATAATTAATTATTACCCTACATAATTTTGAATAACATTTTTTTAATTTTTCTCCGTTTTTTTTTTAAAGAGCATTAAACAATTATTCTTATATTAGTCAGATTCATGTTATTTTACTCGTTGTGTAGCACTAAATAATTGTTTTTAATTGATTCTGGTGAATTTTCATAGAAAAAGTTTGCTAAACAGAGGTCACGACTTTCGAACTTTAAAAAATTTATATTTATGTATATTTATACACTATGTGTTTAAATGAATTTTTAGTTTTTGTGCGATATATTTACTTGTTTGTGCGACTTCTTTCCCGGATGAGGAGCAGATTTATTAAATACAAAAATGTTGGTAAATGTGTTGAGATCTCACGTACAGCCCATTGGATTTAAGAATTTTCAAAATTACTAAGTGACAATGTCAGAAGGGTTTGGTGACAATTTCTATTTTAGATTTTTACATAAATTGTGTAATATTCACGCAAAAGCCTGAGCTTATTTTGTGACACACTGTGTCAATAATATAAATAAATTGATTATGTACTATTTTACTATACAGAGTGGCGCATTGAAAACGAAACAGACCGATTTGCTTCCAGATACTTTTTTTTTAAGAAACGCTGAAACACGTCAATTTTAATATTGAGGGGGACATGTTTTGACATAAAATTCAACTTTGTCACATCAACCCCTTAAGGGTGGTGATAACAACCCTTATATTTTAAATAGGGAACATGGGTCGAGTGTTACATCATTTGAAAGCTCTTTCTTTTCTGAATTCAGCACTCTAATTTTTTTGGAAGTTTTATCAACTGGTTTAGAAATTATTCACAGTTGGAGTTGCAAGAACGTATTTCATTCATTGTGATAAGAAATGCACTACTTAGACAATTTTTCGTTAAAAAAACTAAAAAACAAAACCAAATGTTTAAAAATGTTTATTCAGTTAATTAAGTGTTCAAATTGTTGACCACCAGCTTCCATACAAAAGTACAAATTTTGTTCAAAACGAGCTCTGACATTCTGGAGCATTTGTGGAGTTATTAGACGGCATTCTTCAACAATTCGTCGTTGTAATTCTTCCAGAGACTCCGGTTCTGTTGTGTAAATTATACTCTTTTAATGGCCCCATAGAAAGAATTCTAAAGGAGTTAAATCCGGTGTTCTAAGGGGCCACTCAATAGCACCTCTACGCCCAATCCCTTGTCCTGGAAACTCTCTGTTCAAAAACTCCCTAACACGTTGTGAAAAATGCGAAGGAGCTCCGTCTTGTTGAAACACTAATTGATTTAATTGATAGCGATCATCATTTTCAACAATGTCAATTAGTAGAGGGTAAACGATATCTTCTAGTAACTCCAAACACGTTTCGCTACTCAAATTGCCATCAAGAAAAATTGGTCCGATTAAACGGTCTCCAAAAATTCCAGTCCAGACATTCAATTTCTGTGGAGTTTGAGTGAGGACTTCGTGAAAATTTCTTGGATTATTATCTGCCCAATAACGACAATTATGACGATTGACTGTAGAGTTTAATAAAAACGTACACTCGTCTGAAAAACAGATATTGAAAAGAAAGTTCCCGTTATCAGCTATTCGTGCAGTCATAACTTCACAAAACTCCAGCCACCGATCAAAATCATCTTCATTCAGTTGTTGTACAAGATGAATTTTATACGAGTGAAATTTATGATGCTTCAAAATTCGCTGAATAGTTCTTCTTTTGATGTTTGAAACAGTGGCCAATTTTCTCATGCTCAAAGTTGGGTCTGTAGCAATTTGTCCTAAAACTTCAATCTTAGTAGTCTCATTTCTAACCGGAAATTCACGTTCAGGATTCCGTTTTTTGTTGGCTACTGAACCACTTTGTCAAAACTTTGCAACTAACTCCAAAATGTATTTTCTGTTAACATGTCTGTTCGGATGTGGTTCATTAAACAAATTTGCGGTATGGTTGGGACAGTCATCGATTTAAAAAAAAAGAGTAATTATTTCAACTCTTTCTTCTACAGAATACACCATTGTAAAATTAATTTTCGGTAGTACTATCAAGTATCAAACTGACCGATAAACTGAAATAATAAACCGCATGTCTCTCATTCCGATAAGAAATGTTCTTACAGTCAATTTTTTGTTTAAAAACCAACAAAACATTGACTATCAGTACATTTCTTATCGGAATGAGTGAAATGCGTTTTTGCATTTTCAACTGTGAATATATTTTAAACGAGTTGATAAAACTTTAAAAAAAAATTATTGTGCTGAATTCAGAAAAGAAAGAGCTGACGAGTTGATAAAACTTCCAAAAAAATTAGTGTGCTAAATTTAGAAAAGAAAAAGCTTTCAAATGATGTAACACTCGACCCATGTTCCCCATTTAAAATATAAGGGTTGTTATTACCACCCTTAAGGGGTTGATGTGACAAAGTTGAGATTTATGTCACAACATGTCCCCCTCAATATTAAAATTGACTTGTTTCAGCGTTTCTTAAAAAAAATTTCTCTGGAAGCAAATCGGTCTCTTTCGTTTTCAATACGCCACCGTATATATATATATATATATATATATATATATATATATATATATATATATATATATATATATATATATATATATATTATATATATATGTAGTTATTAGGGGTGGTCCATACTTTTTTCCACACTGTATATGTAGCCCAATATAAGTAAATCGTAATAACAATACACCTGTAAACTATAAATTCCTTACTAATTAACATTATAATCATCATTTGAACTAGCATGAATATAATTAAGTTGGCCAGTCGATTCTAATCGTTACTAATACTGTTCTAATTGATAACGAAAGAAAGAAATCTTTAAACAAAGATAGATTTGTTATTATATTGTCATAAAACCATCATTATCGAAACAAACAGTTCTTGAAGTTTAACCGTATGATTTTGTTTCAGAGTTCCGTGGTGAGGTTTGTACAGTGTGCACGAATTTTAATTCGTGTCAGTCAGCCTTTTAACAAATGGTGAAGTGCTGTGCACATACCGCCTAATCAAAGTGACAGTGCCCAGTTTTGAGTGCGTGATCACTAACATCAAATGTACCGAACAAATTTTTCGTTGAACGACTTCCAGGATACTTCCGAAGACTTCGATCACGGAATGGATAACCTACTCGACCAAACTGACCCCACAGGGAACCTAAGTTTCATTAAAGAAGTCATTATAAATGCTTCATTTGTGATTGGTATTATCGGAAACATGGCAGCTTTAATTATTTTGCACAAGTCTCAAAGGACAAGGAATGCCAAACATGTTTTGATGCTAAGGTGTTTAGCCATTAATGATTTAGTAGCACAAGTTGGGATGCTCACCATTTTAAACCTAAAGAAATATCAGGTGTTGCCCGTCAGGGCTATTTGCGTTGGGTTTGTGTTTTTAAGGTCATTTGGACTAACTTCTGGATGTGTTGCTTCAGTGATGGCTCTAGAACGATGGATGGCTTTAACAAGACCATTTTTCTACCAACAGGTAAGTTAGTAGCAGATACTTTACATGTATTTTTAATAGAAAATTCTGTGACTAATAGACTCTTCTGAAACCATACCAAAACTGTTTTAACACACACACAATAGAAAACCTTTAAGAGAGATCAGAAGATAGAGCTAAAATGAAAATAATTAATAATTTGGCCTTAACATTCGCTTAATATTTTTGTAATACTTAATACAATAGTTTTGCAATTTTTAGGCTGCAAAACTTCTGACAGGGCAAGTTTATCAAAAAAACAATTTTTTTATAACACTGGTTTCTTCAAGAAGGTAGCCATTTACAAATGAAGAGAAACTTTCTTCATTAGTAGGAGAAAAAGTCTGCAAGCAGCAAGTGCGTTATGTTAGTTAATTTTCATTAAAATGTTTTTAATAGCAAATATGTGTTTTTTAATGAAAGCAGATATCAAATTTGGTCACCAGTATAACCTATGTGTAGTAAAAATGATGTACCATATTTTATTCAAATAATCTTACTGAAAATAAACCTAAAATTTTCACGAAAAAACTGGTTACCTAGCTAACGAACATTGGGTTAATTGAGTTATTGAAATTTGAAGCATATAAAGAAAATTCGCTACCATAACGCACTTGCTGCATCCCGAATTTTTCTAACAAACGTGCCTTATTTTTTGATGAAAAAGGAAAAATGCAATAACATAAGGGGTTTCGATTACATAAGGAAGTTTGGGCGCAGCAAGTCCGTTATGGAAGTGAATTTTCATAAAAAAGTTTTTAATAGCAAATATGTCTAATGCAAGCAGGCATCAATCTGGTTACCGGTATAACCTATATAGTAGAAACAATGTACCATATTTTATCAAAATAACTTGTTGTGTAAAACATTTTCCGAAAATAAACATAAAATGTTTCCGAGAAAACTGGTTTCCTAGCCAACCAACTTTAGGTTAATAGCAAATTGACTTATTAAAATTTGAAGCCTACCAAAAGGCACTTACTGCGCCTCAATTTTTCTCTTTCAAGCATGCATGATATTTCAATAAATGCAAAAATGCAATAACATAAGGGTGTTCGAAAAAAATTGTAGGTATTACCAACGACTTATGGGCCACTCTGTGATTAGCAAACAAAATTTAGATGCAGCTCAAGACACCCTATAATTAATGTATACAACTTTTTCTCGTATGTTGTATAATAAGAATTATATTGGGTTTTACCGTAGAAATGCGTCACCCTGTATATATATATATATATATATATATATATATATATATATATATATATATATATATATATATATATATATATATATATAAACAGATAAAAACTGAAGGTAAACTCGGATATGGACCTAGCGGGTCTAGTTTGCGATCATTTGAAGAAATATTTTTAAAAGTCAAAAGTCGCGGTCTCCTCACTGACAATTTTTTTCTACGAAAATTAAATTTATAGACCATTAAACCAGAAACTTAACTAAAACTACCGCCAAAGCATCAGAGAAAAGGTCTATTTGAAATGAAATTTCTGGAAATATTTTATCAAAATGAAGGACAATGATGGTTGAAGCTGAAACTTAAAGGTTTGCAGAACACCCCTCTTGCGACATTTTCTTAACATAATCCGTATTTGGTTCAGGTTCTTTGCCTAAATGTTGCCAATTTTGACGTTTCAAATCGCGACTTTGACGTTTTGACAAAAACCCCAAATTTTGTCTTTAAATGCCCATAACTTTTTTGTCTATAAGCTTAGAGACCTCGATTTTGGTACGTGGTTCACTCTTTATAATACACATACGCCTACCCTACTTTGTTATTTCCGGAGATATAATTTTTTTCCTAAAGAATACACAAAATTATTCGGAAAAACCTGGGTCGATTTTCCTGGCTATCGAACTTATCCAGGCAACTTGCAAAAGGAAGGTATTTCAGAAAATTGTATTAAAATCGGCCTCTTATTTTTTGAATTATCGGTGTGATATATGTATATATGTATATATATATATATATATATATATATATATATATATATATATATATATATATATATATATATATATAAACATATAAACACAATAATTGAAACCGACCCTTGATATGGGTTCCAGGGGGCCTAGTTTGCGCTCATTTGAAGAAATCTATTCAAAATTCGCGGTCTCTTCGCTGGCGAATTTTTTCTACGAAAATTCGCTTCAAATTATAGACTATAAACCGTGAGCTGTATAACTAAAACTACTGTCAAAGCATCAGAGAAAGGGTCTAATTAAAAGAAATTTTCTGTCAATATTTTAGACAGTGACTGTTGAAGCTATACTTAAACTTTTGTAAAACATATTTGTTGCCACATTTTCTCTTCATAACCCGTATTGTATTTCATTGCCTAAAACTTTCCAATTTTGACGTTCCAAATCGCAACTGATATTTTAAGAAAAATTATAAAATTTTTAAAGTAATTTTTCTGGTACTTCTTGACCTTGATTTTGTTAGCGACACAAAATATTTTGGATTTATGCGTTTGTCTGGACATCACTGGCACCAAATTGTTTTTCTTTAAATGCCCAAAACTTTTTTCTGTTGATGCCCATGACTTTTTTTCTTTCGAGCTAAAGGTCTGATGGTCTGAAAATAACCTATTCTGATGTCACAAATCTCTACGTTTATGTTAACTGTGGAACGGTTTTACCAACTAAGGGCAACAATAGCTACTATTGAACTTGAATTAAAAGTCTTTCAAGTACTTATCTTTCATTTTCAACAAAAAGTCGCTAAAAAATGTTGGAATTACACAATCTGATCAGATAACGGTAAAATTGAATCAAAGACGAAAAAAAGTAATAAAAAAAGAATGTACCATATTTCATCAAAATGACTTAATTGTTTGAAAATGTACACAAATTTTCTGCAAATAAACTTTAAATGTTCCCTAAAAAACTGGTTCCTGGCCAACGAACTATAGGTTAATAGCAAATCGAGCTATTGAAATTTGAAACTTTAATGGAAATTCGCTACCATAACGCACTTGCTGCGTCCAGTACAAATTGAAATCGGTTGCAGAAAAGAACAAGGACTTGTGAAGCCACGGGAAAAGTCTACGGCTGTATTAAGTATGGAACGGTTTCACTAAGTTAGGAAAATAACAAACAACCAGATTGAATTAAGTCTTAAAAGCTTTCATCTCGTCCTAGTTGAGTTTGTCATACAAAAACTCGCTAAAAATTCATCGGAATTACACAATCTGATCAAATAACGATAAAATGAAATAAGACTAAAAAAAATTATAAAAAAAGTGAAATCACTAACTGAGATTAGAACACGCGTTATAGGAGCCCATTATTAAATCTACACTGCTTCCTCTACCTCTCAGCCATTGTCGACATGACAGATATGTGTACTAACAGGTATATACTCTAGTATATTAATTTTATAACGTTTTCATTATTTGCACCATACAATTTTTGTTTAAAATTGATTTTTGTTCCATATTTTAGCGAAATGAAGGAAAATGACGGTTAAGACACATATTTAGGAGCTTGTCAGTCATATCGTGCCGTATTTTTAACTCACAAAGCGCTAATGCGTACTAATGTACGACTACCAGAATTATCAATTTTGACGTTTCAACTTTTTTAAGCAGAGGCTTGGAATTTCTTTGTCATTTAACCTAGATATCTGAATTTTGGTACAAAGGATACTCTTTATGACAGAAACCAGCGTCTAAAATTTGGTTACCATACCTTTTTAAATTTCGGGGATATAAATTTTTTTCGAAACTGAACCCAAAAATTTCCCGGAAAACCTTCTCCGATTTTCCTGGCTAACGAACCTATCTGAGCCATTTACAAAGGGGAGGTACTCACCAAATTTGGTCAAAATCGGCTTATTCTTTTTTGAGTTATTGGTGTGATATATATATATATATATATATATATATATATATATATATATATATATATATATATATATATATATATATATATATATATAAACATATAAAAATTGAAACTGAACCCGGATATGGGTTTTAGGGGTCCTAGTTTGCCCTCATTTGAAGAAATTTTTTTAAAATTCAAGAGGCCGGATCTCTTTATTAAGAAAATTCACTAAAATCACACATAATTTGGTGACAAATAAAACTGGTCGACACAGTTTTTATTTTTAACTTATGATGGATGATGGACAAACCGTTGTTAATAGTATTATAATTATCAATTATTATCAATATGGAATCTTGAGCTTAATTACATAAACACTAGTTATTTAATAACAGGTGTTTAGAAGATTTAAGTAACTGCACTTGTATACTAGATTACATACGTTTATTATATTACGATTAAAATACTCATATTATACCTAGACCTAAATAGCTGTAAAAGTCTAAACATAGAAAAACTTGCTGATTAATTATAAATAGATTTACTTACTATTATTATTACCTATTTATTTGTGATTAAAATTATACCATGTGTCTTACAAAAAATCTGTGCTTAACTCATCCTGAACTTGAACACCCTGTAAAACTTCTTCTGTCAAAACTTTTAAATTTAATGTCACTTTTAACTTTTTTCTAAAGTTTTCTTATAATGTCCTGCCTTTCACCAACGTTTCCAGAATAAAAGTCTCGACGTTGCAAGTGTGTTGTGGTAGCCAATTTGAATAGACTAGATCTACGTTTTTTTGGAAATATATATATATATATATATATATATATATATATATATATATATATATATATATATAAATATATATATATATATATATATATATATATATATATATATATATATATATATATATAAATATATATATTATATGGTATTAATACAAGACTGGACATAATATACATATTTGAAGGTTTGGTTTATACATATAAGAAAAATCTTTGGACGCAGCAAGTGCGTTATGGTAGCGAATTTTCTTTAAAATATTTTTGATAGCAAATGTCTTTCTTTTATGAAAGCAGGCATCAAACTTGGTTGCCTATATAGTAGAGACAATGTACCATATTTCATCGAAACATTTTTCAAAAGTCTAGATGCAGCAAATGTGTTATGGAAGTGAATTTCTATAAAAATGTTTTTAATAGCAAATGCGAGCAGGCATCAATCTGATTACCGGTATAGCCTATGTGGTAGAAACAATGTACAATATTTTATCAAAATTACTTATGGTTTGAAAATATACAAACATTTTCCGAAAATAAACTTAAATGTTGGCTTTCTAACCAACAAAGCTTACGTTAATAGCAAAAAATCTCAGCACCTCTATTTACTCCTGGTCCCGTAACTTCCTTGGGGGGTGTGAACAAGATTTTTTTTTGGGGTTTGTGGATCCAGGGGGGGGGGGGGCTAGGCAGGTTTCTGAAAACAGTTTTTTGAAAAACGTTCGGGAGCTAAACTGCAAATTTACTGAAAATTCGCTACCAAAACGCACTTACTACGTCCAGATTTTTTCTTACAAACGCATCATATTTCGATAAAAAATGCAAAAATGCATTAACGAATTTGTTCTACGAAAATTAGCTGAAAAAAATTATACACCCCACTCACTCCTGGTCCCGTTACTTCCTTGGGGAGTGTGAACAAGAAATTTTTTGGGGGAATAGGGGTGCTGTGCGGGGTAGGCAGGGGGATATGGCTTCAAAATGTGAAAAAGACAACTTTCAAGGCCGTTTTATTCGCATTTTCTGCTCATATTTCCTTTTTACTACCTACCCCGCCCAGCACCCCTATTCACTCCTGGTCCCGTAACTTCCTTGGGGGGTGTGAACAAGAAATTTTTCTTGGGTTTTGTGGATACATGGGGGGCCTAGGCAGGTTTCTGAAAACAGTTTTTTGAAAAGCGTTCGGGAGCTAATCTGCAAATTTACCGAAAAATCGCTACCAAAACGCACTTACTGCGTCCAGATTTTGTTCTTATAAACGCATCATATTTCTATAAAAAATGCAAAAATGCATTAACAAATTTGTTCTACGAAAATTAGCTAAAAAAAATTATAGACCGTTAAACCATAAACTTCACTAAACCTACAAATAAATATCCAAAAAGGCACCAACTTAACTAAACAGACAGCCAAAGCATTAAAGAAAGGGTTTATTTGAAATGGATATTTTGTAAATATTTTAGTAAAATGAAGGGCAATGACGGTTGATTCTGAAACTTAAGGGTTTCACAATCGGTATTTGTGTCACATTCTTGACAAAACATTGCCAATTTTGACGTTTAAAATTGCGAGTTTGACGTTTTGAAGAAAACTCCAAAATTTGTTTCTTTAACTACCCAAAACCTCCTTGTCTTTAAAGCTAGAGACCTAAATTTTGACACAGAGTTCACTTTTATAATACAAACACGCTTACCAAATTTGGTTGTCCTTACTTTGTTATTTACAGAGATATGAAAGAAAATACAAAATTTTCCGGGAAATCCTGGTCCGATTTTTCTGGATAACGAACTTATCCAAGCCACTTGCAAAAGGAAGGTACTCACCAAATTTGATCTATATCGGTGCATTATTTTTTGAGCTATAGGTCGGATATATATATATATATATATATATATATATATATATATATATATATATATATATATATATATATATATATATGCTAACATATAACACATATCTCCTCATTAGCGAATTTTTTTTTTAATTCGCTAAAATATAGAGTTCATCTGTAATTATGGTATGGTGTTAATACAAGACTGGACATAATAATATAAATATTTTAAGCTTAGGTTTATACATAAAGGGTGGGCCATCTAACGTTTGGAATAGGTTATTGTGAAATTGGAAGGTTTGATGACATTTCCGATCTGACAGAAAGTTAGTTTTATGTTTGACATTTATGAAATGGGTGGCTTTTCGCTTGAACAAAGTTGGGAAATATTAAAAACTTATTTCCAAAGTGGTGTGTCTTCTACTCAAACTGTAAGAAATTTACGAAAAAAATTTGACAAAAAGGATGTGCCAAAAACGCAGTTTGTGGATCAATTTGTGAAGCGATTTGGTAAAACTGGATCGTTGTTGGATCAAACAACCCGTGTACATACTCGTCTAGTGCGCTCAACCAAAAACATCGCTGCTGTTGCTCAGAGTGTGCGTGAACAACCATCAACATCAACTCGTCATCGTTCTCAATAATTGAACAGTTCCCGCACTTCTTTGAGAAGAATGTTGAATAAAGATCTCGGTATGAATGCGTGCAAAGTTCAATTAGTGCAAGAGCTGAAGCCGCATGACCATCCGATGCGTTTTCGGTTTGCTCAATGAGCCGAAGACCGCTTGATTGAAGATGAGCATTTTTACCGAAAAATCATCTTTTCAGATGAAGCTCATTTCCACCTCGGAGATACATCATTAAGCAAAATTGTCGTATCTGGGGCTCAGAAAATCCACACTTCATCGTGGAGAAACCAATGCATCCACAACGATTGACTGTCTGGTGCGGATGTCGGTCTGGCGGCATTATCGGGCCATTTTTCTTCGAAAATGAGCAAGGAAACGCCGTTACGGTGAATGGCGATCTCTACCGCGCCATGCTAAGAGATTTTTTGTTTCCCAAAATTGAAGAGTATGACATAGACAACATTTGTTTTCAACAGGACAGCGCAACGTGCCACAGAGTCAACGTAACAATCGATCTTTTGCGCACTATTTTCAAAAATCGCATAATCAATCGAAATGCTGATGTCAATTGGTCACCTCGAAGCTGCGATTTGACTCCCTTGGACCTTTTTTTGTGGGGAGCCGTTGGGGACAAGTGTTACGCTAACCATCTAGAGACGATTGACGACTTGAAACATGAAATCGAAGTTGCCATTGACGAAATAGAGGCCCAAACAATCGAAAATGTACTGAAAAATTGGACTGATCGAAGGCTAGCCGTGGCAGTCATTTGAATGATGTTGTCTTCCATTCCCAAATGAAAAGGTTCAATCGTTCTAATAAACTCATAACTTTGAAAAATATTCATGAGTTTTTTTAAAATTCAAATTCCAAATCTTAAATGGCTCACCCGTTATTAGAAAAAAAATTAGAGGTCGTCTGTAATTATGATATGGTCTTAATACAAGACTCGACATAACATCCATATTTGAAGCGTTTGTATATATAACAAAAGTTCGTCATTATACTATGGGATTATACAATACTTAACAAAGGTAGGCACCTGTATGTCTGTGAAAGTTGTTTTTCTGTAAATATTCCATTCTTAATGATTATCATTTAGTAGGTTCTAGGTTCATTTTATTTAAAACATGACTTAATCATCGTCTACGTTCCTATCAAAAAACGTACATATTTATTTAAACAATTGTTTGTTTTAATAGATAGCGAAGTTAAGTGACTCCTTTACTGGAACTTAATTAATAAAGTAAGTTTGTGCAGCGCAGTTGATTTATAAAAATAATAAACAAAATTGTAACAATTTTCGTAAAAACAATTCGAACAAACCTTGGAACTTAAAAATTTCTGCAAATGAGCACTAATCATAGCTTCAAAATTCCGTATTACCAATACTTAGGATCACTTAAAGATTTATGTATTTATTTATTTACATCTTGATTATTTTTGTTCTATCTATTTAATTAGCTGAGACCTCTCAGTGTTACATCATTCCTCCTGACGGGATTGGAAAAAATACTCGACGGACACATTAGGGGGAACATCTTAGTCAACAACCCCCTCAATACCCACCAGTATGCCTACCAAACTGGCAAATCTACTGAGTTAGCACTCAATAACCTCGCCGAGAAAATCACACACTCCCTGGATAACGGGGATGTGGCGGTGGCTGCATTTCTCGACATTGAAGGAGCATTTAATAATGCATTACCTATCTGCCTCTACGAAGCCACTATCGCTAGAGGGATGGAACCTACCTTTTGTGGCTGGATCGGAAGCATGCTTCACAATCAAACCGTTATTACCTCGTTGCAGGGGGAGGTGGTCAGCTTGAGGGCTGTGAGGGGGTGCCCTTTGGGGGGGGGGGGTTCTATCCCCCCTGCTGTGGTCTCTCTTTGTAGACGATTTGCTGGCTATCCTTGGGCTGTGGGAGGTTGAGGTCCAGGCGTATGCTGATGATAGTCTAAAAAACGAAATTAATATACCACATACAGACTACTTCTCTGGCTTCACTGTTGGGTTCCGTTTCTGTAAGTGAAGGACATAGAACATCTAGAATTCAGAAGCCCCACTTGTTCCAGTTAGCTTACGGGCTGGCTACGTCCTTAACTTACAGAAACGAAACACAACAGTGAAGCCAAGGAAGTAGTCTCCAAGTCTGTATGTAATATGGACCAGTTTCACCAAGTTAGGGCAACAACAATCAAAGAATTGGTGTTAATGTAGTTAACACATGACGTTGTGACGTTGATATTTTCTTATTGCGACGTATTTGAACTTTATGTTAAAATATACCAAATAAAAATATGTTGGTACATAAACCTTGATTTTTAATTTACCCGTTGCTTCCATGCCATGTTCAAAGTCTTCTACAACAAACGATAATTCATACCCCAGATTACTAGTTTACTAGTTGTGTATATAGCGTTAAATAAATAAAATATGTCCTCTTAACCCGATTAAGTAATATACAGGCTGGGTATTTAAATATATGGAAATGTAAGTAAAACTTCATTGCAAATTTGATTTAAGGTTATAACAAAAGACATTTTCAAAGCTGATATGCATGTCATAATTAGACAGTATTAGATCAGCTTAATTATTAAATATTAAAAAGTTAGGACGCAGCAAATCCGTTATGGTAGCGAACTTTTATAAAAACCTGTCTAACTTATACTAGCTTTAGTATATTCCAAATATTTTGTGGCATTTTAGAATTTGCACTTTGAACTTTTAACTCTTCAGGTGTCTAAATGAATTTGTTTTTTGTTTTTGTCTAGGAAATATAAATAGGGGTAGTGATTTCTAAAATTATTATCTTTCTTTAAGTTTATTAAATTGTCGTAATAGTAATTTCAAATTCTTCTAAAGACATTCTTTTATTATTTTAGGTTTCACAGTGTAAAATAGAAACATTACTAAAATTTATATTATGGCCGGTGTCGAGATTATGTTCTGACAGAGCGCAAGTTCTTTTTTGTAAACGTATGTCACTTTTGTGCTGTGTTAACCTATCTTGAAGGACTCTGCTTATGTTTAGAAGAATTTGAAATTACTTTTAACGACAATTTAATAAACTTAAAGAAAGATAATAATTTTAGAAATCACTACCCCTATTTATATTTCCTAGACAAAAACAAAAAACAAATTCAATTAGACAATAGTTAGCTTTATATGTCAGTTTGGCACTTTTCGACTTCACTCAAATTCATAAAAAGGTTTTCTTTCATGTTTGTTATTGCATAATTAGTTTAGTAGAACTCACGTTATATGTAAGTATTTTAAACTTTTATATTTTTCCCAAGTAAATTGTAAACTTTTTTCTTTCCATGTTGTAGCCTTGAGAAAGGAATAATTTTTTCCGAAAGCTGGGCCTATAATAAAGAGTTTTATTCTACAACTGACGGCTTTCCCACATTTTTTTGATAAATAACACTATTACCGTCACAAAAATTTAATACTATATATATATATATATATATATATATATATATATATATATATATATATATATATATATATATATATATATATATATATATATATATATATAATGTATTTATGTGTGTGTGACAAGTAATGTTCTATGGAGCAAGTCTACCCACCCAATATATTGCGCTGTAGACTCTGGAATTATTTTTTTGGTACACAACTTCATTTTAATATTTTTTGCCCCTTAAACGCGAAATAGTTTGTTTAAAATTACATAAATTGTGTTTATTATTTGAAGCATACAAACTCCCAATTGATTTTTACAAAGAACTTCCATGACCCATTGTCTCTTGAATAGGTTAGATGGCGCTAGCTGTCTATTATAAGTGTTAATTCGAGCGGTTCAGTTTTACTTTTATTTAAGTTTATTTGAATGAAGTTCTCACAGTTATTTCTAAAGGTTTGTTAACAAACTTCTCAATTACAAATTTAAATGTTATCAGCACAAGAAAGTAATTATTTCACAGCAAATATTTATTTCCAATTACAAAGTTGTTAGCATTCTTAGCAGTTCTATTTCCAGTCTTTACCAGTTTAATGTTTAATGTTGCCATAGAAGATAATCACCGTTTTCTATACGATCTTCATAAAGCCTCATTATAGAGCTTTAAATTTCAAATAAAATTAAAAATTGACATGTCTGCAACTGCAATGTTTTAGCTAAGGCCATATTCAAAAAATTTTACGTGGTGCTTCATAGAAATAATTAATTGGAGAATATATTTCTTTATATAATTGTTTTTTAAAAGTTTTTTTTCATCTTTTATTTCTGGTTGTGTTTTTATTTTATTTTACGAGCTAAGTTAAAACACAAAATCGGATTATTCGTTACAATCAAACGCAAAATATTTTCATCATATAACTATACGTTTTAGTGGAGTTTAATTTTTTTAAACCATTTTTTTGAGAGATAACGACTTTCGAGTTTTCGGAAAAAATTGTATATACCATTCTCTGCAATTAATTTCCTCTCCTCGATATAATCATTATTCAGCAATGTTTTCCTTGTCATTAAAATATCTCCTTCGTTGTCTTTCATGGCTTTAATTTGGTTCCTGGTTTATATCATTAGATTTGATTAGATTCAATGCGAGTGTGCTATTCCAGCCCCTCCACCACCACTTTAGATCTATTGTGGCTCACGTCTAATTACTTAAATTTCACCCATTAAATCCAACTCCCTGCGGGAGTCGATCTTTTTTGGGGGTGAAAGTTGGTTCGACAGGTGTATTGCCATATGAGCTAAGCCCCTTTCTCGTTTCTCAGCTCACAGAGATATAGCACAGCATAAAGAAGACTGATTATGCTGTGGAGTTAGCCTCTCTTTGAGTTCGTCTAGGCCCGATACCGGCCAGTATTTGCTTCAATCTCACCCACCAAATCCAGCTCCCTGCAGGTGAGATATTTTTTAAGGTTAAAGTGTTTGACGAGAGGCGGTGTCATACGGAATTCCTCAGCGTCGTCTGTGAGTGCATGCAAGCTGCCCGTAACATAATCGAAAGGTGGTGTGGTGCGCTGGGACTCTCCATAAACCCGGCGAAGACGGAGATGATCCTATTTACCAAGAAGAGGAAGGTAGAAGGGTTTAGGGCGCCCGTGATGTTTGGAAAACCTTTAGCTGTAGGGCGGGAGGTCAAATATCTGGGGGTGATCCTGGACTCCAAACTAACATGGGGGCCGCAAATAGAACGGATTGTAAGGAAGGGAGTAGCGACCCTCTGGCAACTGCGTCGAGTGATAGGGAGGACCTGGGGAGTTAATCCTCGGATCCTTCACTGGATCTACACTGCGATCGTCAGGCCGAGAATCCTGTATGGGGCGTTAGTCTGGTGGTGCGGTGTGCACCAAACTACCAGCAGGAAGCTGGCCAAAATCCAAAGGCTGGCAATCCTGGGTATCACAGGCGCTATTAGGACGAGACCCTCAGCCGCGCTAGAGGTCCTGTTGATGTTGCCACCGCTTCCCATCTGTGTCAAGAGGAAGGCGATGGCGTCGCATCTCAGAATGCGAGGCGCAGGAAACTGGTGCGGAGAGGGAACAGTAATAGGGCATGCAAGAGTCGCGTAGGAGGTGGAAAAGGAAATTTCGATTTCCGCCATAAGGGTGCGGGATGCCGAGGATGATATTAGGTTGACTAGGCCATACACCCTCAGGATCACCAGTAGGGATCAGTGGAGGGAAAATGAGGTTGAATTCCAGTCCGCAAGCCTGGTCTGTTTCACCGACGGATCGCGGCTGGAGGACCAACAATCCTCCGGGGCAGGAATATACATCGAGGGTCTGGGGGTGCGCGAGAGCTATGCCCTTGGCGCCACGGCACGGCATTCGAAACAGATGTGTACGCTATTCTGTATGTGACCAACAGACACCATGCATGGTGGCCTACTTGCTTGGCGTTGGCCTCCCCACCACTGCTACTACTACTACTACATACGGAATCCCGCCCCTGAACAACATCCAAGCAAGGTTTGCCGTGTTCGGATCGGTTCTGGCAGCTGCCCGGGAGCGTGGAATAGAGGAGACCTGCTGCAGGTGGATCGGTTCCATGCTCAGGGACAGGGCGGTGTTCACCTCACTCGCGGGAGGGACTCTGCTGGCGGGGGTCGCGGCGGGGTGTCCGCAGGGGAGCGTTCTGTCTCCCTTGCTCTGGTGCCTAGTCGTGGACGGCCTGCTGGGGAGGCTCTCGGGAGGGGGGTATGAGGTACAGGGCTATGCGGACGACATTGTCATCATAGTCCGAGGAAAGGTCACACAGGCAGTGTGGGAGCGTATGCAGACTGCACTGAAAGTGGTGGAAGGGTGGACGGTTGATCAAGGGCTCGGGGTGAGCCCCGAGAAAGCAACCGTCGTGCCGTTTACGAGGAGGAGGAAGTGTGAAAGCCACAGAACTCTCACTCTATACGGTAGGAGCGTTCCAATGGCCAGGGAGGTAAAATATCTTGGGGTCGTATTGGACTCTAAGCTAACCTGGAATGGTCACATTGGAAAAATACTGCGTAAGGCAGTCATGACCTTAGCCGTCACTAGGCGGCTATATGGAAAAACGTGGGGACTAAGACCTAGTATGGCCCACTGGCTGTACACAAGGGTGGTCAGACCATCGTTAACATATGCGGCACTGGTCTGGTGGCCTAAGGTGACACAATCCAGTGCCAAACAAAAACTAGGCAAGATCCAAAGGATGGCTTGCCTAGGCATCACAGGGGCCATGTCTTCAACCCCAACAGCCGCCATGGAGGTGTTGCTGGATCTACCCCCCTACACTTCGTTATTATGGGAGAGGCCAGGCTAGGACTATACAGACTAGCCTGCAATGGTAGACTGAAGATCAACCCAGGCTTCAGGGGCCACTGCAAAATTCAGGAGATCGTGAAGGAACCCATGCTTGAAATGAGGTCAGACTTCGCGAGCCCGCGAATGTGCAGGGAAAACAACTTCACAGTGGAAATCCCTGATCGCGGGGCATGGCGGGAGGAGACACCGGGCATACCACGGGACGCGCTCGTCTGGTTCACGGACGGATCTGGCGGGGAGCGTGGGACGGGGGCAGGTGTTTACTCGGAAGGACCGAGGGTAAGTCACAGTATTTCCCTCGGAGCCCATGCAACGGTGTTTCAGGCCGAGATGTACGCCATCCTGCACTGTGTGCGGGAGAACAAGAGGAGGGGCTACACCAACAAGCGGATCCTCATAGCCACAGACAGCCAGGCAGCCCTTAAGGCACTAAGTAGCCCACAGGTAAATTCCTGGCTGGTGAGTGAGTGCCGAGACGAGACGAGCGACCTGGCTGGGCAGAATGAGGTGACCCTCATCTGGGTGCCGGGTCACTCGGGGGTCAAAGGCAATGAAGAAGCTGACAGTCTCGCAAAGAGGGGGTCAGCAGAACCATTTATGGGACCAGAACCGGCTCTGGGCGTGTCAAAGAGCACTGCCAGGGGAGCCATTAAGTCCTGGGTCAGAAACCAACACAAGGTGTACTGGGCGGACTGTCCAGGGCTCAGACATGGGAAGTCAATAATTGACGGACCCAGTTCAAAGAGAGCTGTGGAGCTGCTAAACCTTAGCAGAGGACAGCTCAGAAACACAACAGGTCTCTTGACGGGACACATGGCCGTCAAGAAACACCTACATAAAATGGGGCGGTTCGAAGGGGACCTCGCATGCAGACTCTGCGGCGAGGGGGAGGAATCAGCCCAGCACATCTTGTGCGAGTGTATAGCTCTGGACCGGAAAAGACAACTGATCTACGGTCACTCTAGACCAGAGACAGAGCAATATAAAACTTCACCCTACCAATCGCTGTGCAGACTAGTTCAAGGCACAGTGATTTTGGAATGGGTGGAGTAAGACTAGGGGTATGCACAATCAACCAAGGGTTGCGGTGCTATCGGGGCGGCAAGGCCGCGGACGAGCCCTGAGGGAACAAAAAAAAAAAAAAGGTTTGCCGTTTCAAAGCTCACAGTAGGGGCCTCAACCTCCAGGTGTAATCCACCTCCCAGAGATCTCAGCTCTCCTCCAGGTTCGTATCATTAGATCAGATTAGATTCAATGTGAGTGTGCTATTCCAGCCCCTCCACCACGACTTTAGGTCTATTGTGGCTCACGTCTAATTACTTAAATTTCTCCCATTAAATCCAGCTCCCTGCAGGAGTCGACCTTTTTTGGGGGTGAATGTTGATTTGACAGGTGTATTGCCATCTGAGCTAAGCCCCTTTCCCGTTTCTCAGCTCACAGAAAGATAGCACAGCATAAAGAAGACTGATTATGTTGTGGAGATAGCCTCTCTCCTAGTTCGTCTAAGCCCGATACCCGCCAGTGTTTGCTTGAATTTCACCCACCAAATCCACCTCCCTGAAGGAGACGATATTTTTTAAGGTTAAAGTGTTTGACGAGAGGCGGTATTATACGGGATCCCGCTCCAGAACAACATCCAAGCAAGGTTTGCCGTTTCGAAGCTCCAGGTGTAATCCACCTCCCAGAGATCTCAGTTCTCCTCCGGGTTTGTGCAGATCCGACACCCACCAGTACTCGACTCAAGGAGACATGCAATCGATTCCCTCTCCCCAACATAACCCAAGAGTGGCCATTTGGGCCTTTAGAAGCGCACAGTGAAGGTCTCAACCTCCGGATGCATCTCACTCCTAGAGATCGCAACTCTCACCGGGTTCGCTTGGAGCCGACACCTGCCAGCGCTTACCGGCGTTACGCCAGCTGCCGAAAGTTAGCAGCTAATCTACCGAAACAACCCGAACGTTCAGTGACGCGCGTGACCTACTATATCTCCTCTTAGATATACCCAATTTTAAATGTTAGCCTACTAGTTTCTGAAAAACTTGAAAAAAAGTTCTACCTATACAAAAATGGTGTATATATTAAGACTCATCTACCTACGAAATATTTTTTTACAGAGAACTTGCGGGATCTATTGTCTTTTGAATAGGTTAGATGGCGCTGGCTGTCTATTATAGGTGTTAAACTCGAGCGATTCAGTTTTACTTTTATTTAAGTTTATTTAAATGAAGTTCTCACAGTTATTTCTAAAGGTTTGTTAACAAACTTTATTTTTTTAATACTCTTTGAATTTTTTTAAACCGTTGGAAAATTCCAGAATTTTGACTTTTAACATTTTTTTTCTAAATTATAACTCTCAAAGTGTCCCAACGCACGCCACCGCTCACATAATTAATAGAAGTTGGCGTTTTTCTTTATATGCTATTAATATTTACTCATGTACAAATTTTGAAAATCTTATCTTTAGCCGTTTTAAAGATAATTAAGGAAAATCGCTTTAAGCGTAACAACTTTAACACCCTGTATCTCATTATCATGACCTAAAATGAAAAATGTCATACGAACTACCCCTACTATTTTTTCAAGGGCAACTCACACCCCATTTTTTTAAAAGTATAATCAGTGTATATCAAACGCGATTGTTGTTTAATATTATCGGTACTACCAGCTTGTCAACATTACTTAAAATGTTGTCTGGTTAATATTTTACGATTATTTAAGATGATATTTTTTTATCTAATAGAAAATAAACATAAAATAGGAGCAGCAAGTACACTTACTTAAAGCGTGACTTCTTATAACACTTGTGTAATAACATACTTTTATAACTTATGAATCAAGCGATGTAAGCATTAGAAATAAAAATGTGTAATAATAGAGTATATTGATCTTAATCAATTAAATTAATTAAGTGAAGGTAGCATGAATGAAAAAGTAATAAATATGTAAATGAAATCTTACGTTACTCGATGTCTATCGTTAGCACCGGCAAATTGTGAATCACCCTCTGTTATAGTTAATAGAAAAAAACTCGGGACGCAGCAAGTGCGTTATGGTAGTGAATTTTTATTAAATGCTTCAAATTTAAATAACTCAATTTTCTATAAACTTAGAGAGTTTAATTTCAATACGTAGTAAGGTTTTTCCTAAGCCAAGATATCCACAAAATTTCATTAAAATAACTTTGTAATTTTCGGAGAAAAAAATTTTTTCCGAAAGAAAATTTAAAATTTGAATAACTCAATTTTCTCTAAAGTTAGAAAGTTGAATTTTGGTACGTAGTAAGGTTGAGGCAACATATATAGTAAATTTCATTGAAACAGCTTTGTTACTTTCGGAGAAAAAAAATTTGTTCGAAAGAAAACTCAAAATTTTTCCGGAAAACCCCGTCTGATTTTTCTGGATAACGAACTCATCCAAGCCATTAATAAAAGACAGGCACTTGTCAAGTTTCATCGAAATCGGTTAATTATTTTTTGAGTTATCATATATATATATATATATATATATATATATATATATATATATATATATATATATATATATATATATATATATATATATATATAAACATAAAAATTAAACCTATTTACAAATGAACTTTAATAAGATATTATGCTGTGACAATACCTCTCTCAAGCACCCTAAAATATAATCAAAATGTGCACAGTTATATATGTTTTATTTCTTTTTCCCTTGTCTTAATACACTACATATTTTATGACAATCGATTTAATTTACTTATTTGATTTCATAAATAGTCGGTTAATAGTGACTTGGAATGAAGTAGACACCACATCTTCAAACATATTAAGAGAATATGAGTAAATCAACAGCAACTGGGAATGAATTCGGTCAGTCGCCCAGCCACGTGGTTAAAAAACACTGTTTGTATGAGTGGTTAGAACTCTAGCTCTAAATAAAAGGACTGTAAGAGCGGCAGAAGCAGAAGTCAATGGAAGGTTTGTGTATTTGGAAAGAAACTATTGACTATTAATAACAACAATTGACTAAAAACGCTGCGAGTTGTAAGGCAAAAATAATTATACTACAGAGGTGATAAATGATAGTACATTACAATAGGGTTATATATAATCGTAAATGCTTCCAATGATTAACAATCAGTGAATTCAGTATTATTGACATTTCTCGGAAACTTATAAATGAATTTCATGAGTCAATAAGAAAAGCATTGACTAACCAACAGCAACCACATACTTATGATTTAAACATAAATGTTTCAAATTTGAATAGCTCAATTTTCTGTAACCCTAGAAAGCTGAATTTTGGCACATAGTTAGGTATTTCCCAAAGCAATATGTAGACCAAATTTTATCGAAATTTTCGGAAAAAAAATTTTTTTTGAAAGAAAACTCAAAATTTTCCCGGAAAACCCCGTCCGATTTTCCTGGCCAACGAACTCATCCAAGCCATTAATAAAAGAAAGGCACTTGCCGAGTTTCATCTAAATCGGTTAATTATTTTTTGAGTTATCAGACGGATACATATATATATATATATATATATATATATATATATATATATATATATATATATATATATATATATATATATATATATATAAGCATATAAAAATTCAAACTGACCCCGGATATGGGTTCTAGGGGTCCTACTTCGCGCTCATTTGAAAGAATTTTTGCAAAGTCTCACCATCGATACCTCTCTATTAGTGAATTTTTTAAATAAAAATTCACTAAAAGTAGAATACCACTTCGAGACTGCAATGTAACATTAAGCACATCAAGTACAAAAGGTGTGTGTTATGTTTCTTTAACATCGGCCTATTTCCGCGACTATGGCCAATCACCGACGCCAGGGAGCAGTTTCACGTCACTATCCTGGTAATTTTGCCGAACCAACATCGCATGGGCACGGGACCGACGGCTTTGCGCCCCCTCCGAAGGGCGGAACGTGCAGACATTCAACTTGCTCAAATACAATGCCAGAACCTCGGTTGATGTTAATGTTACAGTTTGTACTGAAAAAGTGAAAGGAGAACCCTGGGATCGAACCCAATACCCTTCGGTTCAGAGGCATACGTTCTTACCCTGAACCACCGAGGCTCTCAAGCACAATAAAACTCCGTAAAAATCATTGAAAATATTTATTGGACTTTACTTACAAATATTCGCATTTTTAGCAAATCTTCATAAAGAAAATGTCGCTTTTATTGCTTTATTTTGTGTGTAAGTAGTTATTTATTTTTAATTAGTTTGCTGACAAGACGAAATGTGTTGGGCATTGTGTGAGACATAATAACTTTCTGGCAACCATTAACATCAATACACTTCGATATACGCCTGAAAAGAGACTGTCTTACTTTAAATACTTCCTTTATTCATAAATACGTTGTCAGTTTCCACAATTTTTTTGTCATAATTCTTCGAGGGTGTTTATTGTCTCACTGATTTAAATTACCCTAAAAAGACTAGTGCTGTTAATTTTGCAGCTTTTTCAGTGTCACATAGTATAATCATTTAATTTAAATTCAAGTAAGCCATAACCACCTGTTTTGTAGTTTGTGTGCCAGATTTTGATTATTGGTGGATTTTCTTTGTTTTCAAATGAACGCGAACTAGGCCCCTAGTACACATATCCAGGGTCAGTTTCAATTTATATATATATATATATATATATATATATATATATATATATATATATATATATATATATATATATATATATATATATATATATATATATATATATATATATATGTATCACACCGATTACGCAAAAAATAAAATAATGGGCCGATTTTGATCAAATTTTCTGAGTACATGGCTTTTGGAAGTGGCTTGGATAAGTTCGTTATCTAGGAAAATCGGCCCAGGATTTCCCGGAAAATTTTGTATTTTCTTTCGTAAAAAAAGTTATATCTCCGGAAATAACAAAGGAAGGTCAACCAAGTTTGGTACGCGTGTTTATATTATAAGATGTGAACCATGTATCTAAATTTAGGTCTGTAAGTTTAAAGAAAAAAATTTTTAGGCATTTAAAGAAGAGAAAAATGGGGTTCTCCTGAAAACGTCAAAGGCGCGATTTGAAATGTCAAAATTTTGGCAACATATAGACAAAGAACCTGAAACAAATACGGACTATGTAAAGCAAACCCTTAAGTTTCAGGTTCAACCGTCATTGTCCTTCATTTTACCAAAATATCTCCAGAAATTTAATTTCAAATAGACCCTTTCTCTGATGCTTTGGCGGTAGTTTTGGTTAAGTTTATGGTTTAACGGTCTATAATTTTTAGCTAATTTTTGTAGAAAAAATTCGTTAATTATGAGACCGTGACTTTTGACATTTAAAAAGATTTCTTCAAATGAGCGAAAACTAGCCCCTAGAATCCATATCCGGGTTTAGTTTCAGTTTTTGTCTGCTTACATATATACAGTGACGCATTTCTTCTGTAAAGCTCAATATAATTCTTATTATACAAGATACAAGAAAAAGTTGTATACGTTAATTATAAGGTGTCTTGAGTTGGATTTTATAAAATTATTTTGACAGTCACAGGCTGGCCCATAAGTCGTTGGTGATTCCTATAATTTTTATTCGAACGCCCTTATATTATTTCATTTCTGTATTTTTTAACTAAATATCATGCATGTTTGTAAGAAAAAGATGGAGACGATAGCAAGTGCGTTTTGGTAGCGAATGTTCATTAAATGCTTCGAATTTAACCAACTCAATTCGTTATTAACCCAAGGTTTGTTGGCTGGGAAACCAGTTTTCTCGGAAACAGTTTAAGTTTATTTTGGGAAATTTCTTGCACATTTTCAAACAATTAGTTATTTTAATAAAATAGGGTACATTGGTTTTACTATATAGGTTATACCGGTAACCAGAAGATGAATGCTTGCATCAGACAGACATATTTGCTATTAAAAACATTTCCATGAAAATTCACTTCCATAACTTGCTGCGGCCAGACTTTTTTTGGGACATAAAGATATTTTTAAACGTGATTTTAAATATTAGATTAATAAAATTTAGAGATAAAAATCTAAAACATTTGCAGATACATGACAACTTCCGTTATAAATCTTATTTATTTCTTTACGATTGTGTTCTCAAAGCTGAACATCTGGAACGTGTTTTGACTTAAATTTATTCATTTTTAAGTGTTATGAAAATATTGCTGAAAGGTGTTTGCTACTATTTACCTGGTCTACGATTTAAATACAAAATAAATTGCATCTGGAAAGTTAGGAACAGGGCTATTGAAAGACTATCAAGGCTAATTTTCCACTTGCATAACAAAGTTAGGAATAAATTGATTTGTTTTTGGTAATTTTTAAGAGAACTTCTGAAAGGTCAGAACAGCTTGTTGGCGTCGAAAAGCACCTTGCTTGCTGTACACTCTTTTCTCAGGGGGCAATATTTTTATAATAAAGACTATGATTATAATTTAATTTCCAAAGTTGATCACTTATTTGTTGGTTTCTTTTTCTGTTTATAGTAAAAAGTTTGGACGCAGCAAATGCGTTATGGTAGTGAATTTTCATTAAAATGTTTTTTATAGCAAATATGTGTTTTTTAAAGAAAGCAGGCATCAAATTTGGTTACCAGTATAACCTCCTATATAGTAAAAACAATGTGCCATGTTTCATCAAAATAAGTTTATTGTTTGAATATGTACAAAAATTTTTGAAAGTAAACTTAAACTGTTCCCGAAAAAACTGGTTTGTTGGTCAACCTTATAGGTGAATAACAAATTAAGATATTCAAAATTTAAGCATTTAATCAAAAATCGCTACCATAACGCACTTGCTGCGTCCAGAATTTTTTTCTTACAAACATGCATTATATTTCGATGGAAAATGCAAAAACATAAGGCGTGTTCGACTAAAAACAAAAGAAAATTTGTATCACCAACGACTTATGGGCCATGATTGTAGAAATATTTTTTTAAGATGTAGCGCAAGACACCCTATAATTAATGTATACAATTTTTTTCATATCTTGTATAATAATGGATATATTAAGTTTTATTGATTTTTTACGAAAATTCGACACAAATTATATACCATTAAACGATAAACTCTATAGCTAAAACTACTGCCAAGCATCAGAGAAAGAGTCTATTTGAAATGAATTTTCTGGAAACATTTTAGTAAAATGAAGGACAATGACGGTTGAAACAAAGACTTCAGAGTTTGTAAAACATTCGTCTTAAGACTTTTTTTTTCATAGCTCATATTAGATTCAACTTCTTTGCCTAAATGTTGCCAATTTTGACATATTAAATCGCGACTTTGACGTTTTGAGGAAAACCCCAATTTTTTTAAATGCCTTTAACTTTTCTGTCTTTTAACTTAGAGAGCTAGATTTTGGCAAGTAATTTACATATAATGATATAAACCCGCGTACCAAATTGGTTACCTTTACTTTGTTATTTCCGGAGATATGAATGTTTTTCCAAAGGAAACACAAAATTTTCAGGGAAAACCGGGGCCGATTTTCCTGGCTAACGAAATTATCCAAGCCACTTATAAAAGGTAGGCAGTTGAAGAAATTTGTTCAAAATTCAAAAGTCGGGATCTCCTCATTAGTTAATTTTTTTAAAGAAAATTCACTAACACGTACATTTAATCATTATGTTAATGTTGAAAAAAATAAGCAGATCTAATACCAATTAAGAAATTATGCGTTAATTAAATTGATTAACCAAGTGTTATATAAGCTATGTTTATTTATAAGTACAATTTGGAGAACCCAACATATCACAATACAGTTTTTAGACCTGACCATCCTTTCGCTAACAAAGTTAGCATTGTCAGAGGGATGAATAAACTAAGTGAGTAACTTAGTTTATTCATCCCTCTGATTACGTTAACTTTGTTAACGAAACGATCGTCAGGTCTAAAAAACTGTATTGTGATGAATTGGGTTCTCCAAATTGTACATATCACTGCTCATCACAGGTTCCAATCTTCACGCATTGAACTATGTTTATTTTCTGTTAATGCTAGTCTTTAATTATAAAGTTGTTAAATCATTATGACAGCCTTGGTGGTAAGAACGTGTACCTCTGAAACCAAAGGTCCCGGGTTCGATTCACAGTAGAAAGAAACGTCATTTTTGTTTTAGTGCATACTGTAAAAAGAATATTGTAGGATTGTGTTTGAACTAGTTGAATGTTTGTACATTCCACCTTTCGGAGGAGACGCATATCCGTTTGTTCCGTGCATCATGCGATCTTGGACACGTTAAAGACTACTAGATTCTTTACATAAAGAAAGGGGTTCAGTCAAATTTACGGGATGATAAGGTGAAACGGCTTCCTGGAGTCGGTGATTCGCCATCATCTCGTAAATAGACCGACGTAAAAAAACAAGATACAATCCAAATCATTTTTGTGCTAAAATTTCATTAGTGATTTGTATGCAATAATATTTATAAGTTGCTTCCAGTTACATAAGCTGAGGGCTGATTATATTATCAACATAGATGTAATATATAAAATCCTACTGTTTCTGTGTCTACGTTGTGTGTACTGAAGCCTTCCATTTTACCTAGATAGCTGAGTCTTTGTAAAAATATGGTTTAAATGTTCTTCTAACAACAGAGCTTGCTGGAGTTTTTAATGTTTTTAAATTAAAAAATAATTACATTCCGCTGTAAGACTACGACTATTTCCGAAAATTCCCGCAGCGTCATCTATATTCTATTGTCAAATACTACTACGCCTTTCCGTATTACAAAGTCCTGTAATGGCTACTTATTTTTCGTAGACTCCTCTACATATATAAAACTAAACTGTTTCTGTGTTGCGTGATGTTTGTGCTGAAGCCTTCGGTTCACGTAGATAGCTGTTTTTTTGTCCAAAGATAGATTAAATGTTCTTCTAACGACTGACTTAGCTAGATTTTTGATTATTAAAATTAAAGAATCATACCTACATTCTGGCGTTGGTATAACCCCAGCGTCATCTATACTTTTACTGCCAAACAGTGTGTACATGCGTTCCCGCATTGCAGAGTTCGGTAATAGCTACTTATTTTCCATAGACTTCTACATGTATAAAATCCGTAAGGGTAGATGTATTCTCGCAACAATTAGAACTGTAGACCGGTTTCGCTCTAAATAAAATCCTACTGTTTATGTGCCTGTGTCGTCTGTACTGAAGCCTTCCTTTCACCTGGATACTTTGTCATTTTACATAAAGATGGTCTGAGTTTTCTTCTAACGACTGACATCTTTTGATTATTCCTTTTTTAAATTACAAAATTACAACTACATTTTGATTTGGGACTACTTCTATTTCGGGGCATGC
Source organism: Tillus elongatus (assembly GCA_964006375.1). Taxonomy (NCBI): domain Eukaryota; kingdom Metazoa; phylum Arthropoda; class Insecta; order Coleoptera; family Cleridae; genus Tillus; species Tillus elongatus. Next base: position 119,734,917 of record OZ023269.1, read on the forward strand.
TCCCAGCACCATCTATATTTTGCTGTCAAATACTAGGTGCACTTATATTCGCCTTATTTCAGAGTCCTGTAATATTTACTTATTTCCCTTAGACCATTTACATAATATTAAACGTAACGTCTCAGTGCTGTATCGTCTGTACTCAAGCCGTCGATTCACCTGAAAAGTTGTTTCTTCTTCTTGGCACAAGGATAGTTTGAATGTTTTAAGGACTGAAATTTGGGTAAAAAATAAAAAGAAAATTAAATATAAACCCTCTCCTTAAAATGATTTATGAACAAATTATAAAGATGTCATAATCTTATTACAAAATATTTAGGGAAAAAGTTACCCGTTTCAAATCCAAAAGTTCTCCGGAAGTATTGTTTCCCGATCTATATATACATTAAAATGTAGTTTAAATGTCAGGGTACAATATTAAATATAATTTTATTTTTTACAGTATGTGACTTTCCAAGGAATCAAAAGTTCTATTGTGTACTCTTGGCTAATTACTATAGCATGGACCCATCTTCCCCTGTTGGGTTTTGGGTTGTATTACCAGGACGGTGCTTGTGCTAGATATCGTGATGCAATTACCACAGTAGATATTGTATATGCCTGGATATTCTTTATAATTGGTAAGTCTCAATGAAATTATACTGAAAATGGGATGGTTGTGATCGATATTTCATGTAAATCTATTTATACCGGCTAGTTCAAAAATAATGGTGCAGAGAGTGCAATAGGTTCCTGGCACCAAAATATTACAATTTTACCAAACTTCAGCACAAAACTCAAAATTCGAGGTACAGAATGTTGAAGTAGAAAATTTAATTTATATTTTCTTTGATTTCTAGAAAAGCATTTGATATAACGTTGTGAGAATTGGTACAGATGAGTTTTTCATAGCGGTAAAAATAATTTGTGCCTAATTTGGCTCTAACGGATAGGAAGCGCTGCTTGCGGCACCCTTCAAATTTAAAAGTACTCTACTTTTTTATTTCTGTCGTTAAGAAACTTTTGATTAGACAATAGTATTTTATTTTCATTTTCTTGACACAAAAGATATACTTAATTAAATGAGGCTTTTGCGATTTTAAAAATAGCAGCAGTAATGTAATATAGCAACGTTTGAGTGCTTAGCACTGGCTGAGAAATGACATAGATTAAATATGAACACAAAATACATTTTCAGCTTGGTGGGTTATAACACATGAACCACAAATGGGATCTGAACCCGGCCTAGAATTTTGCAATATGGAGCTGCCTCATATGTTTTGGTAATTTATTGTAACATACTATTGACAAGTAGTAAGGACTGTTTTCATATACAGATGTCGTGTGTATTTGCTACTCAAGTTGCATAATGCTGTCTGATAATTATGGTCACTACCCAGGACTTTTAAATTCGTGTAGTTATATTTAACATACAAGATGCATCTACATATGTTTAAATTTTATAGATGAAATGGGTATACCTATTGTAATCCATGGGGCAGCCACACATCTATCTGAAAACCAAGACCCCATGGAAAAGGCTGTTTCAAAACAGTCAATGGTAGGTGGTAGTGGACTTTTCCTTTACGTGACAGTTAAGGATTTTTTCACGCCCGAGGAGGTACCACCCCTTACATCAAAGGGTGGTACCTCCTCGAATCTCCGGGAGAGAGGTGTGTAGGGGGCGCCGGCATCAAGATTTAACATATCCTCCTCGAATATATGTGGCCCAAATTCTAACCTGAACTCCGTCCCCCATTTCCTCCAGGCTAATAGGCCACAACTCCTCTTCCTCACCGAAACACAAATCAATGCCAAAACAGCTACTAATTACCTTAATTTCCCGGGGTGTGAGCTCCTTACTTCCATTAGATTGCATGGAGGTGTGTGCGCATACGTCCATACCAATCTACCCTGCACCAGACTTCCCAACTTAGAAGCTGAAAGAAATGACATACACTGGATGAAACTCTCTTTCAGGGCTGCAACTAAATTCATCTGTTGCATTTACCGGTCACCTTCTGACAACAACTTTGTCCAGCTCTTTGACTACCTTTCAGAAAAAACTGACCATCTGATTTCTGAATACCCTTCCTCCGAGGTCACTATTCTTGGTGACTTCAATGTCCATAATAAGGAATGATCTACAAGAAAGAGCAGCGGAGGCCTTTGCAGACAGCAATTTTTTAGCCAATATGGTTCAACAACCTACTTACTTTCCTCGCATCCCAACACACAGCTCAAATCCTTTGGATCTCTTTCTTACTACAAAACCTGAATGCTATAAGATACCAGTCACCGCCCTTCTTGGTCGCTCAAACCACGGCATGGTCACTGCTTCCTGCGCAATGCAACCCGAGGTCACACTGTCATCACACCCACGTATCGTTTGGCACTACAACTCCGCGAACTGGGACAAAATGCGGGATTATTTTTCCTCATTTCCATGGGCGTCTGTCTGCTTCTCTTATCCTGACCCCTTTGATATCTCACAAAACGTCACCGAAATTATCCAAGCTGGCATGGAATTATTTATTCCACGTACACAGAAAACCTCTTCAGCTACTCAAAAGCCCTGGTTCTCTAAATCTTGTGACAAGGCCAGACTTGAAAAGGTCAAAGCTCACAAAAGGCTTCTACACAATCCCAGTAAAGAAAACTATCAACCATTTAACGACGCAAGAAACCGCTATTTCCGTATTATTTCTGAGGTAAAAAACTCGTTTAATAACCACATCAAAAACAAAGTCCTCTCAAGCTCCAACAACAGCAAACCCTTCTGGACTCTTGCTAAATCTATTGGGAATAATTTCTGCAAGATCACGTTCCCACCTCTTGTTTCAGGAGATGAAATTGTTTCTGCCACCCTGGACAAGACTGAACTTTTTGCCTCGTTGTTCGCCGGAAATTGTACTCTCAACCCACCTCCAAATGTTCAACCACCAACAGTCCCCAATGTCGCGAGTGACTCCAGTGGACATTATATGACAACTCCTATACCTACTAAAAGTTTGACCTTTTCTTATTCATGTTCTTCAAAAATATTGTAATTTTAAACCAAAGTTTTCAATAAAATGTTAGTATCTATGTAGTGATTTACCTATTTATTTATTTGTTTCAGGAACTAATCTGGTCGTTATATTAGCTTTAAGTAACATATCTGTGATATGTGAGCTTTTGAGAATAAGTTCTCGAGGTAAATCTCTGATAAGAAGAGTTAGCAGATCAACGATTACTAACAGAATTGATGGATGTTCTTATCAAACTCCAGAAGAACTGGCTTTTGCAAGACTCATGGCTATTCTGTGTATTATTTTCATTGTATGTTGGGCTCCACAAATGGTATGTAATTATGAACATTTTCAAATGTAAACTTTAGTGGTTGGTAAAACGTTTTTATTAGAAAGTAAAGTTTTTACACTGGGAAATATCGACGTATTGCAAAAGGCCTTTTTCCTGGATTCAAAGCAATATTTTATCTTGTCTGCAACCAGTTTCTGCTTTACGGCATCACCAGGCCTATGAATAATTATATGCGCATATGGCAACTAGAAATAGAAATAGGTTGCTACGTTAGAGTATTTTGAGTCACCAATTATTGGAAAATAAAATAAAATGTTACGTAGCTGAAATGTGTATGAAATGTAAGTTAATATTTGACATAAAAATACTAAATGTAGCAATTGCAGCCGTAATAATATAATAAGCAAAATAATTAAATAACAATAACTGCATTAGAAACAAACTCGACGAGTTGATAACAAAAATATCAACATAGGTACCATAATTATTGCAATTACAGATTTAGATATTCAGTAAGACATTTTATAGTTCCAATTAAAAAGAAGAGTTTCAACGAAATTGTCTGGAAGAAATGCCTTTACAATTTTTTAACCTTTAATCATGTCAAACCCAAACTATGGCTGAGTACTGTTCTTTTTTCTGTATGCAGTATGCCGTAATAATAGATACTCATATAACAAAACTCTGGACGCAGCAAGTGCGTTATGGTAGTGAATTTTCATTAAAATGTTTTTAATAGCAAATATGTGTTTTTTTAAAGAAAGCAGGCATCAAATTTGGCGACCAGTATAACGTATATAGTAAAAACAATGTGCCACATTTCATCAAAATAACTTTATTGTTTGAAAATCTACAAAAATTTCCGAATGCTATAAGTCAGAGAAGACGCAATACCAAAATATTGAATGTGTTAAAACCAAATCTATTAAATATTACAGAGAACGTTTATCTTTTCATGCCGCAAAAAGTTCAAGAAGTACCAGAAAAATAACTTTGAAAATTTTATAATTTTTCTCCTGTAAATATCAAACTGGAGATTTTAAACGCGAAAATTAGTATAACTATTGTGTTTTACTAATCGTAAATATTGCATAAAATGTATATTAAAATGTTCTAGATTATGCTACTCTTCTTATTTGTTAAAATATTTGCAAAATATGCCCATAAAGACCTTACATATTACAAATAAATAACTGTAGACTATTACGCGTTATCTACCTTTTATTGTACATTTTTCAAGTGTTAGGGTGGTTCAATGGTGGAAAGCATTGCTGATAAGCAAAGGCACGATGGCTCAAATCTCGCCGTAGACTGCATTTCTCTTTTAGTTTTTTTTTAAACTTTTTTTCTCTTTGATGCAATTTTAAACTTATCTTATTTTATATATTTTTAGCGACTTTTTGTTGAAAAAAAAGACTAATGAAAGATAAGCACTTTGAAGACTTTTAATTCAAGTTTAATGCTGTTGTCCTTAGTTGGTAAAACCGTTTGGCAGTTAACATAGACGTAGAGATTTGTGAGATGAAAAAAGGTTGTATTCTTCTCTACAACCGGATTCAATTTTTACAGCATCCACAGGCAAAAGAATTTTCTCTGTGAAGCCACAGAATAAGTATCTAGTTCTGTATTTAGATCAGATTTTGAGTATTTTTTAATTTATTTAATTTATTTCTATTAGCTAATTTTCTTATAAATGAATGTAATGAATTTTCTTTGAAGAAGCATTTGTTGAGAATTTTTGTGTGAAAAATTATTTATTTGATGATTTGATTAAATCGATGAACATTTTTTAAACGAAATTCGTCGAAAATAATGTTTTATTGGCTTTTCGTGCAAACAAATTATTTTATTTTCAATTTTAATTACAGATTAGGTATGTAATTAGTGAATTTTCTTAAAAAACATATATATGTATCACACCGATAATTCAAAAAATTATGGGCCGATTTTGATTAAATTTGGTGAGTACCTTCCTTTTACAAATGGCTTAGATAAGTTCGTTAGCCAGGAAAATCGGCGCAGGTTTTCCCGGAAAATTTTGTGTTTTCTTTCGAAAAAAATTGTAAAAAATTTATATCTCCAAAATTAACAAAGTAAAGGTTTATATCATTATGCGTAAGCTACCTGCTAAAATTTAGCTCTGCAGATCAAAAGACAAAAAAGTTATAGGCATTTAAACAAAAATTTATTGTGATTTTTCTGAAAATGTCAAAGCTGCGATTTAAAACGTCAAAAATTGGCAACATTTAGGCAAAGAACTTGAATGTAATACGGGCTATGGAAAGAAAATGTCTCAAGAAGAATGTTTTACAAACCCTGAAGTCTTAGTTTCAACCATCATTGTCCTTCATTTTATTAAAATGTTTCCAGAAAATTAATTTAAAATAGACCCTTTCTCTGATGCTTGGCAGTAACCTTAGCTATAGAGTTTATCGTTTATTGGTATATAATTTCTGTCGAATTTTCGTAAAAAAATCAATAAAGCTCAATATATCCGTTACTATACAAGATATGAATATATATATATATATATATATATATATATATATATATATATATATATATATATATATATATATATATATATATATATATATATATATACATATATATATATATATATATATATATATATATATATATATATATATATATATATATATAAATTATAGGGTGTCTTGAGCTACATCTTAAAAAAATATTTCTACAATCATAGGGTGGCCCATAAGTCGTTGGTGATACAAATTTTCCTATTTTTTTAATCAAACACGCCTTATGTTATTGCATTTTTGCATTTTCAATCGAAATATAATGCATGTTTGTAAGAAAAGAAATTCTGGATGCAGCAAGTGCGTTATGGTAGCGAATTTTGATCAAATGCTTCATATTTGAATAGCCCAATTTCTATTAACCTATAAGGTTGACCCAGAAACGAGTTTTTGTGGGAACACTTTAAGTTTACTTTTGGAAATTTTTCTACATTTTCACACAATAAAGTTATTTTTATGAAACATGGCACATTGTTTTTACTATATAGTTATACGGGTAACCATAATGGATGCCTGCTTTCTTAAATAAAATAAAAACAGACATATTTGCAATAAAAACATATTTAAGAAAATTCACTACCATAACGCACTTGCTGCGTCCCGAGTTTTGTTTTTTAATTTTATGTGTTATTTTAGCAAAATTATGTGTAAAAAATATTTAGCCAGTATTTGTAGATTTTTTTTTTGTACTTCGGCAGATATCATATTTTGTAAGATTTTTTTGATAAAGTTTGGTAATTAATGATAAATCTTGAATAAGCTATTATAAAAAGAAAGCTTTTGCATTTTCTTAAAAAAATTATTTGTGAATTTCCATGAAATTTTTTAAAGTTTCGTCGAAAATATTTTTTTGAATATTTTGATAAGTGGGTAAATAACTTGAAGAGGTTAATTAGCCAGAAAAATCGGACCAGTTTTTTCGAAAACGTTTTAAGTTCATTTTCAAAAAGATTTTGCACTTTTCAAACAATAAAGTTATTTTGATAAAATATGGTACATTGTTTCTACTATATTGGTAACCAAATTTGATGGCTGCTTTCATTAAAGAAAGACAGATTTGCTATTAAAAACTTTTTTTTAATCGAACACACGTTATATTATTACATTTCTGCATTTTCCATCGAAACATAATACATGTTTGTAAGAAAAGAAGCTCAGGACGCGGCAAGTGCGTGATGGTAGCGAGTTTTTTTTTAATATGTTTCAAATTTCAATAGCTCAATTTGCTAATAGGTTGCCGTTTGTTGGTTAGGAACCAGTTTTTTCGGGAACATTTTGAGTTTATTTTCCAAAAATGTTTCACATTTTGGAACAATAAAGTTATTTTGATGAAATATGGTATATTGTTTCTACTATATAGGTTATACTAGCAACCAAAGTTCATGCCTGCTTTCGTTAAAAGAAGAGACATCTTTGCTATTAAAAATATTTTAATGAAAATTCACTACTATAACGCACTTGCTGCGTCCAGACTTTTTTTATTTTGAATGCCTACCTCTACATATACTACATATGTTTATTTCCAAGTTCGAAGTTAGCACAAATTCAATGGCATCCTTGTATTAACATCTATTTTTTTCATTTGGCAACTATTTTAGTAAATCTGAGTTGCATTCTTAAATTCAAATAAAGCGCCAATGTTGAGAGTGGAGGCAGATATATTTTCCCTTGATCTTATCTGAATTCTCGGAACTAACGCGGGAATTATGTCCCTCGGCCCCCTCCGCCAAGACAATGCCGTTGCTACTGCGTCGTCTCCTCACGCCGCCGTTTAAGCGGGAAGGCAAAGCCAGGGCTGTACAAAGCATGTACTAAACTAACAGTACAGTGGAATATGCACAGGGATGTCCAAATATGTTATAATATCTAAAAATTAGGTAGTGGATGAAACCAGAGCTAACAGGCAATGCATGGCAAATAAAATATACTTAATGAACCTAGCTATGTAATAAGCTATGATGATAAATTTTTGAAACTTAAATAGGTTTAGACTAAAGGTTTTGGTGTTCTAATCGGTACCTACCTATGCATGTAATAAATTATCTTTTGTGTTAAATATTTATTTTTTAGATTTCAGTATTAATGGCCCGCTTACACTCTAATGAAAAACTTGTCCAGAAGTTTGGAAAATTCGCGGACCTTCTCATGTGTATCTACTTCACTCTGGATCCCTATGTGTATGTAATATATAGATGGGCAGAAAATGGTAAATTGAGGAAATACTTTTGCTGCAGAAGTGGTGCTTCAAGCAACGGACAGTCACCAGCCACTACTCCAACAACACTACTGATGAATCCACCAAATTATAAATCAGCACAAATTGTTTAAGCTGGCCATGGGGATTAAAGCGCTTTATGTGATTTAAATGTTTTTCTTACGAGAAGCAAATTTTATAATATCAGTGTGATATTGACGAACTAAAGGCTTGAGAAGCTTCTTTTTTTTAATGAGAGAGACCTATCTGGGTAAAAAATTAAGGACTAACTAACATTTGCACAATGAAACATAAGTTAAATCTTATACAGCGTGCGCCAAATATATGGACCAGGACTTATAAAATCTAAAGTAAGCGGCCAAAAAAATTGAAATTGGATATGCGCATATGGGACGTATTTTCGCATATTATGACGTGATTTGTAAGTATTTAACCCTTTTATTACAGAATATACAGGGTGGAGGTCATTTTTTAAAAATGGCAACAGGGCCAGTAATTGTTAATTTCTTAAAGTACAATTTTTTCTGCTTCTAACAATGTATCACAAGATGGGGGTTGCATTAAAAAAAATTACAGATAAAAAATTAAATGTGAAGTAAGCCACGAATACGAACTGGTCGACTCGTCTTAATAAATTCCAACCTTATCAGCTTGTACTTTTTTGTCCATTGGCCCCGTTTTTTGACTTTCATACCAGAAAAGGAATGAAATGTAAAGTAACACACGAATACAAACTGGTCGACTGGTCTTAATAAATTACAAGCATATCAGCTTGCACAATATTCCGTTTTTTGCCTTACTGAGGATGGTTTATAAATTTTTTTACCTTAATAAGATAATAAAAATTTTAATTTACTGTCTTAGTCAAGTTGACAACGAGTGCTTCCGCCTTTATTGGTCAAGTAATATTGAGTAAAGTAACACACGAATACGAAATGCTCGAATGGTCTTTATAAATTCCAAGCTTATCTGCTTGTACATTGTCCCATTTTTTGTCTTACTGAGGATGGTGTATAAATGATATTTTTTTACCTTAATAAGATAATAACAATTCTAATTTACTGTCACAGTCAAGCTGAGAGCGTGTGCTTCCGCCCTTATTGGTCAAGTAATATTTAAGTGTTTCTGAAGTAATTTTTCAGTTTGTCGTATAAGATATGGATCAATTAAATGAAAACCAGAGAATACAAATTTTAATTATACGAGGATATGGAGACAGACAAAGACCTCACGACGAGGTTTGTCGGATATTTAATGAATTGTATCCCGAAAGACTCCTAGTAGTAGGAGAACTGTGGGCACAACTATCCAGAGATTTGAAAAGACGGGCATTGTTAAAAATAACCCAAAATTAGGTAGACCAAAATCTGCAACAACTGAGGAGAAACAGCTAGATACACTATTGGATAGTGCCGAATCTCCCCATGTATCAACTAGGCAACTTGCCCGAGATCTTGTGATCTCGCAAACGTCGGTTCGTAGGGTGTTGAAAAAAGAAAAATATTATCCCTATAAAATTTAACTTGTGCCGGAATTATCTAATGATGATTTTGATAGAAGGTCAGAATTTTGTTGTGTCATGATGGATAGGTGTGTAAATGATCTCCAGTTTATTTATAAAATTTATTTCACTGATGAGGCAACGTTCTGTTTAAATGGAACTGTAAATCGCCAAAACTGTAGGTATTGGTCCGATAATAATCCTCACTGGATGAGGGAAAGTCATACTCAACACCCTCAAAAGGTTAATGTTTGGTGTGGCATTACTAAGCGACATATTGTTGGGCCTTTCTTAATAGATGGAAATTTAAATGGCGACAAATATTTAGCACTTCTAAATAACTCCATATTACCATTTCTTGCAGGATTATATCCAGGAAACAATGGAAACATTCACGAAAGAATTTGATTCCAACAAGACGATGCACCACCACATTATGCGAGAAATGTGCGTGAATTATTAAATGATATCTTTCCTGGACGATGGATTGGTAGAAGAGGTCCATTGGAGTGGCCGGCTAGATCGCCAAATCTAACACCGTTAGATTTTTTCTTGTGGGGATACCTCAGGACTAAGGTATACAAAAGTAAGCCAAATGATCTTGATGATTTGAAAAATCGAATTTCCGAGGAAATACATGATATTAATACCAACAAGCAAAATTTCTTTAAAAATTCATTGCATTCTTTTATGGACAGATTTGGCCATTATGTTGCAGCAGAAGGCCAACATTTCGAACATTTGGTATAACAATTATCTGATGCGATTGTTTCAAAGTAATTAAAGATGATTTAGTTTTGTTACATTTATGTATGTTTCGATGAAAATAAAAATTTGGAAACTTAGTTTTTTGTTTTTATACCCCAACAATTAATGTTTGTAGACAACAAAAAAAATATTTAAAAGTTAAACTATTTGGGGAAAATACGGATAATTATTGTCGAGTTCGTATTCTTGTCTTACTTCACATTTGATTTTTTTTCTGTATTTTTTTCTTATGCAACCCCCATCTTGTGATACATTGTTAGAAGCAGAAAATATTGTACTTTCAGAAATTAACAATTACTGGCCCTGTTACTATTTAAAAAAATGACCTACACCTTGTATATTCTGTAATAAAAGGGGTAAATACTTAGAAATCACGTCATAATATGCGAAAATACGTCCCATATGCGCATATCAAATTGCAATTTTTTGGCCGCTTACTTTAGATTTTATAAGTCCCGGTCCATACATTTGGCGCGCACTGTATACAGGCTGACCACTTGAAAACGACACAGCGGCGCATTTTAGTGCATATATCGTGATTTTGTTGAAAATCGCCCAAAAAGGTACGATTTGCTTTCAAGAGGCTCATTTTTAACATCGTAACACGAACACTTAAGCGTTGGTGCGATCCATCCTTAAAATCCTAAATGGCAAGGGGGGGTCAAGTAGCACATCATTTTGGAGCTTGTGTGAACTCTTTTCAACGCTGCCTTATTTTTTTAAATTGTTAGCTATTAACCCCAATACCGATAGTTAAATTTTGCCTATCTAATGGGCGGATTGGGGTAAATAATAACCGGACAATGATGGGTAATAAGCTAGTAGCCTTTAAATATAAATTGACTGACAAGGCTCTTGCTTTCTTGGCAGTTAATGTTGCCTCTTTGTTTATTTGTTTGCTTTAATATCTACAAATCTCCGTAATCTTAATCGACTTTTCATATAGAAAGCAATATGTATCTGCAGAGTATTCCATTCGACACCATTTAGACATAATTACAATTGTAAACCTTTTTTTAACCCACCTGATATTTATTTAAAAAATTACGGGTGCAGGTTTATGTTGGCACCTTACAAACGTTATGACTGGAATTAGCGATATGCTTAAATCCCAGATCTGGCTTTAGATCTCTATGATTCCAAACATTATACTATCTGTCATTATCACAAATTCAGAATGGCGAAAGCTTCAAGATAGCGGCTTTTTTCTTTCCTACAATCCCTTTTACATGGGTATCAAATTGAAAGGCTATACCAGTAAAATACAGTAGGCTAGGTAACACTTTCATAGATTCAAAATGGCGACCGATGCAAGAGGGCGAAATATCTTTCTCAAGAACCTACTCGATATGGGTGTCAAATGAAAGGGCTCCACGAGTAAAATATAGTAGGCTAGGTACGCTTTCACAATTTCAAAATGGCGACCGGCGCAAGATGGCGAAATATAAATTCTTTACAACCCCTTTGACGTACGTATTAAAAGGAAGGGCTTTACGAGTAGAATACAGTGGGCTAGGTGGGTCTCTTATAAATTAAAAATAGCGGCTAGCGTATTATGACGGAATATTTCCTTGTCAACAACCTTCTGGATATGGATATCAAATGTATGGTCTTCACGAGTTTTCACAGTACAGTAGGCTGGGGAGCGCTTTCATGAATACAATATGGCTATTTTTTACGTTTTAATAATTATAGATACTATATTTACCCATTACGCAATGTAATATTGCACTAAGCTTGCAGAATATTTTTCTAAGAAAGTGTAAGTTTTATAGAAAACGAAAGCACCCTGTAAGTTTGTTACAAATAGCCAATCTTACCCCCCCCCCCCCAGTTGCATTAAAAATGCAAGTGTTTCTTTTGTAACCTAATTGCAAGTTTAGTAGTGAGCTGTTACAAACTTTCTTTTATACTTACTAGAGGTGTGCGAAACTTCGAAATTTCGAACTGAACCCGAACTTGGACCGAACCTTTGGTTCGAAGAATTGTACGTGCTCGCGATGTTAAAGTAGTTGAAAGTTCGAAATACAAGTTCAAAATTCGTCATTCTTCAAAATAGTTCGAAGTTCGTTGTCAAAAATACTTCGAAATTACACATTACAGGCATTGAAAGCTGCCAAAGGTAACGAATTTGTAACCCAGAAGTGGCCCCGTTAACTGCGCAGCGGCGCTTTAAAGTATGTATGGGCACCATGGCGTAATTTAAGGGGATTTCACTAATGCGTATTTTTGACAATTGGTAGGGCACATTGAGACCTGACAGAGCCATTTAACAATCACAAATTTAATTATTGTATATATCCTAGCATCCCAACGCCGACTTTGGTTAAAACATTATGCTGGCAATGTTCAAAAGCAATCGGTAATGTACTTTTTCATAATTTATTCAGATAATTGCAGATTGCCTTCCGGAAATACTAGGTTGAACATGCTTTATTTCACAATGAGCCAAAACAAAATTAAATATTCTCAATCAATACACAGTAAAAATTTAAAGTGGTTATTGCTGTATATTAATTTATTTGATTTCGTTAGTCTTTTTGTTGAGTGATGTTTTGAGATTTATGGTTTAAGGATAAAATAACCAAGAAACTGCCTGAAATTGACATTCTTACACTATATTTTATCAGCATTGCCAACTTTAACATATATCAACAGTTATTATGTAACTATCATGCTCAACTTTAACACCCTCAAGCCAGAAGACTGTTAAAACTGCCTAGATTAGATGTAGAAATCTAAAAAAGGTTGCAATATAGGTACCTTTTTGTGTTTTTGATTCAACATTGACCCATCGTCACAACTAAGGTCAGCACCGGAAGGCATTTTCACCCTGCAAATTTTATTTAATTTATTTTCGTTTTTGCTTTTCGCAAAAAGAATAAATATTTTCTACAGACCAAATACTGTATGCTACAAGTATACTTAAATTTGCTATTTAAGGAAATGATACATAAGCATTGAAGAATTTTGGTTAGTTCGATGTTCGATTTTAGTTTTTAAGAAGTCCGAAGTTCGAGTATGAACCTTAGAAATACTATTCAGAGGTTCGAAGCAACATATTCGCTTGGGTTCGTGTATAGTTCAGTTCGAGAAAAACATGAGTTCGCACATCTCTAATATTTACAAATGTTGACTTGCAGTAAGTTAAATTTTTAAACTTATATTTGCAACTTACCTGCAACTGCATATATATATATATATATATATATATATATATATATATATATATATATATTGTGAAGCTGTAAAAAAACTTGAATCAAGTGAAAAATTTTTTAGTTGTAATCAAAACAGAAACGTTTTGGCAATAATTTCACTAACTGAAGGGCTATTTTTTTGTTGGTGAGTCAATCCTTACTTTAAGTTTTACTATTATACAAAATTTATGAATACCGTCCCAAAAAAGTTAGTTGCCCCAAAAACGCATTCAATATTTTACCGTGCTTTATGAGATTATTGTGTATATAGAGTATGAGCGCATATGTACGAAAACCTTAATGCAGGACTAGGTAAGGATTTTTCCCTCTTTCCTTAAGTTCCTTCAATAAGTTATACGTCGTAAAGTAATTGTCAAAAACCAACCAGTGGTGTTTGTGTTCTAGTCCTTCAGTTAATCTTAATACTACTTTTTCGCCTAAACCATGTTCTACACAGTCTTTAGTTTTTCCGATGTAAATATCAAAGTCATATAGATGGCCTACACTATCGGCTAAAGTCCAAACTTTATAGATACGCTTTATAGTTTTTTTTTTGGCAACCACGATCCATTAATATCATCTGTAACAATACTCCCAGGGTACGCGAACATTTCTACTTGTTTAAGTTGTCGGTCGTTTAGATCTACATTCATTTTTTTAGTCCTATCCTTCTCTGTCTTTATTACTTTTATTTCTGTCATATTGATCTTCAGTTTGATCCATTTTGACACATTATCCAGTACTCTCAGCATGTTTTCTAATTATTTTCTCATATCAGCGCTATGTTATCTACGTAGGTACTTATTGCAATGGATCGTTGTCCATTTATTTTGATTCCTGCTGTATTTTCATTTAGCCTATTTAATGTGTCCGCTATGAATAAATTGAAATAACATGTCAATAATGGGCATTCTTGTAGTACACCCTTCCTTATTTTAGTTTCAGTTACATATTCGTTAATATCTATTATGGTACTTTGTTCAATCCAACCCAGCTCTCTTGATTATATGACACAATATTATTCAATCCACATTATCGAATGCTTTATCCAGGGCTACAACGTAATAAATGTATCTCTATTTTTCTCAAGTCTTTTCTTCCTATTGTTGTAAGCGTTAGTATTGCTTCTCTAGTACCTCGTCCAGGCTTAAAAATATTCATATACATAAAACTAAATATAAAATTACGTATTCCTTAAAAATGTTGGCTTATGCAAGTTCTTTCGTCGACATGTTCCTAGTTCATATATTTAACTCTTGTATTGAGGCTAGTTACTTCCCTGTATTGTGGAAAGATGACATCCGCATCCCTCTTGCTAAGATTCATGAACCTAAATGTTTTTCAGATCTTTGAGTTCTTAGCATTCTGCCTGTTATTTCAAAGTTGTTTGAAAAAATACTTTACACTCAGATTTCTGATTACGTAATTAAACACGGAATTATTATTGATAATCAGTGTTGTTTCAGAAGGGGTTTCTCTGCAGCTACGGTCCTTTCGATATTTCTGATATATTTTAGGCTGGTGACACTCCCCGCCAGGGATGCCAGTGTAACCTCCCTCAAATAAAAGAGAATTTATAACTCGGTAATAGGCAAGCAGTAGATGGACCTCAAATGAACCCAAATCTGGTCCGTAGTGAGGTGACTATTTCCTATAAGTCCTACCCTAAAAAGTTTCTATCTATTAGATTTATAATTAGCAGGATTAGAAATGCTTTATAAGGTTTGAAGATCTTATTATTGTTTACTACTTAGGCTGTTGTTGTGTTGTTGCACTGCCTGAAGTCTCATATTTATCAGCGCCCCAAACTAGTGCCTGGTTACGATGCTTTTTCTAAAAGTTTATTTTCGATATCTAGGAAATCGAGATCAAGAGTTTTTATAAGCGTCGTCACGGAAGGTCGAAAGGGTTTAAAGAGGAATTAATTTTTAATTAGACAGGCATGTTAATGTAACAAAATATTAAATTTATTCACATGAATTGAATTTAAAATGGTGAACAAAATTAAATTAAATGGTTAGTAACTCTCAAAATGAACATTAATTGTACACAAATAGAAATCAAATAAATAGCAAGAGCTTCAATAACAAGAAATTATCAATTAACATGCACATGACAGAATAATGAGATAAATGTGGTTGTATCTTACTAAAGAAATATAAGCACTTATATATTGAGGTATGCTAAAAATCAGATACTGTGTGTCTGCAGCTCAAAAGAAAAAAATTATTATGTAAATTATTTGACGTTTGTCAATGAACTTGGTTAGTTTTATATTTAGATCCTGGCTAGTTCTTAGAATGAGGCTCAATTAAAAAATATATATGTAAATATTTACATGAAAACTCTTAGTAATTATTGAAAAACAGGTGACATTAAAAATAATGCACAAGTTAGATATGTTTACAGACAAAATTCACTAATTACAATTTCAAAAACTAAATGTTTAAATTTACAAAAACTGAGAGAAGTCCAGAGATTAAACAGGAAATCTATAATTATTTTAACAGCACCTCCCTGACATGTTTAAACTCAAAACTTGATTAAGTGAGTTTCAAAGTTCAGATTATAAAACGTTCAGATATCAAATGACTGCATGAAATATTGGCTGGTTCAGAGAACAATTCTATGTGGACTCACCAAACTTTCCTGGCTTGAATTACCTGTAACTCTATTGGGGATGCCCTCCAAGTTGGATCTACTAAGAATGCCTGACACAAGTTTCAGTGACCTCGATACGAGAGAAGAAGCTGGGCAAATCAGTGATGCTTCCCATTGGGGGTCAGTGCAGGCGGATTTGTTGTTTCACGTGTACAAGACCATTTGACACGTAGGTCGATATTCTGAATTCGCTTGTTGGAAACTTCGCCAATCGCAATTTAAACGTAAATTAAAGCAGCAAAGCAACAGGTTGAAACAAAGAACCACAACTTAACTTCCGTTTTTATGCTAACTACGATGTTTATTTTAACTCGAAAATCACTAAAACATTTCAAATAACCACTGAGTATTGGTAGAAGGCAGTATAGGTAACAGAAAGACTATTAAAAACTCAGTTTATAAGACAATTTGAGAGACACCCAAAGTCAACATGTTTACGCCACAGGTGTCAGTGCCAGACTCCCAGAGGTAGAGAGCGTTCTGCTGCTCCTGACTCCTGCACGAAATTTTCAGTCATGAGCGTTAGTGGCTATGTGCGAGCTCTTTCTAGCCTTCATTCTTCGAATTAGATAAAACGAGACCTTCAATCGTTGGCGAAGTCACCGACGTCTTCTATACACACCTCCACAATAATGGACTCGTCCGTTCATTTTCTAACCGTTTTTCTAGATTTCATCATAATTACGTCAGTTTTTACCTAGAATTTCAGGACAATAGAGATGTTTATTTTCCCCAACAAAATGCAACGTTTTTCAATATTTAGATTTCGACGTATATTATAGGGAGTTCAGTACGCTTCTTACGATACATAATTTTTTAGCGAATTTTCATCAACATTATTTTGAAACCAAAGCTTGAAATATTTAATATAGATAGGGTTTCTGGTATTATTTATTATGCTTGGGAGTTTTCTAAGTGTTTTTAAACTAGTAATGGTTCCACGTAAAAACTGAATCGTTACATGACAGAGGGTTTGCCAGTGTTCTTGTTCTTTTAGATTACTCCAAAGCTTTCGACGCTGTAAATCATGACTTGTTATATGCTAAACTGAAGTATTTTCGTTTTTGATTGCAGTTCACTTAATCTAATAAGATCCAATTTTACTGACAGAAGTCAGTCCATACCAACTTCCTGTCAACCTACAGATTCTTTCTGACGTTCCACAGAGCTCGGTTTTGGGCCCCCTTTTCTTTATTATATATATATATATATATATATATATATATATATATATATATATATATATATATATATATATATATATATATATATATATATATATATACATCAGACTTGCTGTCGTCGCTACAATACTCTAAATCACAGATTTACGTTGATGATACCCAGATCTATTATAGTTTTAATAGTAGTGATTATTTAAATGTAAACAATATACTAAACGATGTATTTCAGTTAACTAAAGATGTATCTCGTCAGGATAATTTAAAATTAAATCCAAGTAAGGCACAAATCTTACTGTTTTCTAATAAAATTGACTATAATTTTTTGACTTCACACCTCAATATCTTTATAGACGGCACAAGGCTGGGTTTTATGGCCTCTGCTAGAAGTCTTGGTTTGACGATAGATTCTCGTTTTCGTTTTAGTGAACATGTCACATATATAAGAAAAAAGTCGTTTCTGGATTTAAAAGTGTTATATTACAATCGTCATATTTTGATTGTAAGCCTGAGAAAGCAATCATGTGAATCACTTGTTCTATCACACTATAACTACTTTGATGTAATTTACTTGCCTTGTCTTAATTCGGTGGAGAAGGGCTGTGTTCAAAAAGTTCAAAATGCTTTCTGTCGTTTAATTTTTAACCCGAAGCGCCGTGATCATTTCTCGGACAGGATTAGGGAACTGAGTTGGTTTTTGATGGAAAGTAGCTAAAATTTACACATTGGTAATTTTGTCAAAAGCTGCTTAATATACATTGCAGTTCAAAATTACTAAATGCTGGATTCGTTACTAGATCTGCAACACACACTTGCTAACACCAGACATAGGGATAAATTTGGTTTACCGCGTTATCGCACGGCTGCGTTTCGTAGATCATTCACATAAAATGCAACAAAATTGCCAGACAGTTTGTCTAATAGAGCATATAATATTACCAATTTTAAATACAAATTGAAAGAATATTTGTTTTCTGGATAGTGACAACTTATGATGGTACCTTTTTTTCTCTTTTGGCTTCTGTTTCTTTTCAGGTTATTGTGTGTTGTCCTTGTGAGTATAATACATGTCTGCGTTTGTGCATTTTTTATTCTTAAGGTTAGGATGGTTGAACTTTCAGGAATGATTTTTATAACTATATGTAATTCTGCTTTGTTGGTTGAGTAGAGTGGCAATTTGCTAGACTTCGCCAACGTGAAATGTTTCATTTTGTAATGATGTATGTTTGATATGGTTTATTAATAAAGTCATGTTATTATAATTATTATTTAGGCAGTCAATCAATACTGATGTTAAAGGATTTGCTGTCAAAGAAGAAACGCGTTACTAATAAAAGAGACTTAAATATTGTATGTGATTAACACAAAATATATGTGTGTTGTAGCCATAATGTATGTGTTTCTCATATATTTGTTCAATTGCCATTGAATATTTCTTCATTCATTTGTGTAATAATGAATGTATTTATATGTTTAGTATTTTACTTTTGTGTATTTTTATTATATTTGTTTGTAATAAATTATTATTTGTAGCTTCAGTGTTTTGATTTGACCCTTATATCACCTTGATTCGAAATGGAGGTCTATTATTTGGCAAGCCGATTTTATAATTCAGTCAGATACGAATTAGTGTTGTCTATAGACCTCCACAACTTGTATGTCAAAAATTTTGTGAAGTGTTGTATACCTTGGTGGTTTTAATATTGACTTTAATATGGTGGAGGACAGTAATACTCGACTGTTCATGGATATCCTAGATGTGTATAATTTCGACCCAAGTTGTAACCGAGTCAACTCGTGGTAGTATCTTCATTGATTTTATTGTTTTAACAAATACGCTTGTTTATGATAACCATAGAGTGATTGATACTTACATCCTGAGGTTCCTTGAACACACAATGTCGACCTGGAGACCAAAGATTCAGTTACGGGTACAAACGGGTGACAACACCGTAACCAGCACGATACCAATTAGTAGAGGTATATTTCAAGGCGACTCGCTAAGCCAATTGTGGTTCTGCCTCGCATTGAATCCACTATCAAACCGCCTGAATTCCACCAGATATGGCTTCAGTAACAAAAGCGTCGGCAGGGAGCAAATGAGGCTAAATCATCTGCTGTATATTAATGATCTTAAGCTGATGGCCTCCACAAAGAACCACCTGGAACAACTCCTTAAAATCGTGGAAGGGTTGTCCAGAGATATTGACATGCAGTTTGGGCTCGAAAATGTCGCACCTTATGTGTAGTCAGAGGGAAAATACAACCAGGTGTATATGAAATGCAGAACGGCCAGCAAATTGCCCCGATGGGTGTAAAAAGGTGTTACAAATACCTGGGAATACAGCAAGCGAGGAAAATAAACCACTCGGTAATGAAAAACGATCTGACAAGCGAGTTTACGAAACGAGTAAAGCAAGTGATGCGAGCACATCTTAACAGCAAGAACCTGACTAAAGCTCTAAATACATATGCATATTCTGCACTTAGCCACTCATTTGGGATTGTGAACTGGAGTAAAACGGACATTGAAAATCTACAACGGAAGGTACGAACACTCCTAACAAAATCCAGAAAGCATCACCCCCGTAGTGCTATCGAGCGAGTTACCCTACCCAGGCACCAAGGTGGAAGAAGAGTGTTGGATATTGGTAAACAGTTAGAAGAGCAGATAGTGAACCTGCGTACATATTTCCATCAACAAGCGCTTACTTCTGAACCACACCGTGTCATATGCGAGGCCGATGATTCAACACCGCTACAATTAAAAGAAAGTAAAATACAAAGTCACCATCGGACTGATCAAGACAAGCTGCAATCTTGGATGCAGAAGCCTCTCCATGGGCGACATCTGAATTAGACCTCCCAGTCACATGTCGACAAATTGGCGTCGAACTACTGGTTGGTGTCCGGGTAGATGTTTCCAGAGACAGAGGGGTTTTTGCTCATAGAAGATCAGGCCAACCCAACAAGAAACTACCTAAAGTATATACTTGGAGATAATTCGCTCACAGATGACAAATGTAGAT